>JAOXNO010000063.1:193415-217602 GCA_028565335.1 Limnodromus scolopaceus
GCTGGGGGCAGGGGCAGCACCAGCACTAGTTCAGGTGTCCAGGAGGACACCTACCCACACAGGTTGACCAAGGACTTCTCCTCCACGGATGCAAGCAGAGGGTGAAATCTCCCCCTGCAGTGGTGTAATCCTGAAATCACCCCTGAAGACGCTCATCCAGACACCACTTTGCAAGCTGACTCAGGGTTTGGGGGATAAAATCGCTTTAATTTTGGAACACGCCATGCCCACAGGGTGCCTTTCTCAAGCAGCTCTGGTGGTGAGCTTTCCCTGTCAACAGGCTCTGCCGTTACAGAACACCCCGGGTGAGCAGCAGAAGCCGCTGGGTGTTTGCCGAGCAGACAGGACCGTGCCGTGCGTGACGCCGGTCGTGCTGGGCTCCTCGCACGCTTCTGCCCCCGCCGTGCCCCCCCCGCCTGCTCCCAGCATGGCCTGCTGCTCCCAGCCTCACATAAATCTCCTTGTGGGGAGGCAGGGAAAAAGGAGAAATAGAAAAAAACGTGGACACTGGGCAAGTTTTTTACAGGGGCTCCATCCAGCATGGACCATGCAAGGAGGACAGAGGGCTGATTGCTTTGCCGGGGGCCAGGGGCAGCAGCACGGCTGATCCTCAGCCAGGACCATGCGTGGTGGGGTATTTAATGTAACCTGGAGCTGCAGCGAAGCATTTGTCATCTCCTCTGTCCTGCAGAGAGGACAGGTTCCCAGGGCCAGGGTGACCTGCTTGCATGGGCAGTGCTGGCTCGGGCACAGGACCAGGGCTGGGGCAGAGCGGGGACCCAGAGGTGTCTTGGCAGAGGGGATCCCAGTGGGTGCTGGCCTTGATTTGACAACGGGTTGCCTTCAGCCTGGTGAGAAGAGCTTCCCTGGTGAGACACCATCTCCTGAAGAGCCTCCCCATCTCATTGTGGCAGGACCTGCCCACTTCACCCTCAACCAAGGCCCGTTGCAGAGGGGCTGGGTGTGGGTTGAGCTGCCCCCAAAACCCAGCCCACCTGGGGGCGAATCAGAATTATCCAGGTTGGAAGGGACCTTTCAGATCATCGAGTCCAATCATCAACCTAAGACTGACAAAAACCATCCCAGCTCCTTTCCTTCACTCACGGGTTGTTTTCTCCCAGCACAAATACATCTGGACTGGCTCATGGGCTCTGTTTTCTTCTTTGGGCAGAGAGTTGTGCCAACAAAGCAAAGCTTCTTCCTTATCCCTCCCCTTTCTAATTGTTTCCGTACAGATCTCATTTCACCACGTCCCAGAGCAGGGCTGGGTTCCCTGCTTACATAAAGTTGAAAACAAGGGGTGAGGCACCGGTGGTTGGCAGGAGAGCGTGTCCACCCCGCCGTGCCCTCTGAGCATTGATCGGCTTCCAGGCTTGGCTTTGCCAGGTGTCCAAGACCTGTGGCTCTTTCTCAGGGAGTGGAAGGCCGGGGAATGCTGCTGCTGGTGCAGCAGGGACCCAGACAGGGCTAGAAAACTGTGGCCGGGCTCTGCGCTTCGGCAGCCGCTGGCCCAGGCTGTGCCCTGGGCTGGCCGATGGCAGGTACCACACTGCTGACACTTCTGCCCCTTCCCTGGGGCTCTGGGTCGCTTCCCGTGGGGCAGCCCCTTGCCTGGGGGTCTCTGGTGCCTTGAGTGCCCATGTCCCTCTTGCTCAAGTCAGACCCTGCAGCAGCTTCCTGGGGTGAGGGCCCCCAGAGCAGGGGCTGGACAGGGGTGGAGAGGGGTTGGTGTTGGAGTCACCCAGCGGGTGACTCGGTGGGTGCTGCTTCTCCCCGCCATCACACCGGGCTGGGGCCTGTCTGTTGTGCAGGTTGTGTGGCCGTGAGGCACAAGTAACACTGATAGGGACTTGGGGTGGAGCAGGGCTTTTGGGATGGAACAGGGATTCGGTGATCCGGCAGGGCTGCGGAAAGCAGCCGACTCCCGACACCTCAGCCTCCTGGGTGCCATCCAGCCTTGCCAGAGCTGAGCCAGTGCTCCCAGCACTTTCCATGCACAGGGCCATCCCTGCAGACCTGGTCTGGGGTGGCTCTGGGGTGAGCTGCTCAGGGGGAGCCCAGCCCCACAGCCCAGGATGTGCTGGGGGACCTGTGGTGGCTGCAGAGCTGGAGATGCTCAGGGGCTCACAAAGAGCTTTCTGTCTGCAGAGGACTCGCTCCGCTATTGTCCCTCGTCCTAGTTCCAGCGCCGGCTGCACACACTGCTCATCTTTCTAGGTCAGTGAAGAGCGCCTTTGTGTGCCAACAAAAGTGGTTCTCTCCCCACGCAGGGTCTTTTCCTCGCTGCTCGGATCACACCGCTTTGTCTGCGCTGGTTTTGACCAGAGCATGAAGCATCTTCTCACATGCATCTGTCCTCCCGCTGGCACTGCCAGGGCTGGCGCTGCCAGGCAGGGAGAGATGCTCTCTGCCTGGTGGCTCTATCCAGGGTGCCCCTGCTGTGTCCCCGCAGTGCACACTGGCTGTGCTGCTCAGGGATGCAGCCCTGGCAGCGGGGATGCCCTGGGCAGCCCAGGTGTCTCCCCTGAGCACGGTGGCACAGTGGGAATGGCAGGGGCAGGGCAGCATGAACTTGGGCTTCCTGGGCATGGAGGGACTGTCAGGACTCCCCCATCCTCCCCAGGGTAGGGCTGTGGGGATAAGGAAAGCTCCATCAACCCAGAGCTGAGATGGAGCAGGGACCATGGGTGGTGGGTGTCTCAGACCCTTGTCTGCCTGGAGAACACCTATGGGGCTTTCCTGGGGAGTCCAGAAAGCATCAGCCCTGCGTGTCTTTGAAGTCAGACCTTGGCTTTCATGAGGAAGGATTTGTCCTGAACCAGGAGATGCAGAACTGCCCACCTCCCCCGTAGCGTCTCAGGGCTGGGATTGTCCCTGGTGTCTCAGTGGGATGTGTGGAACAGCAAGAAAGCAGTGCTGGGTGCCGTCAGAGGCGATGGCGAGGGAGAGCAGGGCATAATGCAGAGACAGATGGGCAGGCTTGGGAGGAGGCCAAGAGACAGATTTTTGCTAGTAGCAGGCTGAGGGCTGCGAGCAAGGAAATCCATTTGTTATTGCCCAGTTCGTTCTTGCTGGGCTCAGGGACAAGGACCCGAGGACTCCCCGGGAGCACGAGACCCGACCCCACTATGTGTCCCCTCCCTGGGAACTGCAGGGCTGGGGCAGCGCAGGACCCAGGGCGTAGGACTACATGGGCTGCCTGGGTCCCTGGGGACCCACTGCCCGTGTGAGAGCACGCACACCTGTGTGCACACATGCCCTGTGTGCGTGGCTGTGTCCTGCAGGATCCGAATACCGGCGTGAGTGGGGTGGGTGTCTGTGCGAGCATCCCCCTCCCTCCCTCCCCACCACTCAGCCTGCTGCAACACTGCTCCCTCTTCTGTTACTCCTTAGCGCTTGGTTTGGTTTTTTTCCTCCTCAAACCCCAGCATTTCATCATTTCACACCCCAGGAAGACCACTGCTTTCTCTCAGCAGCCAAACTGATGCCCTGCATGGGATGGGGGGACACGCGGCGCTGCCAGCACGTGGTCCCTTCGTGTCTCGCTGTTCCTTTCCTGTTGCTGGGCGATGTCACGGGCGTGTGGGCTGTGTTCCGAGATGCCCATCTGATGGAGATGCAGGCTGAGAGCCGGGAGCGCCAGCGGCTGTGCACAGCCCAGCATCTCCCGTCTGCCTTTGCTGGGTACAGGAGACACTCTGCCACGGGCACCGTGACTCTGCGGTGGCTGGTGATGGAGCTCTGAGCCCTGGACACAGCATCCCTGCTCATCCTCGGCATGGGAGGAAGGCAGGAGCAATGCAGTGGTGGGGTGGGAGCCGACATGCCTGCCCTTCCTCGGAGAGGGGGAGAAAAGCCCCTTTCCTGACACCAGGGGCACACTGCTGTTTTCCAAGGCAGCCTTTGGGGGGAAACGGTCCCTGCCACGTACGTGTGCCAGGCACAGCACCGTGCTCGGCTGGCATGGCCCCACGCTCCTGCATCCCCCCATGGCCCCAGGCTGCAGCAGCACCTTGTGTGTCACCCGGCTGCGGGGACGTGTCCAGCTGCGGCTCTGTGGCCGGTGGGGGCACAAACATGCACCCCCTCATCCCCGTGGGTCCCTCTTTGGGGGCACCCTGCCACCCCTGCAGCACCCATCTTCTCCTCTCTCTCCTGTTTATTAAGGTTTCGCACTTATTTCAGCAGGCAAAAGCAACCACCTTCCTTGCACCTCCCTCCCTCTCCAGGTCCCAGCTGTTCTTCCTCTTGTTTTCCACCAGCTACTATCCTGGAGCTAAAAATAACAAGGAATTTACAGCCCTCGACCTTGAACTCGGCCAAGCACAGCACTCCGGTTTTGTGCTGCGTCAGCAAATCCCTCGATGGCTCATCCTGGGTTTTCCTTCCATCCCTGCAAGTCCTTTCCCCTGGGGGCACGGCGTCGGGATGCCCAATTGGCATCGTCCGGGAGACGTGCTGCGAGCTGGGCACCTCAGAGGGTGAGAGGTGCCACACGGGCACAGGGCAGCGGGCGGTGCGTGATCCCAGGAGTTCAAGTCCCAAAGACATCACGGGATTTTGGTTTCTTTTCTTTTCAAGTCACCTATTTTTACCGTTTCTCTAGTGACATTTCCTTTGCAGACGTTTTCAGCATATATTTAGAAAAGTTTCCAAGTTTCCCCCACCATACTTGGGAACGCAGGAAACTCACTATTTCTGTGTCATTGTCTTTAAAAGGAAAACTGAGATTGTCATGAAGTCACAGGACTCCTGCAGCCAAAGCCTTCAAGAAGGACACCCCACCCAGGCCCCTCAGGTGCTTGTTGCTATTTCAGCAACGTTGACGAGCCTCCGCGTCCATCCGCTGGCACAAAGGAGTTGGAAGCTGCTTCCTCCCGCCATATGGAGGATCAAAGCCTCACGGATCTGTTGGGCTCTGCCCTGGGTCTGTGCTGAGCGGGGGCAATGTCCAGCCCCGCTGTGGGACAGGACTGGTCCCTACACCCGTGTACCCAGTGACAGCACAGTGAGAGGCTTTCCATCTGCTCCCTGTCCCAAATTAGCATGCAGCCTGCTTAATTGCTTCCTTGTGGGATGAGTTTGGAGAGTGTCAACCATCCGGAGAGGGAACAGGCTGATGTTACCGTGGGTCGGTGGCACAACCCTTGCTGCAGAAGTGAAGCCAGGCAGCTCGGTGCCAGGCTGGGCTAGTAATAGCCTGCCTCTCTCTGCCTGGCCATGCCTCCCACCTTCCCCTCTGCCTGGGGCCAGGACATTCTCAGCCGTGGCTCAGCTGGAGCTCTGACAACTGGCCCAGTGGTCCACAGGGGTGCGAACAGCTCTGCCTGTGGGCACACGGCCAACAGCCCCAGATAGGTGGCTACTGGCTACGCCAGCCCCACCACCAGGGCTGTGTGGTGGGGAGAAGGGACGGTCCCGGTGGGACAGGTCGGGGCTGCTCCTTACTCAGTGGCTGCAGGACTGGGGTGGTCCCCAGCCAAGGTGACATGGGGTGCAGGGACGGGGGCTGGACAGCCCCGGAGCCTCAGGGTTGGGACAGGGAGGCAGGTTGGGGTCCCTGTCCATCAGCCTCATGGCATTTGTCTGGCTTTCTATCCAGCTGTTAACATTGGCGTTTGCTGCTGAGGTCCATCTCATGTGAGGATGCGCTCGCACCGTGCCCATGCTGTCTGGAGATGGGGGACATGAAGCTGTTCGACCCAAGCAGCCTTGTCTCGTCTCGCCTCGCCCAGCCCAAATGTCTCGATCTTGGTCTTGAAGACCTTGCTCTGGATTCTGACTGTATCCAAAAACCCCAGGCAGCCCCAAGAGCGCACAGTGAACGTCCAGTTCCTGCTGATGGTCGATGTCCCCACTGGGGAGCCCAGGGGGATGAGGCGCTGGCCATGATCCCACTGACATGGTATTTTCTCTCACACTTGCTGCGAACGGCTGCCCCGTTGTTCCCCACTCGGCTGCCGAGGCTGGTGTCAGCCATGGGCTCCTCGCAGCCATCACTGTGGCCTCAGGTGCCTTCTGGTCCCCAGGAAGCTGACCCCGCTCTCGCCTGGTTTTAGCCAGCGGCAACCAGCATCCCAAGGGGTGGCTGCAAACGCGATCCCTGCATTTTTTAGCTGGAGCTGCCTCCAGTGCCTGCTGTCCTCTTCCCTGCTTGGCCCAGGGAGGCCGGGAGAGGGGGGCTGGAGGCTGTCCGGCTGCTGTGGTTGTGAAAGCCGTGAGTCAGGGAGCCCGGGGATGCGGCAGCACATTGCCAGGCAGCTCCCGGTTCCTCGCGGGGAGCCTGGGGGTGCTGGGGGCGGCGGGGTTGCAAAGGGGTGCGGGCAGGGCTGCTGCTCTTGCTCAAGGGATGCTGCTTGGGTGTTATTTTCCCTGTGTTCTTTTCTCCTATGTTTTTTTCCCAGAGCAGGGACAGTGAGGCTTTGCTCATGGGAAGGGAGCCCACGGGAGCGGGAATGACTCATTGGACATATTAAGCAGATTTATGAGGTTATTTCTCAAACGAAGGCTGAGCGTGTGTGCCATGCCATCCTGGCCCAGGCTGAATCCCAGCACCGCTGCCAGCGGAGATCCTGCCAAACCTCAGCCCTTCCATGAAAACAACTTCAGTGGGCAATAGAAAACTGGGATAAACACAGCAGCACCGGCTTCGGAGCAGGTCTGTGCATGAGCCCACGCGAGGTGCTTGCCGGGGCCGGGCTGTCCATTATTCGCCATTATTTGCAGTGCCCTGGGTAGGGGGGGAGAGGGCAGGGACTCACCCAGGGCTTGAGGGGCTTGAGCTGTGTCTGGGGATTTTGAGCTGGGGAATAATTTGCTGGGGAAAACCTGTGATTTCTCCTCTCTCCCTTGTCTTCCAACACCCGAGTTCCCTGGCCAGGCGCTGGCAGTGTGCTCACTGGGAGCCGTGGGCCATGGCCCTCCAGAACAGGTTGGTGCCACAAATGGTCCCTGAAAGATGCACGTCCAGGAGCTGTGGTGGCTGTGAGAAGGTGGAGAGTGACCTGTGGGCTCGTGCCATCCCTGGGCACCAGGAGGGACAGCAGGAAGTACCCGTGGGATGCCTTGGCTGTTCCCAGGATGGGGAATTGATCTTGGGTCCAGCTGGGACCCAGTTGCTGGGACTGGGCTTGGGTAGTCCCAAGGATAGTGTGTTTCTGGTGCATGCCTGAGTGAGGGATGCTGTTTGGGGATGGGCCAAAGCCACCAGGCAATATTTCCACAGTTCATCTCTCTACCAGTGCCACCTCTTCACCATGAGGGTTACACTCAGGTGTCCATCTGGCCTCTCCTCAGAGGTGCTGAGACTTTCCCGATGCCAATGAACTTCCCCAGAAAACATCATCCACCCACATTGGTGTGCCCTCAGCTGCTTCCCTGCAGTGCCCACTGCACCCCTGGGCCACCAGGGCCAGTCTGGAGGCCAGGGACAGGCTGGTGAGCTGTTTTGCTAAATTAGCAGAAAATGGGTCCTGGGACATTCCTGCTTGGGATTCATTTTAAAGCTACTGAAGAGGTTACAACCTTCCAAGAAATGTGTCTCTGGGAAGCTGCCCAGTGGGAAAGAGGACAGACGCAGAACATCACAGCAGTGAGGGAAGATTAAAAACAAGCTAGAAATAAGAAATGACTTTATATATAAACACACTGGGCAGCAAAGCCAGCACTGCAGCCTGTGTTCTTCATGTGTTGTTGTTGTTTTTAATCTTTGATTTGGAAACTTGCTGCTATTTATAGCCCCCCCCTCCACTCCCCGCAGCGGTCGGCAGCGCTGATCCCTTCCAGATGCTGGTTCCTTGCAACCCTGCAGCCCGTGCTGGTGGGGCTGTGGGGGAGCGGGAGATGATGCGAGGAGGGCCTTCAGCATTGCTGGCCCCTGCCATGGTCAGCCCTAGCAGGGGATCGAACCCCCCCTGATGCTGCTGAGTTTTTGGGGAGCCTGGGATAATTTTGCAGCATTGGGGGGGGAGCAAAATGCTGGGGGGGATCCCCATGGGCAACCCATCTGCACCCCAATTTTCCCTCAGTGCCCACAGGCAGGAAGGGGTGAGCAGACTCGGCACCTGCTTGCGGGTTTGCTCCCCACGTGTGCTTGCGTGGGGAGCGAACCCGCAAGCGGGCGCCGAGGCTGCTCACCCAGGGGGGCTTCCCTCTGTCTGTCTGTCCGTCTGGGCAAGAGGAAGGACTGGAGGTGACGCAGTGCCTTGCAGGAAGTCTGCTTGCCCCACTGTCTGCCCCGGCGGCAGCAGTGCACCCGCTCACCTCTGGTACGGCATCATGAGCTGGCATCCCAACTGTCACCCGTCCTGTGGTGACACCTGGGGTGACTGGTGAGGGGTTGCCACCTCGTTCCCTGTCCTGACTCGCCTTTTTTTTCCAACCCGAGTGGGTGATTTTGCCTCTTTCCAACCCAAGTGGGAGATTTGCGAACGAGCCAGACACAGGACAGCAGGGTGATGGGAGCCTGGGAGGCAGCGCGTGTGAAGGCATGCAGGCAGGACCGAGCAGCATCCCCCAAAATGATGGAGGAGTCCCTTTCCCCTGCAGCCACTGCATCAGAACCCCCCTCTCTGTGTCCTTATCTGCCCTGGGGCTGTTTTCCGGACAAGGAAAGCTTCTGCTGCTGCTGTTTGTTTGAGAGCCATTTGGCCCCGCTTGCCCCGAAGGGGGCAGGGATTTGGCCGACTGGCAGTAGTCTGGCTTTACCATCAGAGCCCAACAGCACGTCGGGAGGAGTTGGGTCTGCAGAGCACAGGATCCTGGTTGCCTGTGTGTCCCCACATTGTTCTCGGGATGGAGAGGCTCTAGGGAGAACCTGGATCTCCAAACTCCACTGAACTGCTCTTCCCAGGGCCAGCACTGGCTGCCCGGGGACAGAATCCCTCCTGGGGCAGCTTGGTACAAAGGTGAATGTAGAGCCTTGCGAACACCAGCCTGCCCGACCCCGATCAGCCCAGGGTGGCTGGGACCTGTCAGCGCTGAGCCAAGCCCTGTGCTCACGTTGAGGCACTGCAGAGCCGCCTGACGGGATGTTCTTCCACCTTCCTTGGAAAAAGCTGTTGTAAGGCTGCAGCTACCAAGTGACGGTGCCTCTCGTCACACCGCGGCCTCACTGCATCCCCTGTTGCCCAAGCTTTGCCTCATCTCCCTGGCATCTGAGCTCACTTCCCCCAGCTCACGGCTCCGCAGCCTGACTGGGTCTGCCTGGGAACCCCATGACCCTGGGGCTGGCTGGGCATGGGGCTGGCAACGTCCCCTGTGTGCGGCTGGCATGGTCACCATGCGTGGGGTCGGGGGGCACAAGTGCAGGACAGCACGGGCAAGGACTTGGGGATGGAGATATGGCTGAATGGATGATGGAGCAAACCACCCCGCAGCCGTGTTCATGCCTGTGCTGAAGCAGCCCATGGCCGCGCTGGTCTGAAGGAACCCCAGTGTCCCAGCAGCACCTGGACACATCCTCGGCTGCCCCCCAAGCAGGCAGTCCTGGGCCCTGGAGGCCCCTGCTCTGTCACACCCTGTTGACATCTCCCCCCGCCTCGAAAGACTGAATAAGACGTAGGTTTCCCGTGGAAAATATGAGTGTGGGCTTCCCTGGGCACGGGGAGGTGTGGTGGTGACTCAGAGGCTGGTAGCCAGGGCAGCAGCACACAAACAGCCAGCGCTGGGCTGGCCCGGGGCAAGGGGATCCCTGCCGGACCGGGCCAGGCGAGGAGGCGCCCTGAGGACCCAGGGATGCTGGTGGTGGTTCCTGGCACCTTCCCCAGGGATAAGGAAAGACTTGGGAGGTCTAAGCCCCCAGTCTTGGGGTCTGCCCAGAGAAGGGTGGGGGTCCAGGGGCTATTTGAGACACCCCAAGGAGGAGATACCCTGGGGCTGAGGGGAGCGAGCCAAAGGCTGTCGGGAGCCTGCTGCCGCCGTGTCCCGGTGCCGGCAGAGCGGGGCTCCCCTGGACAGTCCCTGGCTTTCCCAGCTGAGATGCCGCAGCCCCAGGGACGGGTTTGGGTGCTGTTTCTCCACTGTTCCTTTGGTTGGGTGTTTGTAGTGGGTGGCAACGGGCAGGAATAGGGCAGCTGTGACTTTGGGTCCTTTCCCTGCCTTCCCAGGAAAACTGCTCCTGAAAAAACCCTCACCACAGCCCCCGGCCCTGCCTCCTCCAAGAGTCCTCTGTGCACACACAGATGGGCTGGTAAAACGCCTTTAGTGAGTGCCCACTCTGGGAACGATGTGCAGAGGGGTCTGTGGTGGGCGGAGGGAGCCTGGAGAGGGGTGGCCGTGCCTGAGCTGCCGTCACTCGCACACCGGTGACAGGCTGGGGGTGACCTATGGCCCTGGCTGAGGCAGAGCTGGGCTGGAGAGGACGAGGACACCCCATCTCCGAGCCTGAATGTGCTGAGCATGACCCAGGCTCCACATCCCGGCACCTGATGGGCACTTTGGGAACGCTAGAGGTGCCCAGGCATGGTGAGAGGGTGACCGGGTAAGGCTCGTCCTCGTCCTGTCTGGGGGCCAGGCAGGGCTGGGGCCAGCAGCCAGTGCTGACTCATGGCCAGGGGAGGCTGGAGCCGCTCTCGCTGGTGGCCGGCCGGCTGCTGACGTCGCAGTCACCCCATTTTGCGGGAGGAAGCAGAAAGCGCTGAGCTGTTGCCACGGCAACATCTGTTTTCCTGCCCAGCCCCAGGGAAAACATGCTCCCACGGGAGGTACTTTTTCGGGCTGGTCCCTCCGCTTGCCCACCCCTGCCCTTGCACGCACTCCTGCGTCTTCCTCAGGCACCGAACGGGCTGAGTGGGCAGCGGTGGGTTATTTTAGGGCTTTTTGAACTATTTTGGGCAGTGGCTGTGAGACACTGTGGGCAGGCAGGAAGGGCCAGGCTTTGGTTTCTGCTCTCAGAGCAATGGTTGGGTTGGGGATGGGGAGAGCTGGGGCAGGGCAGGGGGGAGGAAAGCCCTGGGGTGTCCACAAAGAGCAGCCAAAAGAGAGCCTGGGGAGCTGCCGCGGTCAGGGGAGCTGGGAGGACGCCTGTAGCTGTGTAAGGTGGTGGGGAGCTGGGGGGAGATGCTGGAGAGGCTCCCGGATCCCCCAGGAATACCCCCTGGAGCCAAGGGCTGCCAGATCAGCCACAGCAGACCAGCAGCATTGGACTCTTGCTGGCCATCAGGGGCTGTGCTGCTGTGCAGAAAGTCCTTGCAGGGCAGCACAGGGTTCTGGGGTCATTTTACAGGCCCTTCCCCTTCCGCAGCCTGGTGTCAGAGGGGGATACAGCTGAAAACAGCTTTGGGGCCTGCCCAGAAAGGGGTGGACTTTTGCTGCAGGTGCCAGGACAGTGTGCCACCCACCCGTGCCTCGGTTTCCCCTCTCATCCTGCCCCCACCCATCACTGCGGGAGGATGAGGGTGCAGACTGTGAACACCGAGGCAGAGCAGGGGGCAGAGGTTGCTCGGTGGGTTTGTTCTCAGCCTCCCTTGCTCCGGTGGGCTTGTGGTGGCACCAGTGACATGTCTGTCCCTGGAGGACTGGGTATGAGCAGGCGAATCAGTGGGTCCCAAAGCACCCCCTCTTTGCAAGGCTGTGGGGTCCCCCCGCCTGAGCCCCCAGAGCTCCGCTCCCCGAGTGGGGAGTCCCAGTCTGTGCCAGCATGGTCTGGGCACTGCCCCCCTGCACAGCTCTGATGGGGGTGAGCCCATCACTCAGGGCGCAGGGAAGGAGAAACAGAGGCGGAGGAGCCAGCTTTGATGAATTTTTCTCTCTCCCTCCTCCATTTTCTTTGTCAAGCCAGATGTTTGCATGGCTGAGAACCAGGTAATCCAAAAAAAGTTTGTCTCTTCAGCACAGAGTCAATTCTTAACAGCAAACAAGCTGCTACAATGAAGATTGTGGAGGCAGATATTTCCCCCAGAGTCTGCAAGCACCAGCCCCAGCACATGGGTTGTGGGCAAACCCCCGGGGGCCCATTCCAGCATCGCTGAGCTGAAGGCGGGGGAAACCCTGTCCCCACAACAGCCTTCCCCTCTGTGTGCCTGCACCCCTGCCTGTCCGACTATGGGCTTCATGGTGGCATCTACAGTCTTCGTGGTGGCATCTGGATGAATGCAGCCACCTGAAGAAGCCCAGAGCCATCTGTCTGCCCTCCCTCGCAGAGGGCAGGGTGCCAGGGGCCGTGGGCATCTCTGGGTGCCGGGGACGAGGCAGGGGAGCAGCGGTTCAGCCCTGGGGATTTTTGCGCTGTGTTTGCTGAGCTGCTGTCCCAGCCAGGCCAAAAAGTGGCTCGGTTTCCAAGAAACCCTGATGGCATGAGCCCCACCAACCGGCATGCGAGTGTGCCAGCTGCTAGAGAGAGCCGGCGGCAGGATGGGGATATGGCAGTGCCACGGGCACGGCTGGCAAAGGGCGAGGGGCTGCATAGCATCGAAATGGAGTGAAGACAAAAGAAGCTGCTGGGCTGATCCTGCTGGGAGGGGGCAAAGCACCCTGGAACGACCTGGACCTGGCTCTGCCTCCTGGTGTGAGCCGGGCATGTCCCCCAAGGGGCTCTCCCCCGCTCGGCAGGGTCCAGCGAGATCCCGCTGTGGAAGGATAGCTGTCCCTCACCAGCCCTGGCACGGGGACAGGAGCAGGTGACATGGCCGGCAGCACGCGGGGGGCACGCCGGGCACTGCTTGGCCCCTGCGGTGCCAGCCACGTTCACACACACTCCCCCCGCTCCCGCCCGGCTGAGTAAACAAGTGCCGGGAACAGAGATCTGAGTCATCCGCCGGCTCAAAAACACCCAAACATGGTCACGGGCCGAGGAGCAGCTCCGGCACAGCTGCCCCAGAGCTCGGAGGGTCCAGGCGTGGAAAGGCCTGAGCGGGGGCACGGTGCCTGGGGGTTCGCAGGACCCCACACTGGGGGGATGCAGCCCCCTTCCCGTGGCCATGTCGAGGCAGAGCTGTCTGGTGGCACTGCACGGGTGCCTGGAGAAGCTCCCACATCACCCTGCTGCCGTGTGGCCAGCTGGGCACAGACCTGGGCACAGGATGGACCGATCCTGCCAGCCCCGGGCACGCGTCTGGCGTCAGCCCTGCAATGCGGGCGGTCACTTCAAAACATGTTCCCTCTCCAGGAATGGGTACAACAGGATGAATGGCATCACCAGAGGAGACCACCTTTAAACACAAAAATAAGCCCTATTCTGCATGATTTCAGCAGCAGCACAGCACTGCTGGGAGCAGAATTTTGCTGGGTGCCTCAAGGCATCTTGATCTGGAGATGCTGAGTTTATAGAGGGTCAAAAGCAAAGGAGGGGGGGTCCAGCTGCTAAAAATAGAGGGCACAGCACACCTCAGCTTCCAGCCCAGAGGTCCTCCCCACCAGGCTCCCTTCACACCAGTCAAGCATCAGATCTTTTAGACCTGTAAACTGGGGGATTCCTGAAAGAAACAAAGTTAGCAGAAGCACAGTGCCTGTTCCAAGGTTTATGGCTTCAGTTAAAAATAATCAGTCCTGATGCAATAATTAAGCTTGAAACAGGAAGAAAATGTTCTAGTTTTGGTGTGTCTGGGAGCTGATCCCTCTTGGAAGTGGTTTGGGCTGGAAAGTACCTCCAGCTTCTTCCTCCGCCCAGCTGGGGACTGGTGCCCTGGTCGGTACATGTGGGTACCTGTGTTCCCCACTTCCAAACTGTCTCTAACCAGGACATCGGGATGGGATGAGCAGGGGCTCAGGGTGCTGGGATGCTTTTGAGAGCTGGCTCCTACCCCAGTGCTGAGGACCCGTCTCTGGAAGCTGCCCCGGAGGAGCTGGCCCTGTGCTGCCTCACCAGCTGTGGGGCTGATGGAGGGGGCAGAAGGTATGGGCAGAGCCAGGCTGCCCCGAAGCAGTTTGCAGGCTCCTGGGAGGTGGAGGAAGAGGAGGTTGAAGGCAAGGCTGCAGAGCCGGCTGAGCCGAGGCAGCAGACAACCCACCAGTGATGGGACCCATCCCAGCAATGGGGTGCAGTAGGGGGTCCAGGCCAACCTTGGGGTTTGGTTTCTCTCCCCTTCCAGCTCCATCAGCCCTGCTGCCCTGGGGAGGCAGGAAGAGAATGGCATTTTTGGCTCAGCGCCCGCTTGCCCCAGCGGTGGGAGCAGCAGGCAGAGAGCAGACATGCTGGACTTATATAGAGCATGTGCCCGGCTGCTGGCACCCAGCTGCCCCAGATGCCGCGGGGATGAGCACACCGGGCAGCTGGCCCATGGCTGGGGGAGCAGACAGACGGGGGCCTCAAAGCACCTTCTGGGCCATGAAGCACCTTCCCACGCCCGGCTCCCGGCCCCTCTTGGCCACCGGCGTTGGAGCTGAAGTGACCCAAGGGTGGTGGAAGGGGAGAGGGGACGGTTCTTCCAGCCCTGGTCAGAAGGGGTCACCCCAAGCTGTGGGGCAGGGATGCAGCCCGGGGATGGGTACACGGGCTGCCAGACCCCGGTGCTGGTGAAGGCACCCACACACTGCAGGGGCATTTTCTCTTCTTGCCCGCTCCCTGCCAGCCCTGGAAGATCTAACCCGGCCCCAGGCTGGTGCCTGGATTAATTAGTGTTACAGCTTTCCCATGGTGTGCCTGTGCCATTCTCAGCAGCCCCCAGCTGTCTAATCGCCTCCAGCGTGGGCAGAGCCCAGACCCGCTGTGCTGGCAGTGCCCAGGGCTCACCAGCACACAAAGCCTTTCTGCTGGGCAGGTAGAGGGGAGCTGGCAAAGCAGACTGGGGCAGACTGGGAGCTGCTGGGACTCGGGAACGGGAGGTCAGCTTGATAGGAACTTTCCAACAGAGCTTGTCTTTTGACAGAAAGTGCATCTTGTGTGGGGCTGGGATGTATCAGGAGAGCATCGGCGCTGCTGGCACTTTTGTACTGGGGGAGCAGGAGCAACGTGTCATTTTAGCAGCTCTGCCATGGCAGTGGTTCCTCAGAGATGCTAAAATGACACGTCACTTCTCTCTTTCCCCAGTACAAAACCGCCAAGAGATCACAGATTTGGGTACTGGTGGGATGCCCAGCCCAAGACCCTGGTGCTGGGTCTCTGTGCTCACATGTCCCAGCACACGTGCTCTGTCCCCCTTGGCATGACGCTGCAGCCCCGGGGTGGCTGGGGAGGCTCTGGGCAGCCCGGCTGCCGCAGAAATCCCCTTAGCATAATCCCGGCTGGCTCCCAGGAGGGATTTGCTCTCTGGGCTGGGAAGGACCTTCCTCCCCTCTTCGTGGTGATGTGGCAGCATTCATCAGGAGATGTGTGAGCACCATCACGGCTGCGTTGCTTGCAGCAGGACGGAGCTGGGGCTGGCCAGAGACACCCCAGGGTGCTCCTGGGGCTCAGCCAGCAGTTGCCTGGCCCAGGACTTCAGCTGCTTTGCTCCCTCATGGCATCCCGAAGGAAGCAGGCAGCCTGGCGCAGAGCAGGAGGGGTGGGTGCCTTTGCTGGGTGTGGGCTGCCTGTGCTGGGAGTCCGTGTGCTTCTCCTAAGTGGGAAATTAGGGAAGAGCGAGCAGTTATGGGAAGCTGGGGATTGCTTCCCTTTACCCAGGGCAGCTGGTAAGGTTTCGGGCGATAGTGGTCCCCAGGCACTGCTCCACCACAGCAGGAGTCTTGGCACCCCCGACTTGGTCTCTAGTCAAGCTGGGAGCCCCAGCCACGCAGCAGGACCCCTCCGGGAGTGGAGGTGGGGGGCAGGTGGGTGGCATGGAGGGGAAAGTCATGCAGCACCCCTGCTTCAGCTCCCCGAAGGCAGCAGACTGCCAGCTGGACTGAGTGCCAGCACCCGTGGGGCTCAGCTCTCCGGCAGCACTGGCCCTGGCTGGGGAGCTGCTGGCACTAAACCGGGGTAATCCCTGTCCCTCAGCAGCCCTCAGAGCAGACCCGCTTACTGCACAAACCCCTAATTCCCTAATAATCCCTCCATTAATGGCAATGCTTGCTGGGATGGGAGGAGAGCTGGAAAGCCAAGCAGTCCCTTCCCATGAGCGGGGCACCCTCCCTGGCAGGGGCAGAGCTCTGGACGGTGACACCCTGGATGGTGACACCTACCCTGGCTGTCCTCCAAATGACACCCTCCCAGGCCCTGGGGACAGGGTGAGCTGCTGGCAGGGCGCTCGGGAGCCACTCGGGGAAGAGGCGCAGCCCCTGGGCCGGCAGGGTGCTCTGGAGCTGTCAGTCTGTCCCCAGCCCCGTCTGCCCGTCCTGTTCCATCCAGACATTAAGGCACCTGCGGGCAATGGAGCACAGTCCCGGCTGTCCTGGAGAGAGGGGACAGACCAAGGGGACATACCGCGGGACCAGCGCTTGCCTTCAATCAGCTTCCTGCCCTCGGGGCGGCAATTGCTAAGCGCAGTGACAGTAGCCCAGCAATGATGCAGCTGTAGCAGGCAGTGGCTGTTGTTGTTGCTGTTATTGTTATTGTAATAACAATAATAACAATAATTACCCTGTCTGCCAGAGGCTGCCGGCAGCCGGTTGTGCCGTGTTTTGCCATTCAGGCTGCTTGCAGCACGGCTGCTGGATCCCTGGATCCCCAGATCCCTGCTGCCTTCTGTCCCAGAGCCCCCGGGCTGGGGGGGGAGCCTGGGGCTCTGGGCGACAGCAGCACCAGGGGTTTTCACCCCACATCTGCCGCTGGACCTGAGCTCCCAAGACGCTGTCATGGGCAGCCAAGCTACTCATACCCCACTCCCCAGTACCTCTGGAGCCTTCAGCCGTCCCAGAGATTGCCCGGGGGGGACAATGAGGCTCTGGTCCCCCTCCCTCCCCCTGCATGTCCCGGAGGGGTGTGTGTGTGCGATGGTGGGTACGGGTGCAGGGCTGTGTGCGTGTCCCTCTGCGGGTGCACTCTCCCACGGTGCTGGTGACAGCGGGGCCATCTGCAGCACTGCCACCCACAAACGGCATCTGTCTGTCTGCTGCCCCCAGCCCGTGTCCCTCCTGCCCCCAGCACTGCCCCCACGCCACGGGCTGGCACAGGGACCCGGGCATGTGTCCCACCCGGCCACTGTCCCACCCAGAGAGGGAGGCCTTTGGGTCTGTCCCCCTGCAGTCACCGCCCCAGGAGTTTGCTGCAACGTCCTCAGAGCATCCTCCCATGAGACAGAGCAGGTCCCTGCCACCATGCCGTCCATCTGTCTGTCTGTCCTGGGTTTATGGGATGGCTCCTGTGCCCGGGGAGGAACACCTAAGCCCACCCTGGTGTCCCTTGTGCCCCCGGCCACCAGCACAGGCTGTGCCTGCGAGCCTTGCTCTGTCACCTGCTGCGTTCCCATGTGGATCGTCCCATCCCTGCTTGACCCCAGCCACTCTGGGTGTTTGTTATAAGCTGGGGCTGAGCTCTGGCAGGTGGAAGAGGGAGCCTGGCACAGGAGGATGCCCATTTCCCCAGCACAGCCAGGGCTAGCACATTCCTGAGCCCCAGCTCCGCCTGGGGCTGCCTCCCTGTCTTCCCTGACACTCCCCTCCAAATCCCCTCTTTGTGCCTGGCTGGGGTCGGTGGGGAGCTGAGGCAGGAGAGGCTTTGATGTGCCACTTTGCTCGGCGCCACGGCTCCTGGGCACAGCGGGCTGGCACCAGAGGGACCCGGCCCGGGCGGCAGCTTCAGAGGCGCCTCCAGCTCACATCCCAGCACGGCGCTGCCTTGTTTTCGCCTGGCGAGGCCGGGACAGTCCCCCGCTGGGATATGTTCCCAATGAGGCGCATGGAGAGCAGCGGGGCTGGCGGCAGCTCTGCCCGGGGGGAGTGGGGCCGCAGGTTATGCAAGAGACCAGGTGCTGCGGGACGGGGAGGGCGCCGGGGGGACAAGGAGGGCGCCAGAGGACAGGGAGACCCTGGGGGTGGCCAGAGGGTCCACACAACTACAAAGCCTCCGACTCCTGCATCGCTGGAGCCGTCCAAGAAATTGGTTTAATTGGGGGCCTCGTTGGGAGGAAGCTGGTCCCGGCTGGGAGCCCAGGCGGCTGGCAAGCGGCCGCGGTGGCTGGTGGTCTCTCCCCGCCGCCAAGCACTGGGCAGGGGCTGCTGCTGCAGCTGCATGAGGCCAGCCTGGCACTGGTGTGGGGTGGACACTGGGATGAGGACAGCCAGGAGAGCCCCAGCTGCTCTCCTGCCCAGGATGAGCTCTCTGCAGAGGTCCCCAGGCTGCTAGCCATGCTCCAAGGAGCCCCTTCACACTGCGGCAGGATGGCACCGCAGCTCAGATCTTTCTGAGACAGGGCCAAGGCTCTGCATGCCCTGTGCTTGCACCCACCCATCCTGTGCGTGGGCTGCAGGGGTCTGAGCCCAAGCCGAGGGGGGTGTAAGCAAATGAGGGAGCTAAAAAGGGCCTCCTGACATATGGGCTTTGCTGCTGGAGGAGATGCACCAGCCCCTCTGTAGTGCGTTTGCCCAGCCCCACAAACGGTGTCCCCAGCCTGGCAGTGACACTGCCGGGAGAGGATGGGCAGCCACATCTGAGCCTGGACTCTGCCTTTGCCCCCGCCCTCCCCAAGCCTCGAACTTTCTGCCGTTCAAAGGTCTCCCTCCTGGAGAATGAATAACTGGGTGCTGGCAATGCGGCAGCTCCCCCCGTCACACACCCCCTCTTCCACCCGTGGGAGCATCTTCCAGTGGCACCGACCCAGCAGGGACATGCCAGCCACTGCACCGCCTGCGTCCCCCGCAGTCAGCCTGTGCGGGGAACACGTTGGGGGGCTGCAGGGGGAAGCAGGGCAGCCGAAGGGCTCCAGCACAGCACTGACCCCCCAGCCTGCCTGCATCGCCCAGGTGTGAGCATCCTCATGGGGCTTCTCCCAGCAGTGTGGGGCAGCAGCAGCAGCACAGGGGCTGTGGGAAGGGGGTGACACTTGTGCTATGGTTTGCTGCTTAAAAATGGGACCACAGTGATGTTTCAGACTGCAGAGCACCAGGATGCTCCTGGCAGTTCAGGAGCCCCATTTCATGCCTAAAGGAGGGGAACCCCACACCCCTCTTCCTTCTTCATCTAGGGCACCCATTCGGTGAGTAGGAGAGTTTCCTGGAGACCCTGAGGGGTTGGGTGGGAAAGGGAAGGTGAGGAGCCCTAACTGGTCCTAGCCCAGTCTTAGGCTGGCAGAGTTGGGGTTAGAAGTGGGTTCCCAAGGCAGCTGCTCCAGTGTTGGGGGGCTCTTCCCCTTCTCAGGAGCCGTCCCCGCCAGTCAGATTCCTGGGAATCTGGTGTACGTGAGCTGGGCGGCTGTTTCCCCGTGACGAGGGCTAATGATAGGAAAGGCAATTCACAGCAGATGATCAGCTGTCTGACCCTGACAGGGTTTATTGGTGCCACTGTCCCTCGGTCCCCAAACAGGACAGGGATCATGGGCCATCCGTGGCACAGAGCCACCCACTGTGCCAGGAGCCAGCCCAGACAAGGGCTGAGCCACAGCCGTTCCCCAGAGCCAGGGGCTGCCAGGGAAGGGGTGGAAGTGGCTATGAGTTTGTCAAGGTGATAATGCCAGGGCGATGCCAGGGCGATGCCAGGGCACTGGGCAGGCAGCAGAAGCAGGGTGTGCCCTCTGACCACATTCCTCTCCTTGTAGGGTACCCGAGCAGCTGGCGGGTGCCCTCCTCCCCGCCACACCTGCCTTGGCAAGCACATAGGGCACACAGGAGGTGATGGCCACAGGGCAGCACTGCTGTGCCACCACCTCCGCCGGGCCAGCGTCTCCTCCATTGCGAGGGGATGTTGGCATTGCAGGGGCAGGGAGGAGGGTGTTCTTGTCGGTCCCACTGCAGCAGATGGCTCTGGGGTGGCAGGGTGGTGGGTGGCCTCAGATGCCACTGGCTGTGTCAGCAAAGGGCTGTCACAGCAGCCAGCAGGAGCTGGCACCTTGCCCTGGCCAGGGCTGTTTGTGTTTGTTTGGGGATGTCGTTCCTGACCTGTTCCTGTCCCGGTGACTCTTGGGCAACCTCCTGCCTGGGTAATCATTGACGGGGCTGGGAAGGCTGGTAGGACAGAT
Source organism: Limnodromus scolopaceus (assembly GCA_028565335.1). Classification (NCBI taxonomy): domain Eukaryota; kingdom Metazoa; phylum Chordata; class Aves; order Charadriiformes; family Scolopacidae; genus Limnodromus; species Limnodromus scolopaceus. Next base: position 213,383 of record JAOXNO010000063.1, read on the forward strand.
CTGGCCAGAGAAATCAAAGTGCTGAGCTCAGGGGAAATTTCCATGGCAGTGTTTGGAGATGGTGTAAACCTGGCGCAGAGCTGCCCCCAGTATCACCTGTGCTGAGGTCACTGGCCGGCCCCTTCCCCAGGCAGCAGCCCTGGGCTTGGGGTGGCCGTGGGACACAGAGGGACAGAATGAAGACATCCACCTTCCCCAGGGTTCCCTCAGGGATAGAAGGTCATGGGACAAGCCAGGCTGCTCGTGTTCGGGAGCCTCTGTGCCCCATTCTGAGATGGAGACAACCCCTCAGTGACTTGTGCCTTCTTGTAAGCCCCAGCAAAGTCCTCCTGGAGCCTGGACGCCTGGATTTCCCACACTGATTTTCCCGGGGATTATGCTGTTTCTAACGATCAATTAAAGCAAATTGGCCAGGTCCCCCAGGCCCCTAAATCCTGGCTAATCCCTGGCACCTTCTCAAGCTCCCATTGCTCATTCATTATGTGGCAGTCCCCCGGGTAGAAGTGTTTGCTCCGAGCGTGGCTCTTCCAACACGAAAGCCTTCCGGGTCCCCAGGGTGTTTGTCTGAATTCGAGAACTTGCTGTTTCTAATTGATTTGTTTGTTCTGGTGCTGTTTGCCCTGAATGAATCTCCCTTTCTTGGCAGGAATGAGGAAGTTCACTTTCTTGGGAACATTTTACTGCTCAGCAGCCTCCTTATCACCTCTAATAGATCCCATTAACCTTGCGCAGCAGTCGCACTGGCTCTGGCACAGACAGGCAGGAGGCAGCTCAGGTTGTTTGTGTCTCTTGTGCAGTTTTTTTCACTCTCCCGCATGACCCAGCTGGTTTCCACCTTCCTCAGCTCTTTTTGTAGTCAATACTGTTGTTCAACATCATCTCCTGCTTGTCTTTAACACAATCCTCAAATGCCATCCCTTCCTTCACCTCTCTTGCTGTTCCTCTAAGCTCAGCTCCTTGGTGCTGGACCTTGTTTTTCTCTGGGATGCTGAAATCCTTTTGTGGCTGTAACAAGCAGCTCCCACCACCGTCCCAGCCCTGGGAAGCCTCTACCCAGAGGATCACCCCAGCACATGAAGCCACCTCACCATGGGGACGCAGCTGTAGCTGTGCAGCTCCATGTGCTGACCCGCAGCAGACCACGGGCAGATGCTCCTCTCTGGGCTCCCCAGGGGATGGAAGAGCTGCCAGCTCCCCAAAGCGTGCCACCCCTGTGGCACATGCAGGGACCTTTAGGGACAGCTGGACCCAATGCCTCTCCAGGCCACAGCATTTGGGCAAGCTGAGGACATGGCTGCAGCCCACGGACCACAAGCCATGTAGGTGTTCAGGGTATTTATTTTTTTTTCCCAATGGGAAATCTCATCCTACAACCCACAAGGATGCAGGGCGGACACCAGAGGATGGAGAGGAGGATCTGGCTGGGGTGGAAACACCCTGCCTGCTCCCTTCAGGCATCCCCAGCAGTCCCTGGGGAGGTGGGAGAGGTGCTGTGCCTGACGGCAGGTGCTGGTGGCCATGTCTCAGCCCAGGCTCCGGGGCTGCCTGCGGTCCCGCTGCCTGGAGACTGCCCTACTGTTTATTTCACTTCCTGACACCAACCAGCACCAGTGACTGGGTGTCAGGGCAGGGTGCCGGGGACCACAAACTGCCAGGGAAGATGGCAGACCCACCCCACACCCCTGCCTGTGGGTCCCCACCCCGGCACCCAGCCCCTGCCCTCTGCAGCAGCCTGGGCTCTGGCTCCAGAGGGTCTCCATCCCCTCGGGGCTCCAGGGGTGATAGGGGGTGGCACCTGGGAGGGGGAAACAGCCCCATGATCTGCCCGGGGGATGGAAACCCTGGTGGGGCTGGAGGCTGGCACTGCTGGGTCCCGTCCCGGCACCATGCGGGAGGGCACAGCTCTGGGCCAGCTCCCCATGGCTGGTACACGCTAGGACAGCATCAGCTTCTCTGGGAGGACAGTCTGTGCCATCTCAGGAGGTGCTGCCTGCACCCCACAGGTGCCAGCACCCATGGGTGGGTAGAGCCAGTGATGGGCACGGCTGAAGAGTGCCCACAGTGGGCAGGTCTGCCAGCAGCTCTGCTGGAGCCTGGTCTTGGCACACACGTGGGAAGCACCCCCCTTCCCTGGTCCCTGCAGCCCCATCCCAGATGGGGACTGTCTGTGGGAGCACTGGGGTCTCAGCCTGTCCCTGCCCCTTCCCAGAGGACATGAAACACTGCAGAGGGGAAACTGAGGCATGGCAGAAGGGCAGGTGCTGCCAAGCTGTAGGGAGGGAGGCAGGATGGACCATGACCCCCAGCTCTGAGCATCTTCCCAGCCCTCAGCAACCCTCCTGGGCCCAGGTGTAGCCCCAAAAGGGGAGTAGCCCCTCTGCTCACCCCCACCTGTGCTGCTGCCGGGGTCCCTGGGGGGCTGATTCCCGGCTGCCCCAGTCTTGCCATCCTCAGACAGCATCTCTGCCCTCTCCTGCCCAGCTGAGGTGGATGCCAGTGCCAACGCAGCGCTTGTGCTCGTGATCTCAGGGGGCTGCTGCAGCAGAGCCCAGGCAGCCCAGGATGCCGTGCACAGATCTCCACAAGCCACCACTTGCTTGGGCCTGGCAGCCACAGCTCATGTTGCTCCCCAGCGGGAACCTCTGTTTCGTGGCATGGCTTTCCCTTCCCAAGGGCTCCCGGGGCCTGTGAGTGGTCCCAGGCAGCCTGAGGTGGGCTAACACCGGCCCTGCTGGAGGCATGAGCTGATCTGGATCCATGGCGGGTGCTGGGCTCCGAGGACTGGGTGGAAAATCCCAGCCACTGGTTTATCTGCGAGGCTCCCGTGGGGCTGGGCCGGGCTGGGACACGGCGTTCGAGGAGCAGGGAGGGACGCTTGCATAAGGCCGACTGCTTTGGCTGCAGATGAGTCTTCCCAGATGGGCTCCTGGCATGCAGAGCTCTGCGGGGCCAGTGGGGAGAGAGCAGGAGCGTGCAGAGCTTGGGGGGGGGGTGTCTCCCCACATATACCTGGCCCTCGGCTGAACCTCCAGACCCTTTGTCTCTCCCCATGCTGCTCAAATGTCCTCCCAGGCAGCTGCCTGCCCTGTGCACGGTGCATCAAGCATCAGCTACATGTGGTCTCCTCTTCTCTGCAGCAAATGTCCACCAGCCCCTTTTCTCCATCATGCCCCTGGGGCGACCCTGGCTGGAGGGAGCTCTGGAAGCTCAGCCTGCCCCGGCAGGGTGGGAGAAGAGGGACAATCCTCAGCCTGTCCCCCTTCTCCTCCCCACGCCCTGCCCTCCCATCCCCATCTCTTCTACATCCTTGTCCTCATCGCCATCCACATCCCACTTCACCCCTACTCCCATCCTCTTATCCACATCCGCACCCCTAATTCCATCTCCTTCTCCATCCACATCCCATCTCCATCCTACCCCCATCCTCATCCCCATCCTCATCCTCATCCTCACCCTCATCCTCATCCTCACCCTCATCCTCACCCTCATCCTCATTTCCATCCCCTTCCTCACCCCAGATGGGCCCCGGCCCCAGGACAAGGGGGAAGGAAGGGGTGCACAGTCCCCGCTCCTCCCAGTGTCACATTTGCACCCCCCAGTGCGGTGCGGGGGTGCCGGGCCGGCAGCATTCCTCCCCCTCCCCGGGAAAGCACCACTCTGCGCAGCTGCAGCTTCTCGTTTTCTTACAAATCAGCCGTTTCTTAGAAACTTCTTGCCGCGGCGCCTTAACCCTCGGGGCGCCGCGGAGCTGCGGGAAGGCGGGCAGCCCGTGATGGCCAGAATTAACCTTCTGCTGCCCGGACTGTGCTGTCACCCACCTCCCCGCCTTGGGGACTCGGTGAGCTTGACTCGTCCCCGGGAGGCGGGGTGCGATGAATCGGGGGGAGCCCGGCTCTGCTGCCCGTGGTTTGTCTCCTCACGCAATGTGCATCCTTTGTGGGGAGGAACCGGGGGGGAGGGCTGGGGTGCCACGCTAGCCTGGGAGCCTCGCTGCACCCGGGGATTAATGCTCGTGGGGCCAGGGGCTGGTGGGGGCAGAGGGCCAGCGAGCAGGGTGCCAGCGGGAAGGGAGGGGCCCCTGTCCCGCTTCGGGTGCTGCACAGTGTGTGCCACTGCCTTCAGGGCCTGTGCGAGGAGACATCGCGTCCAGAAGGGATGTTCTGGGAAGGGTGTTTTCCGTAACCAGAGGGCCTGGGAAGGGCATAGGGTATCTTCGGGTG
>JAOXNO010000063.1:245460-285025 GCA_028565335.1 Limnodromus scolopaceus
TCTCCGTGGCCTCCTCTGGCCCCACTCCAACAGCTCCATGTCCTTCTGATGTTGGTGGCCCCAGAGCTGGAGGCAGCTGGGGGATGGGGGTGTCTCCCCAGAGCAGAGCAGAGGGGCAGAATCCCCCCCTTGCCCTGCTGGCCACGCTGCTGGGGATGCAGCCCAGGGTGCGGGGGGTTTCTGGGCTGCCAGTGCACGTTGCCGGGTCACGGCCAGCTCCACACCCCCCACACCTCCCACCCCAGCGCCCCCCAAGCCCTTCTCCTCGGGACAGACAGACGGGCAGACACGGCCGGGAGCGGGGCTGGCACCCGGGTCTCCATCACTGTCTGCGGCAGCCACTGGGTGGCAGCAAGTCCCCAGCGCTGAGCCACCAGGGCCAGCAGGGGCGGGGAGCTGGGCTGGCTGGTGCCCTAGAAGGGGCAGGGGGCTGGGGGGGCTTGAGGGGAGCAGAGAAGGGGACGTTCTCCCTGGGTGCCCGGGAGAGAGGGGGGGGGTCTCCTTGTAGCGCAGGGTGGCCCTTATGGAGCCCAGTGAGATGTTAACTGGGGGGATGACCCCTCGGGGAGCGAATAGAGTGGCAGGGATGGGGGGCAGCCCTGGCGCCGGGTCAGCAGGGGAGGGGGCAGACCCTGCTGCAGACACCCCAGCAGCGCTGAGCGCTCCCCGGGGGCGGTGGGCGCAGCACCAGCCTGCACAAACACAAGCGGCAGAGATGCCGTACATGATGCTCCTGTTTGGCCCGAAAAGCATCCTCTTGTGCCTGTGATGCCAATTGTTGCAGACCTAATGAAAGCACACTGGCTGCAGTCCCGGTGGTGGCCACTGGTGTAAACACAGTGGGGAGAACAGCCCTTAACTTATCTGAGGAGATTCGGTAGCAAATCGCTTCTGAACATAAAGATGTGCCTTGCACAGATGTGTGCGCTTGCACGGGTGTGAGGGTGACACCTTGGCCTGGTCCCAGGCACTTCTCACCTCTCTGGCACTTTGGGACTTTGCAAGAGAAGAGAAGGTCTCAGCCCACGGGCTGTAGAAGCCCGGGTGGACACTGGGCTCCTCTGGGAACCCTCCCAGTGGGTGCAGGGTCTGGCTGCAGAGGAGGCGAAACCCAGGGGGATTTCCCTGGGAGGATGAAGCTTGCAAACATCTTTGCATCCAGTGAAATGTCCCAAAGATGGTTCTGGGCATTAACTCCAGGGGACGGCACACGAGTAGAGGGGCAAGGGGAGAGCAGCCCCCTGAGCACGCACAGGCAGAGAGATTTAAAACCTGAGCGCAGCTAATTGATGCAGAGCCAGTGGGGAAAGAGGGGTTGGGAGACCACGCAGGGCAGAGCTGAGGATGGCGAGGACTTGGAGGATCTAGGGCAGCATGGCGTGGCTGTTTCCCTGGTTTTGAGGTCAGGAAGCCAGAGAGATGGTGGGGGAGGAAATCCCAGAGGAAGGAGCTGTTGGAGCCACAGGAGCCTGGTGCTTCACAAAGAGCCTCACATTCCCACCGGGATTTCTGATCCTGCTTGGGCTCGGGTAGCTGCTTTGGTGGTATTCCTCTGGGGATACCTCTAAGCCTCAGACACAAATTAATGGGCTCTCTCGGACGGAATGCAAGTCTGAGGGGATTAGAGCAAGCAGGGGAGAATGTCGCCTTCAGCAGCTCACGTGCGGTCCAGAAGCAGGAGTGGCAGAGGGGAGGCGGGGGGGTGGGAGAACCGGGGTGGTCCCACCTGGCTGAGGCTGTGCGGAGTCACAAATGCCCCCAAAAAGCTGATGAGGTCACGGGGGCACATTGGTGGCAGCATGGGCTTAAAATCTCCAGTGAAAAATAAGCCAGGCAGCAACAGGCTGGGCTGCAAAGGGGTCAGTGCTCAACCAGGCAGGAACTGCTCCTCGGGGAGCTGGGGCAGAGCAGCAAAACACGCAGCATAAACCATTTATGAATGAGATAAAATAAAAGTTTGTTATAAGTTTAATATAATTAAGGTAAATTAGCCATTACATAATGGTGAGACATGCACATTTAACAACGCCCTTTGGGCCTGTCTCACGTGTGTGGCCGTTATGAGTATGAGCTGCTCCCGTGGAGTGAGGGAAGGGAGGGGGGAGTGGGGATGGGCACCAGCACCACAACCCATTGGGCTGGGGGTCCCGCACACGGTCTCACTCGCTCGTCTGCTGGCTCCTGGGGGCAGGAACAGTCTCCAGCACAAAGCAGGAGAGCGAGGCAGAGGATGGTCTCCTGTCACAGCCTCATTATTCAAACTTGAGCTCCGCTCCCCTCTCCAGAAAACAGTTTGTCAAGGAACAGCAAGACTCCAGCATCAGTACTCTCCTGGGAGAAATGTTAAAAGTGGTATCTTAAGCATGGAGTTTGTGTAATACAGGAAAGCCCTGCGGTTGTTTGTGCTCTGGCTGGAGTCCCCAGGCAGACTTCAAAGGGGCCTCTCCTCTCCCCAGTCCAAATCTCTTCACCCAATGGGGGGTTTCATCTCAGGAGCCAAACCTCAGGTAGCTGAGAGGCCCTTGGAAGTTGGGGGAGCCTCGGAGGGGGGGGTTTGGTGTTGGCAGCACATCGCTAAAGCCAGTGATCAAACCTTTCTGTGTGGGACTCCATGTAACACGCTCCCTCATGCCCGCACTGCTGTTTGCCAGCCCAGCCGGAGACACGCGAGGTGCCTGGCCAAGGGTGATGCCTGCATCCAGCCAGGCAGCCTCGGGAGAGGTCCTGCCTTACCCCAAGGAGCTGCTTTCCGTGGGCAGTGCTGTGGGATACGTGGGAGATGATGCTCAGCATGACCAGGGAAGGACAGCCCTGTCCCCTTCTGCTCCCCAGGGTGAAAATAGCCCTGGCTGCTGGGTGCAGCCTGGTTTGCACTCCACATCTTGCAGGGCTTCAATTTAAACAATGAGGGACCTCAAATCAGAATGTGACACCAAAGCGAAGGACAAACCCCATCTGTGCAGCCATCGACAATGCACCTGCCTCCTGGGGGCTGTCCCTGGGAGGCTCCTCTTGATGCCTGGGCTTCGAGGGCAACGTGGAACAGGGCTGTCTCGTGGGTGGACTGTCCTCTCCACAGGATGATGGAGTCTCCACAGCCCCAGGGCTGTGGTTATCCTGGGGCTTGCTCTGGACCTAGCACTGCCGTCGCCAACAGTAGTGAGCCACACAAGGCGGCCCAGGTCCCCAGGGACCACCAGGCTACGGAGAAGGTGGCAGAGCTGGTGAGGTCCAGAGAGGGACTCTTCGCTCTCATGCCTCAGAGCTGCTGGGTTTTACGACCTGCCCATTCTCCAGAAGCAGAAGCAGGAAATTCCTTGGCACCCCAGTCCTTAGCACATCTGTGAGCGTTGGGCAGGGGGTACCTGGGGAGAAGTGTCCCTGGCTGTGAAATGCCGTGTGTTCCTGCTGCTACGTGCTCCCTGTGCCCTGCCCTGGATTCACTGAGGATGGAGAGGCAGGAGTGGTGGAGAAGGGCAGAAGTCAACTCTATAATCAGAAAGGGGTGTTGCTTGGATACACTGCTAGGCAACCTCAGAGCTTTTCAGGGATGGAAATAACCTTCTTTTTCTTCTCCAGTTCTTCCTCTTCATTAGCATCAAGCCTGAGCAGTGTGCTGAGACCATGAACACCCGCCTGCTGCAGCCTGGGACGCTGCTGTGGCCACATGGAGCCCGGCCAAGGCTAAGCTGGAGGGCAGGGCACAAGGAGAGGGACATGGTGTGACAGCATGTGTCTCACTGGGATGAGGGCTGCCCTTGGCCAATGTTTGTTCGGCACGGAGTGTTTTGCCCATTAATTTCCAGTGCAGCCAATAACCAAGGCACTCCCAGCATCTGTGTCCCACCCAGGGGGACCTCAGGCGACACCCAATGGACCTAACAACATGTCTCATGTTGAGCTGAACCCAGCCTGATCCCTCTCAGCCTCGGTGATGTTTGTGCATGGTTTGTGCACCCTGCTCCTCTGGGTGCCACATTCCCCTGCGCTGAAGGAAGGTCACCAAGGCCACTCACAAGCCTGGGGACAGACCCCAAATCCCCTCTGCCTCAGAGATGTCCCTCCCTATTAGCAGAGTCAGCCCCCAGGTGTCCCTCCTGCATTGCTGTGTCCCCACAGATGTCCCTGCGAGGAGGGGCTTAGGAAGAGGGGGGCAGTGACACCAGAGGGGGACACCAGCTCATCCGCATTCACACACCCGGCAGCCACCAGCACAGCCGGGGACTTGGTGACAGCTTCCAGCCCGCGCTACACCCTGTCTTCGCCAGCTCAGCTCCAGCCGTTGCTTACAGGATAACTTTCAGGCTTTTAATTAAATCTCCATGAAACACCCATTTGAGATGCTTAATTTAAAGTGAGAGCTAATTAATTTTATGGGCCTTTGCCGCGTCTGTTTTATTTCTGAATTGATGCCTGGGATGTGATGGTGGGGAGCACAGCGAGCCAGGCAGCCACCGGCTCGTGGAAACTGTCTAGACAGTCATGGCTCGTAAATGCGGCTGGTAGCCCCGTGCGAGGCTGGCAACCCTGTGCGAGGCTGGTAGCCCTGTGTGAGGCTAGCAGCTCACTGAACTTCCTCGCCAGCCCTGCAGTAGTGCTCCTGTTTCCCAGGGACCAGCTCAGCCTGACGTTGCTCCATCGTGAATTTGCCACTTGCCAGGACTTTTTCCCCCACTTCATAGCAGAATTGGGGCCAAAGCTTTGGTTTCCAGTGCTGGCCCCCACGAGACACCCAGCTCCACTGCAGAGACCCCCACGGTGGTGGGAGCTCAGTGGAGCTTTTTCACCAGCATCTGCTCAGCCTGGGGGTGCTCAGACCAGTCTCCCCTGCCCTTCCCATCCCCGGGGCATTGCTAATGCTGGTCCCAGCTGGGACAGTGTGGGAGCCAGCCTCCCCCAGCTCCCACAACCTGCTGAGCCCCATGGTGGGGGGCCAGCAGTGGACCATGGCACAGCCCCTGGCTGCTTGCTGCGGGGATGCTGGTGGGAGCCAGAGCACGGGGTGAGGAGAGCAGAGATCCTGTCTGGAACAGTGCAGGACCAAAGGCTGTTGGCTAGTTTGGGGAAGGGGAGATTTTGCTGCTGGAGCTGACACTGTCCCCTGGGCACGGGGAGGTCCATCTCTCCCGCGCACCAAACCTGCTGGGAAGGGTCTTGGGGGGGCTGTGGGGAAGGGCTGCAGGTGCTGGGTCCCAGTTGAGCCTCTCAGCACGGCCACCCTGTCCCTGCAGAGCATCCACCCGAGGAAACCAAGATGGGCTTGTTTTCAAGGCCCTGGCAGACCTGCCGTCTCCTGCTTTACTGCTGACTGTAAAGGGCCTGGTATTAAACTGTGATTGAAAACATGAATCATCTCTCTAATTAAACAGAGTTGCACTGTGCCAGGAAATCTGTCTCTTTGTCAGGATCTTTGTTTTTAAAGGGGCATAAATCTCAGGCAAGGCTAAAGATTGGCTCCTGGACCCTTTATCACGGAGCAGCAGTGATTTATCCTGTGCGCCCTGGCACCAGGGGGGGAATAAAATTAATAATAAATATTTATTTATTAGACACAGTAAGCCTGAAAGTGTCTAAACACCCACAAGAGCAGCATTATCATTGTGTAAACTGAGCTTGCTTCAGCTCTGATAAAACCTTGTGGGGACAGCCTTGTCCAGCAGGAGGTGGGGGACCAGGGCACTTGTGGGGCTGGATGGCAGGGGGTCTGGTGCTCCCCCCGTGCTGGCTGGGTGGAAAGGGCACAGAGCAAATGCAGAGGCCACAGAGGACCCCTATGAGCTTCTGGCTTTGTACAGGAAAACACCAACTGAGGCACCGCAGGGCTCCACAGTGCTCAGGTTCCCACTGGGGCCAGGGTGGGCTGGGGGGGGCTAATGGCTGTGTCCCCTCTGAAGCATCGGGTGCTGGGCATGGCCTGGACCGAGGGGGGCTGGGGGTCCCCTGGGTGGCACGGGCTGCAGGAGGGGGATGCAGGCACCGAGCCTGGGTTTGCAGTGGCCGTGAGCCATCACTCCTCTTCCCTCTGTATAGGAAGGGAGGGCTGGGGCTCTGCTGTCCTCGCTGGGGAGGTTGTGGTGGAAGCCCACTGTTTGCAGAAAGCTGGGGCACTTGAGTGTGACGGTAAATCCATGCAAATGCCACTTGCAAATGTCTTTCCAGAGTACTGTCAGAGTTGGAGGGCCACGTCGGGATGCTAATGTCACCACCTCACAGCATCTGTGGCACCGTGGCTGTTCCTTGTCACCTCAGCAACGAGACTTTCCTCAGGGTGAAGCTGCCCAGGGTGTGCTCCTGATGCCCCGGCCGGTGGGAATGGAGCTCCTGCCCCAGCTCCAAGGCTGTGCCCTGCCCTGCCCCGCTCCTGGAGCAGCCTCATCCCTGCCATTTCTGCTATTTACTCGTAAAGCCTCGCTGGTATTTACAGAGGTTCCCAGGGAGCTGCCTCCCACCCACCAGCCCCTGGGTCAACATTGACAGAGCCCGCAAGAGCGGAGCGAGGCGGCACTGGCAGAAGGTGCAGCGTGTGCTGCGGGGAGATGCTCGGGGCTGCCATCAGCAGCGTCTGGGCACCTCGAGGAGGAAACGTGGAGCAGATGAGAGCAGGAGACACTGCGGCTGGAGCCAGATGTTAATGTCCCTACAAGGAGGAGGAAGAGAACCCAGCCCTGACCCTCCTGCCCCTCACCCTCCTCCCAGAGCAGATTTATTTGCATCCCTGTCTCTGAGAGAGCTCTGCAGAGCAGCTGCAGAGTGCGCTCAGCGATCACGCCTGCAAAACGGATGCAGTAAAACCAGCAGAAAAGACTGTTAAGGGTGGTTTTCCCCCAGGGATGCCAGGAGAAGCTGTTACAGCCTGGGCTGCCGACGTTTTGAGCTGCTGCACAGCTACTGCAGGACACGCCCCCCCCCCTTAGCTTTTCCACCTGCCCCCATCTGGGTTTTCCGAGAGGACTGAAGCATGAAGTGCAGCACAGGATCATGCCCTCCACCCCCGCCTCTGGGAGCGTGATGTGCTTCCCTCAGCACCGGGACAGTCTCCTGCGCAGACGCCGATACCAAACCTACCAGCTCCCTGGGTGATTTAAGTGAGTGACAGGGAGGAAAGAACTTTATTGCCTTAAAAAAAATCACCAGACCTCCACCCTTCTGACACAGACCACAGGGAGGGAGCCGTGGGCCGAAAGCCTGGGGAGGATCAGGCAGGGGCAGGGGGGAGCCACCCCTGCTTGTGGGGGTATGTGAGCCATGCCTGACACACACACACACACCCCCCCCCGAGGTGTTTCAGACACCTCGGTCCCTCTCAGCCCAGCTCCCCTCAGCCTCCCATCCGCAGCCGATGCCGCCAAGCTGACAAATTGCAACCCAGCCGGATATTTTCTCCTACTTTAAACAAGGGGTTTTCAAAGAAGACGGGTTTCAAAACCCACTTGAAAAGTGAAGAATAGCAGGCAGGGATATCACTGACAGTACAAAAGGGCTGGGGGAGGGTGAGGACGTTGCTGGGAAGGTTTGTTAGGTGAGAAAACGCTCTGGGCTCCTCTGACTGCGTTTTCAAGGCAGCTCCTGCTTATCTGGGGGCATGCTCTGGGCCGGCTGTAACACCCCACACACCGCGATTTCTGGCCAGACTCCCCAGACAAACCGAGGGGGTTACTGGAGAGAGCTCTAGCAAACACTTTTGATTGTTTTAACAAATGTTTGCTGCCTGGGGTGCCCAGCATCAGACCGTGTCCTGGCCAGAGCAAACAGATTGCAGTGGCGTGACCCACAATTTTTGTTGGCTGCTGCTAATAAAGCAGCCAGAGAGAGCTCAAAGGGTTGTATTTGCTGGGGAGTCGCTTGTGTCTCTCTGGCCAGGGACAAGTGCTGTCCCAGCTCGGGGGGATGCAGGCTCAGGACTGACTGGGCTCTGTGGTCCCAGGGAGCTGGTGGTGCCATCCCGGCGTGCTTTTTGGGGACCTCTGCAGCCCCTTGCCCACTTCCCCCCACCCCCTTCCCCACCACCCAGTCCTGTCTCTGCTCTGATTCTGTCAGAGCCGGTGCCATTTGGGGGCGGTTTCCTGGGGTGGGCTGTCCAGGGGGCCACGGTTTGAGGCAGATGCTCCTGACACACCGTTAGTGCGGGGGGATGGGGGGCGGGAGCTGCCAAGGGATGCTGTGAGGAGCAGTTATCCAGGTGCAGTGGGAGCGGGAGCAGGGAGTGGGCTCCATGTGAGCCCCCCAAGCCCGTCCGGTACCCCAGGGCACCCCTGGACAGGAGCCGAGCCTGGGGTGCAGAGGGGCTGGGAGGTGTGGGGGAGCCCCGGCATCCAGCAACACCTGTGCCCTCAGAGCCATGCTGTGGGGTGGGTGCCGTACCCCCCAAGTGGGGTGGTGGCAGATGGGGGGCAGCTTTGCCATAAGGTCACCCCTGACTTGGAGGCAAAGCTTCTGCAACCCACAGCACTGAGAATTTTTTCTGCCGTATTTATGCAGTGCCGTCGTGTGCCACGGCCTCCCTCGGACCTAGAGAGGCCTCTTGCCAGCCCTGCCGTGCTCCCTCCTGGAAACAGTGAGGATTTGGGCAAAACTGATGAGTGGAAGGGGGTGTAAGTGCTGACACTGCTCTGGGGCTGCAGCCGCCAGCAGCCAGAGCTCAGGGCTCCTCTTGGGTGGGGGAGACAAGAAGTACTGCAAGTTTCAGATTAATTGCAAGTTCAATGACTGTGTACATGAATATTTAATTAGCCACGTCTCTAATGAATATGTATGATATGCAAATGCGAGACGGAGCGAGCAGTGAGACACAAATGCGGGGAAGGCTGACAGTGGGTGGCAGAGCTGGAATGGCAGCCCTGGTCCTTGGGGACCTGCTCGTCCCTGAAGTCTGGCACTGGGGACCATGAAGAAGAGGAGGGATGGGACAGCAGGATATAACCTGGGGCTGGCAGCATGGGGTCATGTGTGCACATGGGGAGACCTGTGGGGACACATCTCTGCCATGTGCGAGATGGGCTTGTTCCTGGTTGCAAGGAGAAGTGAGGAAAAATTTAGGACTTGGCCCAGAATATATTCCCCAGTGCCCCTTTGAGGATGTGTTCCCTCAAAGACCTGACCTGCAGCTTGAGGAACTTTGTCAAACCCACCAAAAAGCCCCAAGGCACCAACCGAATTCAAGTAAATCACACTGACCAGGGGGGTCCTCACCTGCTTTGGTCAAACACCCCCTGCCAGCACCAGCCCCCAAGAGTGGGCAGCTCCTGCTGCTTCGGGGCTGCCCAGGCATCTGATGGGAATTTGGAGTCAGCTGTGGCAGGGGGCAAAGGAGGGGGATGCAGGGGGAGCAGACTGGGAGCACAGGACCTCTCTGTCCGAACACAGCCCCTGAACTGACCTTAACTCATCCGATCTGGATTTCTGCGTCTCTTGAGTGAGGAGACCAGGAGGGCCCTTGCAGGACTCTATCTGCCAGGTTTCAGGACCAGGAGCGTCCATCCCATCTCACTAAAGACACCCCACAGTGGTCTACCATTCAATCCAAAACCTGCCGATGATGTGCTGAGGGCAGAGGTAGCGCTGAGAGCAAAGCAGAATTAAAACGCCAGAGTGGTACTGGTGCAGGTGCCCCCACTGCGGGGTCCATGCAGAGCTCCTTGTGCGGCCACCAGAGACTGAGGGCTCTGCACCACCCCACGTTCAGTGTGAAAGCTCCAGAGCTGTGAGGGGTGCCGGAGTGGGGGCCGTTGGGGGTCCCTGTGTCCCCTGCCCCAGAGCCACATGCCTCCTCCCGCAACTGGGTCAGCAGTGGGGACGGTGTGAGACTGGGCTGGCCTCATCTCTAATTACTGTTGGGATCGTTATCGTGATTAGTGTCAGCTGGGCCTGGCTGCCAGAGGCAGTTACTGGGGTGTTATATATCTGTCCGCACAGCTCTTTTTATGACTTGTAATTACAGCATGAAATAGCTTTTTTTTATTATTTATTCTATTTTGGCATTAGGAATAGCTATTTTGATGTGATAAGCCTGCTGCTCTGCTTATTTTTCTGATAAAGAGCACTGTTGGTGGCAGTTGGTGGCTCTGGGGGCACAAGAGCCATGGGGGGGGATGGAGGCACCCGTCTGTCAGTCCTTCTTTGGCCTGCACTGTCCCTCTGCAGCTCTAACCCCAGCTGTGCCATGATCCCTGTGACAGAGCCATTCACCCACCCACACAGCAGGAGCCAGGCCCTGTGATACACCCCACACTGAGGCCAGAACAGCAGATTTTCTGGGAGATTTTAGACAATTTTGGTCAGGGATCATCATTTGTGTCCAGGAGCATTATCTCTGCATCTGTCTCTACCTGTCTGCCCTGACAAGGCAGCGCTCAGATCTGCACAGGGCAGCTCAAGTCTCCTGCTGTCATCTTCCACTTGAAATTCGTAGTTTCTCTAATCCCAGTTAACTTTTCCACATCAGCCCTATCATTACTGCAGTCTGGGATTTTCCCCCGCAGGCAGCCTGATTTGCCTTGCTTATTTATTGTGATGGCTTGTCTGGCTCTGGGCTTTCTGTAGGCACACTGAGCTCCGGCTGCATCCACCCCTAAATCACATCGGGCAGGACCAAGTGCCTTCCTGCTGCCTTCCCATGGCCCCCAGTTTAACCCCCCGGCCCCAGGACTTCCCTGGTGCCAGCAGAGCTTTCCTGTCTCTCCCACCAAAAGACCCCCTGGGATCTAAGTTGCTAAATCCCTTCTCTCTGCTGGGGCGTCTCTTGGCATGGGCCATATTCCAGGGAATGCCACCAGCTTTGCCACCTGCTTTTCATTCCTGGAACCCCCCCCCGGACTCCTTGAAGTCTGCAGCTCTGCCCAGAGCCCAGCATGAGAAGAAAGAGAGAGGAGAAGGGCTGACCCACAGGGATGGCTCAGCCATTCCTTGCCTGCTCTGCCCCCCCTCTGCCCAGCCATGGTCCAGCCAGGGCACCCCCTTCCGCCCTGTCCCACAGCCGGGGGCACTCTGTGGTGAAGGTCCCTCCATCCATAGAAATGTCCCAACTTTATCCTTCCTTTTTCACTGCCTTTATATCCAGAAACACCATCGCACTCTCCCCACCGGGTGACATTTGCGTGTCCTGCACTTGTGTGCCCAAGCAGAGGGTGGGCACGCTGAGGACCTGCACTGGGGCGTCCAAGCTCCTGGGAAACATGAATCCTACTCTCAGCTCCTCGCAAGAGAGGACTGGCAGGAAAACTGAAAGCCACCAGCACAGCCAAGGATTTGGCCCTTCCCAGAATCACTGTCTGGAGCCGTCTCTGCAGCGGGAGCAGTTTTTTCGCTCCTGCACCTCCTCGTGTCTTCCCTCAGGACATTGGCAGGGCCAATGGCTTGTTTACTGCATATAAATAGTCTCTAGCCAGGTTGTCATTTAAACCTGGGACATTTCCAGCAAAGTTTCCAGCTTATTTTGTCACAGTGCAGCCAAAGCTGAGGTGGGACTGGAGCAGAAGGGCAGTGGGAGACAAATGGGAAGGAGGGAGGGAGGTCCAACAGCCCTGGGGAGATGCCAGGAGAACTTCTTCCATGAAGACACACTGAGAAGTTTCAGACTGTTTCCAACAGGGAGAGGACAGAGAGATGGGGAGATGGCAGTGATGGAAAAGAGGAGTTTCTAGACAGGGAGTGCTGGGGGCCTGGGCTGTGCCCAGGGAAATGGGAAGTCAGAGAAAAAAAAGCCAAGGGTGGGAAGGATGTGGAGGGGGCATGCTCCTGTGGACAGAGGTGCGTGGCAGAAGGGGGACAGCACATGGGGACCTCGGCAAGACTGCACATGGCAGTGTCTGGAGGGGTGTCCCCTCCCCTGCTGGTACCTGCCAGGAGGTGGAAGCCCAGAGCCAGAAATTTTATCTCCTTCTTCCCCTGTTGCTGTCTGTATGATGGTGGCTGTGGTCCCCGCAGCAGCCGTGGGGTGTTTTATTGAGGTCTCCTGGCAGAGGTGGGGTGACACCAGCAGACCCCCGGCCACAGCTCCCGACAATGGTGGGCACATGGCGCTGGAGCTGCTGCTGCAGAGCCTGGCTGAAAATGCAGGCTGTGGAGTGAAGCGGGGCAGAAAGGCGAGCTGGCTGGATGCAATTACTGCTGACAGCTCCTCCGAGCCAGAGCATGAGAGAGTCGACAGAGACTTTGAAGTCCTGCACAATTTGTGATGGAAAAACCCCAGGCTCCAAAGCTTCCAGGTATGTTTAGCTTTAGGTATTATAGTGCTGGGCTTCTGGGCTCAGAAACTCCCGTCCACGCTGAACAGCCAGTGCAAAGGTCTCCTTTCTCCAAAGGGAAGGGAGAGTTAGCTCCCGTTAATCTGTCCAGATGCAGTCAAACGGGATTCAGAAAAGGTCTTGGTTCCCCTGGCAGGGCTCGGGGCAGAGAGCTGCTCTCCTTCCTCCTTGAAACGTGGTTCAGAGACACAGCATTTAATAACCAGCAAGGATTAAAGTACCTTTGGGGGAACACTCTCATCATAAGTTAAAAGCAGCTGATTCAGGATGGTTAAAGCCCAGATTTTCCTCCTGCTGCTGCTCTCCGAGCAAGGCGAGCACTGAGGGTGGCATTTGCAGCATCAGCGATGTTTGCATTGACAAGCTGCAGGTTGTCCTCGGCGTGGGGCAGGTGAGTCTCATCAGTGGGACTGGCAGCACGGTTGCCTGAAGGGTCCCTGTCCCTCCTGCCCCACCTCTCCTGGGCCCCTGTGGCTGGCTGGTAGCCCAGGGCTACAGAGCCATGCTCCGCAGTGACCGCACAGGGAGCCCAAAGAACAGCTTCACCAGGGACACTGCTTGGGTGAGACCAGCTCTGCTGGGTGGGACCTGAGGAGCATGCACTGCTGTGCTCTGCACCGGTGGGGATCCCCGGTTCCCGGATCCCCGTCCATCCCAGCCGGCCCTGGGAGGGCAGGAGTGATGGGAACCTGCCCCAGGCATGAAGGGGGAGGCTGGAGGGGGGAGAACCCCCCGCCCTGGGTCCCACAGCGTTGCAGAAGGACAGTAGAAGGAAGGCCAGCACATGCATTTATTTATGAGCCGTCAGCTGTCGGTGATTTGGCCTCTCCAATATGTTTGTCATGTCTGAAGCCATTCTTGGGGGGCGGGAGGGGGCCTGTCTGCAGGCTCCCCCATGGCTGCGTTGCTCTCCCCTCTCCAGTCCCCGTTTGAAAGGGATTAGTTAAAGACACCAAAAGCACTTGCTGTAGGTTAGTGCTTGATGTTCCCTTTGGCTTTAGCTGCGCTTACACCGGAGGCAACACACATGCAGCATCAGCTCATCCCAGCCCGGTGCCCCCAGGACACCCCTTCCCTCGGCGGGATGGCTCCAGCTGCGGCTGTTCCGGGACGGGCAGCACCGTGCGTGGACTCTCACGGCTCCTAGGCTACCAGGCCTGCCCCTGCAACGGGTCCAGTGTGCTCGTACCTTCTGTGGGCTTCCTGCAGACCCACCGCAGTCACTCGGTCCCTCATCCCCTGTCTCTGCTCGTGGCCTCTGCCGAAGGTTTCTGAGGGATCATTGTCAAAGGGGCTTTTGGATTGAGCTCCAATTTCTCCGTTGCTGTTGCCGATGTACAGCAGGCAGTGCAGCTGTCAAATGCATTTCGTGGATTCTTTTAAATATTTTGTTCCCTCACACTACACACATTTTAACAGTAATCCTCCTCTCTGAAAAATGCGTTTAATATTTCTGAACCCACCATTCCCTGAGTATTTGGCCTCTGGGATCCCTTTTCCTACTGATGCCATGTCACGCACATCATTTCTAGAGAACAACAGGCTTTGAGAAGGGAAAAAATGACATCTTTATGGTTTCTCAAATAACTGGAGTTGCTCCATAGATGATGGGATTATATCAACTCCTTCGAGGTTTAAAATCAAACTCGAGGTGCTGTCACTGAGTCACAGGCACAGAGCCGGGAGGAAGGGCAGGCCTTTGCAGCATCTCCTGCTTTCGCAGGATCTGGGTTAATAAATAAATCAGTGTAGCTTTTTTTCTAGCCCAGATCCCTTCTGCATGCTGGTTTGCTGCTTGTTCACGTTGGCGAGAAGCAGGAGGTAAACTGCAAACGACAAATGGCCTGCACTCATGGGCAACCAGATCTCCAGAGCAGTGGCCAGGGATGGGCTTGAGATGGTGTGACACCAATCAATGGCATGGTGGCACTGGGATGTGCTGTACGGCATGTTTTACGTGTACAATGTAAATTTAAGTGTAAAGTTACCTGTACCAGAGCCCTCTCAAACAGAGCAGGGATCATTTGCAGGGATCACAAATGTTCTCGTGCTCACCTTACCTCTCCCGAGGGTTCGACTTTGTGTTCACAGCTGATTCAAAGGCTACTGCTTTGTAAAGTCATAGAACAAATAGGTTAGATCTTTCCTGGCTGATGGAGCTCACCCTTGAGTCGGGGGTCATCACACTGTGGGGACTGCAAGGGGATGCCCGGACTTGGTGCTACCCAAATGCTCCATCAGTGAGCAGGAGGAGAAAAAGGTATTTTCTGGGAAGGTTTCAGGCTGCCAGAGTTTAAGTATGGACAGAAACAGATCAGGTTGGCAGGATGGTGGGGGGCTAGAGGGCAGCATGGGGCAGGCTCTGCCAGAGCATCCCACGGCTCCTGCCCTCGCTGGGGACAGGGACGTGCCTCCTGGGCAGGGCCAGGGGCTGGAAGAGGGTTAAAAGCTGCTGTCAGGAAGGGTGAGCCTTGTCCGAAGGGCTCACTCTGGTCTGCGGAGGCACAGAGGCGGTGGGAGCACTGATGTGACGGGGCACGGCTGTGTCTTGCTGCTTGGCTGCCTGTGTCATCGCTTCCGTCTTGCATCCATCAGCATTTTTGTCATCACTTGGACCTGCACGATCAGGCTCATCTCCCTCATTATCCTTCCTCACCGCAGCACCCTGAGGGGTCCTCTCGGCTGGGGGAGCATGTGCCCATGCTCAGGGACCGTGAGATTCCCCGGGAACCAGGAGCTGGATGTGGGGCAGAACCAGTCCCACTCCAGGAGAGGGTGCCCGGGAGGGAGGAGCAGGCGGCCCACGCTTCCCGGCATGGGCAGAAAGGTCCTGCCATGTCCGTGAAGGGGCTGATGCGTGAAAAGAGCATCTCTCGCTCCCGGCAATGCCGTGTTCTCCCATAAAGGTCTTTAAGACCTTTTATTTGGAGATGCAGAGCTGGGCAGCTCTCCTGCTGTACAGGTGGCAGCCTGAGGTGTCCTTGGCAGGACCAGGTGACGCTGGTGTCAGTCGGGCTACCCAGGGCAGAGGCAGATGCCTGCACCCAGAGCGGGCAGGAGAAGCATCCACAGTACCTCGGAGGCTGCAGATTTGGGGCCTCCAGCTGCATTTTTTGGGGCAGGCAGCAGTGGGGGTGCTGGCAGACAAATGGGCTCGCTCTCCTGCTGCTCTCCCAAAGCAGGTCCCTGCCATCAGAGCCACTGGCACTGGGAAAATGGGAAGGTTTAGGCAAAATGCTGGGGTGGGAAGGAGGGTGAAGCTCTGCTCCACAGTCTGTGTTGTCTGTGAGCCCCTGGCACTGTCTCTCCAGCTTCAGTGAGCAGCAAGAACTTCAGCTGCCAGGGGAGGGCAAGAGCGGACGGGGCTGGATGAAGGGGAAGCCTCACATTGGCCTCTTGTGGGTTAAATCACAGCACCAGGCTTCAGCAAACCTCTGCTCTTGATGAGCATCACCCTGATGGATGAAGCCTTGTCCTAACACCCTGCTCATCCCACCGCCTTTGTTCACCAGGAGAGCAGCAGCATCTCGTGAGGGGCCATTAAACATCTGTCAATGCCAAAACTGTCTCTCCTCGTATGGCATGTTTTGCAGCTCACACACCAGCGTCATCGACTGCCTGGGTGACAAGGGGATGTGATGGAAAGACAGTCACAAATGCCCAGGACAAAGGCAGCCGTGAACCTCCCGGATAATTGAGTGTCCTCCTCGCTGCCCCCTCCTCAGGACGGTACCAGACCTGCCTTGACCTTGGCCCTGCTGGAGGTGACCCCTGGCTTGGTTCCAGCCCCTAGGCAGCCCCAAACTCCCCTTGCCAGATTCAGGATGTCTGTGTCAGCTTCCAGAGACAATGAATCGGTTGCTGCTTTCTGTGTTCATCCACAGGATGGTGTGTGCTTGCTCAGGTGCTGGACATGGGGTGCTGTGCATCTGCTCCGCTCCCACCCACCTTTCTCATGGGCCACATCCATCCCTCGGGGCTGTGCTTCCAGCAGCCTGTCCTTGGGGTTGCAGGAGCTGTGAGCTACGGAAAACACCATCCAGGGCATTAGTCCTCCTTTCCCTTCAGGAGGGGTCTCCCTCCGACAAACCAGAAGCTGGTTTTGCTCTCAGGAGCTGTTGGAAGACGTTTCTCAGGGAGGTCCCCCTCCTGCCTGTGCCACCTGCAGCACATAACACCACTGCCCGCAGCAGATAAGAGCGTTTTTGCTTTCTTCTCCTCTTTGCTTTTCCCTTTCATCTGGGCCGTCGCAGCTCCGCAGTTTGCCTGCTGTGATCAAAGGCAGCCCAGGTGGTGAACGCATCTGCCCCCAGCTCCTCCGCATGGGAACCGGCCCCGCACCACCACGGGCTGCGTCTTCTCGCTGCTTCAGCCCGGACTGAGCCATAACCCCTGTCCCGGAGCCGCCGTCCCCGTCACATGGGGTGTCTCTGGCCCAGGGACAGGGGTTCTCCCTGGGGACTCAGGCAGAGACCACCTCTCGCCCGGGACCGGGCAGTTCCCGGTCCTGCCACGGCTGGAGAGGGGGCTGTACCCATCCCTGGTGGGGTTCCTTGGGTTGGACTCCTTTGGATTTGTGCCAACATGGCTTTTCAACAAATAACCGCTTTCTCCTCCGCCTCCTCCCCTGCAATGTTTACCGACAGCAGCTTCAGCAAGCTCTGGCTTGGTCTCCCCTCGTCCTGCCCGTCTCCCGACAAGACCCGCAGTTCCCGCACGCACCCTGTTTCTCCTGCGCTGCCCCCCCGATCTCCTGCTCCCTCCTTCATCTCCGACACCGACAGCGCTTCCAGAATTCCAAACCCTGCAACTTTTCCTGTTTACAAAACCAGCTTCTCCATGATGGCTCTGGCCTCTCCTGTAGAGACACAAAGCTTTGTACTCCCAGGGACTCGGGCTAAAACCTTGCCTGCCCGACCTGACCCCCCACTTTGAAAGCTGACTCCCCCGGGGAGGCCAGGTCTCCAGGGACCTGTTTGGGTCAGGCCATTCGGATGGTCCTGGCGTCCTCTCCAGAGGAGCAGGTCATCCCTTTTGAGACCATGGGGGATCTCTTTGCTGTTGAGCCTCCACACGATGGAGAGGGTGGCTGGACCAGGCACAGACCCCCCTGCACAGGCCCCCACCGTGCCAGCCCCCCATGGCAGACAAACCCTGGAGCCCACTGCTGTGTCCTGCTCCGTTACATCTCACTTGGCTCTGCCATTTCTAACGGGGGGGATTCTACGGTTTTCTTACCTGTGTCCCAGAAGACCTCACTTTTTCCCCCAGAGAAGTTTGGACCCCCCAGTAAGAAGTTTTGCAATGTTCATTTTCCAGCTCAACGTCCCCCCTGCCTCTCCACGCTCTTCCCAGGACTTCCCTGGGCTCAACACATTTGCAACCCACTAATGAGGTCTTTTTCCCCAGTGCAATTAAAAATTAGCTCTTTTCCTATTAGCAGCAGAACAAGGCGATGCAGCCTTGCTCTCGTCTGAGTTTTCAGAGAAACTGGAGGCAGCCACAGGCCATAACCCCCTACACCAACAGTGGGAAGCGGGGGGTGTTGGGACCCCCCCTTCTCCTCATGCACCCACTGCCGGCCTGAGCCTCTCCCTCCATCCCACCGTCTCCATCGCTCCCGGTCAGAGCTGAGGGTTGTATTTACACCTCCAGGTGTAAATGGGCTTGCACTGGT
Source organism: Limnodromus scolopaceus (assembly GCA_028565335.1). Taxonomy (NCBI): domain Eukaryota; kingdom Metazoa; phylum Chordata; class Aves; order Charadriiformes; family Scolopacidae; genus Limnodromus; species Limnodromus scolopaceus. Next base: position 263,380 of record JAOXNO010000063.1, read on the forward strand.
CCCCTCCTCAGCGGTACACATCCCACCCATTCCGCAATGGGCATGAATTCATGTCTTACATCAAGTAAAAATCTGCTTCATTTTATTTTTGAGCTTGTAGAGAAAAAACAACAGCACCAGAAACGTATTTAATTATACCTCATGATTGCAAATTTTATATCCCCAAATTGGAGTGTACTGTGTTTAATTCAATTAGACATTATAAAACTCCCTTTATCCCTTTCAGATATTAATAAACTCAAGAACTTACAACTCGCTTTATTTGTAGCTCTTGCAACACTGAACTGCCATTATTTATACATTTCTAAGCTGTTTCTAAACATAACAGATTTTTATTACTTTCTGGCCATATGCCCAGAATGGGTAAAGTTTTGGGGGAAAAATTTAAAACCGGAAACTTCTCTTTCTGTTTTTTTCTCCTCTGCCCTTTTCCCCAAGTGACTCCATAAGGTGTGAAAAACCCCGTGGTGGGGTTTAATGGGATGAGATTCCCCTGGGGTCTCCTCTGGGCTGTCAGAGCGTGGCCGGGGCAGGCGTCCTGCAGAAATTCAGTGTCACCACCTCAGGGTTGCACTTTCTCAGGAAAACACTGAGGGCCTTTTCCTCCCTCACCCTCCAGCTCCTTGGCCCGCATTTCCCGTGCCACGTCAGGAGAGCTGGAGAGCAGCCTGTTATCCACAGGCCGGTCAGCACGAACCCCATCGCCGAAGGTGCCACTGGCCCCAGCACGTGTTGCAGGGATGTGGGGATGGCACCCAGTGGCCACCTGGTAGAAACAACCCCCCTCCTTCGCAGCTCTGTGGGGGGAGAGCCATGAGCATCGTCTGCAGCCCCCCCAGCACACGTCCCTGCCGCAGGGTCCCCTCTGCCCCGCGTTCCCTCTCTGCTGACGTGGGGTGAGGGGAAGGTGGTCCCCACAGCTCTGGTCCTGGCACAGGTGAGTCGGGGAAGGTGGGGGAGATGCGTGGCTCTAGAACCTGTTCCTGTGCAATTGCTCCTGGGCAAACACTGGAGCAGGTTTCGGGGTTGTGCCAGGTGTCCCTGCTGCTGGCACGGTTCATGGGAGCACCGGGACACAGTACGGGGCATCTAACAGAGGGTCCAAAACCCTGTTCCAGGGGCTGAGGGTCTCCCTGAGCCCTGACACCATGAAGGCATCAGTTGTCTGTGGCGTGGGCTGGTTCCTGCTGAGGAGCACGGGCTGGTGTGCCGCGATTTCACCCTGGTGTCCATAACGGTGTCCGATTGTTCCTAATTTCGGCTGTTTTCTGGTTATTAACGCGCGTGTCTGAGCAGCAGAGGGGCTTGCACTCAGCTCCCTTAATTAGCAAGAGGGGAATTTTCTCAGCTAGTTAAATCCTGGCTGTAATGAGTGGCTTTCTGTTGGTGTTAATCGTACCTCGCATGTCCCAAAGGACCCCGTAGGTTTCCCCAGCTTTCCGAATGCTTTTCCTCCCTCCTTCCCTCCTCCCACTGCTCTGGATCCCTCCTCTCCCTAGGGTTCGGGTGCTGCTCCCCCCCCCCCACCAGCACCCACCACCCGGCTCTCCCTGGGGACTTCCCCTTGGGGGGGAGGGGGTGGTGCCAGGAGAGAAGGCACAGGTAAGGCGGCACCAACAGGGGACTCGGAGGCACTGGAAAATAGACATTAACTGGGTGCCATGACTGAAGTTAAAAAAAAGATACAAAATTTTCTGGGTTTCTCCATTAATATCTCAGTTCCAGCTGAACAACAGGTCTCGTTTGTCCTGAGGACTATTTCACCTTTGAATAACAGAATCATAGAATGGTCTTGATTGGAAGGGACCTTGAAGATCATCGAGTCCAACCATCAACCTAAAACTGACAAAAACCCTCACTGACCCATGTCCCTCAGCACCACGTCTGCCTGGCTTTTAAATCCCTCCAGGGATGGGGACTTCACCACTGCCCTGGGCAGCCTCTTCCAAGGCTCGACAACCCTTTCCATGAAGAAATTGTTCCCAATATCCATCCTAAACCTCCCTTGGTGCAACCTGAGGCTGTTTCCTCCTGTCCTAAAGCCCCTTCAGGTCCTTCCTCCCCACAGAGGTGACCCCTCTCTGCTCGGGGTTTCGAGAGGAGCCCTGCAAACGTGCCACCTTCAGCTCTCCGGGGCTCTCACAAGTGCCTGGAAACTACATGTTTGGGAAGTGTCAAAACAAGCCGTTTGCCAATTAAAGAGCTTTTGAACCAGGCTGAAGTGTTTTGTCAGCCTCATCCCAGCCGAGGCTGCTCAGCAACTTGGGTGGCTTGTTACAGACCCTCCAAAGACAGCGGTTTGCTCTAAACACAGATCCCCTGGGCTCTCCACGTGTGCGAGGGGATCTGTGTTTAGAGCAAATCGCTGTCTTTGGAGGGTCTGTAAATGGTACACAGCTGGGAGACCCAATTGGTGCTCATAGAGGTCCCTTCCAAACCAGACAATTCTATGGTTCTCTGGTTCTGTGCCTCCAGCTGGTGGGATCTGGGCTCCTGCCTGAGATTTATTCAGCTCTGCTGCAGCTTTTGCAGCTTCTGACCTGCCTGGAGGCACACCTGGTCTGGCTGGGATGGAGCTGAGGGAGGTGCGAGGAGCCTACAATTCATCACAGGTCCCCCTCTCCCCACTCAGGAATCCCGGGTGGGATTTTGCTCCTCTCCGCTGCCCCAAGGGAAGGTGGTCACAGCTCTTTTTGCATGCAAAGACGGTGCATTTTAGTGCTTGAGAGCTCCCAGTCTGCACTGACCGAAACCCCTCTGCCCATGGGGGCTTCGGGCAGTGGGAGGGAAGGGGCAGCAGCCGGGCAAAGCCAGACAGAGATGACCTGGCCCTGCCAAGGCATGATTGCAACTCAGCAAACAAGATTGCCAAAATGGGTGTTTTGTTCACGCTGTCTGGAGATGTTGGCTCAGCGGCCGCATCCCACAAGGATTGTTTTCCCAGAGCTGGGATGAGATCCCAGATGACCTGAGGATGATCTCTGGAGTGACTCAGAGGAGGCTTGGCCCGGTCCAGACAACCATGCCCAGTGAAGCTGTTGCTTTATCAGGATACAGTCCCTGAGGTCGAGACGGGATTCTTGCTTTTACTTATGGGAAATCAGGGGGATCTGGGCTGGGAACCAGCTGGTAGAGTCTTTGGAAGGCTCCCTATTGCCTTCCCTCTGACTCAGGACACCCAGGAACGTCCACTCCTCAGGGGCAGCACACACGGGCAGGCACTTGGGGAGCAGGATGGTGCCAGGGGGCTGTGGGGCTGGTACCTTCTGTCCCTCCTGAGGAATGGGGAGTGCTTTGTCCCCTGGAGTCATGGGGAAGGCAGGGACTTGTGGAGAGCACGTGCCTGGCAGAGTTTTTGCTACCTGGTTCTGCCTGTCCCCAAACCCACAGCCCACGGCTGCTGTGGATGATTAACCATCAGCAGCATTTGCTTTGGTCGGTGCATTAGGGTCCCACCGAGGCACGTACCCTGGGACTGCCCTGACCAAGAGCTGGGGTCAGGCCTGGGAAGTGACAAGGGTCTGCTGCGTGTGACAGCGGTGTCCCCGCGGGCAGGGACAGCCTGCGAGGCCCCGCTCCTGACCCATGCGTCCCAGGGCCAGCATCCGGCAGAGCGGGGCAGGCAGCTGGAACAAAAAGGGTTTTGTAACCGAGCGAGGGAGGAGGAGAGGATGAGCTGGACAGACATTATTATTGCAGACACATTTTTGACGCTTTGATGCCAAACCACTTCAGCTTTAGGATGAGAAATATCAAGCTATTAGTTTATGGTGCAGAACAGAGCTGCACGGAGACTCTGGGGCTGGAGGGAGACATGAACGTCAGAGAATTATTTTGTATGCATGCTCTTTTTTTGTTTCTCTTTTCCCAATTCCCCTGAGGCTTTTCAACTTATAAATCTGTGCACTTGTGTGGCAGCCACATTGACCGGCTCTGTCATGTCAATAACCCATGTCACGCAGCTTCCCGGGGAGCTCGCTGACACTGGAGGACTCAGCAGCTCATCCCATCCCAGGCCCAGTCAGCATCCACTTCCAGGGATGTCTGCTAAATAAAACCTGACTTGAGTACATGGGATGGGGGCAGCGGGGACCGTGGAAGAGCGGAAAGAAGGTTCATGGCCAGAGCAAAGTGTAGTTGCAGGACGGGAACAGCAGCACTTGCTGTAGACTGAAATACAGAAGTCAGCAAAGAGGAGCCGAGGAGCAGCAGGGCTGGTATGAGCTGGGACTTGGGCAGCCACATTGGGTACTGGTGCAGGCTGGGAGGAGGGAAAACAGGACCACAGAAGTGGGGGGCACCGTGCGGCAGAGAAAGCTCAGCGCGGCTGATGGGAAGCAGAAGTTGTCCTTCCCTGACCTGCTGGAGCTCCCTCTGCATGGCAGCCGGCATTGCCAGGTGACGATCCAGGTGGTGACACCTACCTGGGATCTGCCAGGATTTCAGTGGGTTCCCTTGGCTGCAAGCGCTCGTGGACCTAAATCATCACAAAGAGACTGACCAAAGTCCAGCCAAGCACCAAACCAAAGACTCACCTTCCCATTGCTACAGAGACCTTCAAACGTCCATCCCTGAGTCCCTCAGAGCCTGATGTCCTGCTGGGGAGCGCAGAGGGGCCACTGGCCACAATGAGGCCGGGGTGGAAACATGGCACCTTCATCTTCTCCCTGTGTCCCCGTTCTCGGCTCTGGGTGCAGATCCTCTCCCATCTGAAGGCCTTTCACCCATGCACATTCCTGATGGGGGGTTTCAAGGAGCCGCTGCGCTATCCGGGGGTGAAAGGGCCTCCCCTAATCAATTGCACTCTCCCCAGAAATTACCAGCTGAACCTACTAATGCTTTAATGAATTCTCTTCATTCAAAAGCAGACCCCTGAGTGCTGGGGTCCAGCGGAGTGAGAGGGCAACCAGAGCAGCCCCAGCCCTTGCCCACCTGCACATCGGGCTGCAGAAGAGGCCGGGTACCTGTGGGAGCCGGAGGATGCTCTAGGTCTCAATAGCGATGAGCAGTTGAGGTGTGTGTATGAGGTGTCCGGGAGAGTTAACCTCTGAGCAGGGGGCATCTGTGGCATCTTCACACTGGTGTTTGAAACAGGGAAGCTTCTCTGAACTGATTTTGACTCTGGTTCATTAAGAGGATTAGAGCTGAGCAAGCTCGTCTGAGCCGGTGATTCATTTGGTGAATTCAGGCAGCAATTCAGTTTGCAGGTTGTCAGCGAAGAGGCTTTGATTTCCAGAAATTCCTTCATTATTCTCAATTATTCAGAGAAGTCTTTCACTTCTGCTGATGGGCATTTGCTGTGATGGTGGCCCTTGTGCTATTCCCATCGTGGGGTCCCAGCTCATCCCATGTCTCTGCACCACAATTCTGCCTAAAACTTGGGTGGCAGCTGGAGGCAAATCAGGATTTCATGCAGAGCTCCCCTTGGGGGCTTTCTCACATGAAGAAGGTGTGACCAAGTGGGCAACGTGAGTGACAAATGGCTGAGGAGCTGAGTGCCTGCGATTGCCCCAAATGACAAGCTATGATGGCTTTCTGAGGTGGGAAAACCTGCTTTTACAAACATTTTCACACCTTGTGCAGGAGACTTGCTGGCAAGCTGGGAAAGCAGGGCAGGTCTACCTGGGAGGGTGGGTCTTTTCCCCCGTCTCCACTAGTTAGTCCAACAAAAGCTGCTTGCTATGGATTTAGCATGCATGGATTATGGGATTTTTTAAAAAAACAGAATAAAATATGCAGCATGATCATTGCCATTCCCAAGCCACATGTCAGTAGCGTGACTTTGAATCCCAACTGTCTCTGCCACTCCCAATGTCCCTGGGGGCTGGCACCAAAGCACCCACCTCTGCCTCCCTCCACCTCTGCCATGTGTGAGGTCCCGGCATCGTTTTAACTTTGCTTTGCAGAGATTTTGCTAAGAAATACCCTGCAGAAACATCCAGTTCCCACAGTGCTGGAGAGCAGCTTATGGGCACTGACCCCAACACGGCATGTCCAAGTCTCTGCCCCACACAGGCCCGACACTGCCCCACCGGCCCCACACGTCTCCTCCGGTGGCCCAACCCTTCTTTTGAAGGCCAGTCGTTACTGATAGTGTTTGACACAGGCACAAGAACATTTGGAAACGCTTTTCAATGAAAGTAAAACCCAACATTTTCTTTTAATTTCTGTGTGCAAAATGAGAGCCAGCTCGCCGCTCTATTTTTAGCTCCCCCATAACGAGCTGTGTGAGCGGGTGAGAGGAGCAGCATGTTGATGAGGAGGGTGATCGTGCTCCGAACCTCCCATGGCTCCCGCAGACGAGCAGTGCCGGGAGGGGATCACCAGGAGCCCACGCCGGGGCCTCTCCCACCTCCAGTGAAGGACCAGCACAAAGTCCCAAACGGGCAGGAGTAGGCTGGGGGAGCTGGGGGTCCCCTCCTTGCTACGGACAACAAGTTCAAGTCTGCCAAAGAGGTTGGGGATGGACGGAGACCTGCTGGTTCCTCAATATCGTGGTCCTGTTGGGCCAGAACAGCCCGGCCGCGGCAGAGCCCACCACACCGAGCGTTCATGGGCACACTTGGTCTCTGCTGACTTGGTTTTGCCTTTGACTCAAGGTTTGAGTTTAGGTGTCCTGGACAGAACTGCCATTGCAAGAACAAAGAGGAGCCCACATTTGGGAAGGAAATGCTCCACAGAGGGTTTTGGCCCCAAGACTCATCCTGGAGGGACATGACAAGACCTGAAGCATGGCTAGATGGCATGGATGGGCAGGACTTGGAGCTACCTGAAACATGCTATGCAAGAAGGCATAGGCTTGACCCAGATACATGAAATAACATGGTCCCTGGTAAAGCACTGCAGCAAGAGCCAGTGCTCACATTCATTAAAAACCCAGCTCACTCCAGAGATCTGTCCACAGATACAAACAGCCCGGAATTAGATGTGCACGGGGATGAAACGGCTTCAGCATGAGCTGAACTCAGATTCAGCCCCGCTGGGCATGCAGCCGTGCCAGGACCTGCCTGCCATCACCCACCCTGCGGGCTCCTCCGTGGCGCAGACAGGCCCGTGGCTCTCCAAGAGCTGGAGGCATCGCTTTCAGGAACCCCTCTTGCCCCCAGTGTGCCGCAGACCTGGGTGGTCGAATGGGGTGGTGTCCCACCGGGGTGGTGTCCCACCAGGCTGGTGTCCCAGCACTGGCGAGGGTGTGACGAACCCCATGGGCAGCCAGGAGAAGGGTAACATGGGGACCCTCCAGCTGGCCCTGCCCTCCCTGCTGGGCTGGAGGTGTTTGTGCCCTGCCACGTGGCAAGGGGACACCTCACTGCACCGTTGGTGGCCCATGGGTCTCTGCAGGGTGGTCCACATTGTGTGGGAGGACAGAAGGCGCTGGTGGTGGCCGGAGGACTCCTTGCCCGGGGCCAGTAGTTGGCATCATCGCTTGTGTGCTGCTCCCAGCGCGGTGCAGGCCCTGCCTGCTCCAGCCACCGCTCTGAGGCCTGTCCTGGGCCTTCCCTCAGACGGCCTGAGCTGGAGCAAGCCCGCTCAGGCGCTTTCCTCGGCCCGGGGGCAGGCAGCGTGGGCCGGGCAGCGTGGAGGTCTCCGGTGCTCACGCCACGCACGGAACATGCCAGGGCCGGCAGAGCCCGTCTGGCAGAGGCTCGTTAGCAGAACCAGTGCCCGCTTTGGTGCGGGGGGTTCTCATTAAAGCTCGGGCATGGCCTCCCATCCCCACCCAGCAGTGTGGGAAACATAATTGCTCTCTGGGCGCTAACGAGTGAGCACACGGGGTGCTAACCAGGGGCAGCCTGAGCCAGGGGAGGGGAGCGGGAGCCCAGGCCAACCTTAACTTGGGAAGTACAAGGAATTTGGGAAAAACTCCCCATCTCCACCCCCACCCACAACCCGAGGGCGTCCTGCAGCAGCGCTGGCCCAGGTTTCCTTCCACCACCAGGAATGACAGCTCGGTAGCCTGACCCCCACCATAGAGAGTCACGGCTCAGGGCAAGCACTGGGGACTGACCCCTCTCCCCCGAGGGGCACTGTGGGTCGGGGGGCTCTACCCTGGCATGGGGGCTCTGCAGAGCCTTCTCCTGCAGCACCCTCCCTCTCTGCCACCGCCCCATGCTCTGTGGGAAGCTCCCAAACGGCGCTGCAGCCCTGAGCTCTGACACGGAGGTTTTCTGCTCGCTGTTCCCTGGTGGTCTCAGCGCTGGTGAGCAGAGAGCGGGGTCCGGGGGCTGCCTGTCCCCTGCCCTGCTCAGTGACTTGGCGAGAAGGCGACAGCACCCGCTCTGGCAGCCCATGTCCTAGAGCCAGGAACAGGCAGAAGCAGCAAAAGCCTGTGAATATTGATAAGGAGGGAAAAACGCTGACCTGGCTGGCTCATGTGCCTCAGGGATGATTGCCCAACTGTCCCCTACACTCCCCTCAGCTCCATGGGGTCCTGTTGCCCATGTGGGTTGGAAAGAGCTCAAGAAAGCAAGTTTTATTTGTATGTGGTGTCCCTCAGGGCTGTGCACCATTGGAAGCTCTGGAGTGCCACAGGCCTACAGAGTGACCCCAACCCCGGTTCCGGCAGGACTGGTGGGGGCCACCTCCTCGGTGGAGCTGTGCACGGGCGCAACCAGCGTCTCTGCCGAGCTGTGCATGGCCAAACCAACAGCCAAGGCCATGGCGTCCAGCAGAGCTCAGGTCCCAGCCCTCAAGGGCACCGTGATGTTAATCTGAAGCGAAATGGTTGAGGTCTGGGTGTGTTTGGCTTTTCCTGTTCTGATGGCTCTGTTCTTCACCCTGCCCTCTCCCAGCCTCATGGGAACTTTATTAAGAACATGTTTCTAGTCCTGGCTATGGGACCAGCAATGCCACCCCCCACCGCAGAGAGCAGGGACCCGGCCATGCACCTGCAGTAGGAAGCATGTCCCCATCCCGCATTGCCCAGGCAGAGCGGCTGGAGGGAAAAGCTTCGCTTGAGGTAGAAATGCAGTTTCCCCTCTCCTGTAGAGGGGAGAAGCCCCTGAGCCCCGCACCTGGGAACTGTCTCCCAAAGGTGTCAGAGGAACCTGGTTTCCATTGTTCAGCCTGGGAAGCTGCCATCTCCTCTGTGCTCCCCCTGCCCCTGCCCTGCTCCTGCAGCAGTAGCTCAGCACCTGTGGTCACCCTGCTCCTCCTGCGCCTTTCCCTCCAGCTGGCAGCCCCGAGAGCTCCCATGCACCACGGGCAGTCGGTTTAGCACCAGACACTGCGTGGCTTCCATGTCCTGAGTCCTTTTACCACCCCCATTGGTGTCCTCGGCACGTGCCTAAACATGGGATTTGGGGGGGATAAAATGTGGCATGACCCTTGGTGACTCCGTGTGCCGGGACCTCTCTGGAGCTTTTCCTCCTCCATCACGTCTGCAATGTGGCCCCATCAGGGAGGCGGCAGCTGCCGGCTGTCTCCTGTGACACCAATCACAGCGGGAAGGGCAGGTAATCTGTGGGAGAGACCAAGGGGTTTACAGCCCGCTTAACCAATTTCCAGCAGAAGCGTTGAAAGCCTCTTCTAAACCACGGCTTTCAGCGACTATGAAGTCCATACATTTAGATTCCCAGCACCTGGAGCTGACAGGCTGCATCTTGGATCCGTCACTCACCTGGTGCTAATGCTATTGGGTATGGCAGCACCGCTCCCGGGGGGATCCTGTGCTGCCACAGAGCGTGGGGGGAGCTGGGAATCGCTGGGCTTCAACCCAGGACAGGTGGAGTGGCGCTGAGAGGGACAACTTTCCTCCATCTGGGAAATGGAGCCCAGGACCTGCCCTGACCACAGGCAGACCTACAGCACAGCTCTGGCAAGGACTGGAGCCCATGGCAGGAGACAATGGTGTTGAAGGGTATGGTTTCACCACCCAGGAGAAGAGGAGCCGCTGGGAGAGCTCCATCTCCATCGCACGATGTAGGGCTGGACCTGGGAAGCAGAAACCCTGCATAGCCACGGCAGAGCTGCTTGTCTCGGGGTTTGGTTCATGGCTGCAGCGGCAGGAGGTTTAACGATGGAGGCTCCCCATCCATCCATTCAACAGAAAATACTGCTCCCCACGAGCCCCTCGCTCCTGCTCCAGGAGGAGGAGCCCTGCAAACAGCACCTGCAGCTCGGTCCCATCAGCCCTGGGCAGCTGGGACGGTCCAAAGAACCCACAGCAATTTATTGTCGCTTAGGCAATTATTCTATTACCTGATGACCCTTCCCCACCCAGGAAGGGGAATCGAGGAAAAAAAAGGAAACCCAAGGGTTGAAATGTAAATAGATTTAATAGAATAAGACTAAATAATTAACATTAATAAACTAGAGAACCAGCATTGATCCCAACACCAATATAAAGCACCCCAGGACCATCCCCAGCCCGTTCCCCAGCAGAAGCCGTGCCCTCCCCGCAGGGACAGCCCCTGTGGGACCCTGCCAGCGCTGCGGCTCCGGGAGGGACGGAAGGGCTCGGGGCTGGCACTGGGCTGTGTGCTTTCTCCCAGCAGGTCCCACAAATTTCTTGCAGACTTCTGCAAGATCTCGGCTGGAAATGCAACAGCCCGGTGTATAGAGGCTGCAGCTGGAGGCAGCTGTGCACAAACCTGCCATGCCTAATGGAAAGATGTTTTGGGGGAAAAATTGTCCCCACTGGAAATGCTCTGGGACCCGCATGTATAAAAGAGAAGTGAGCAAGGGCTGGAGGTAAAACTTGTGAGGTCTCATTTGAGAATCCAAGGAAAGGGAGCAGGAACGAACATGGGTCATAAAGGAGAAATATCTCCAGCCATTAAGGAGGGCTGGAGAGATGCTGCTGCCTCACACTTCTACCTCCACAGATGAGGAGTTTTACAAGGTGCGTAAACATTATTATCGTTGGTTTACAGCAGGGGAATTGAAGTGTTGGGAAGAGACATGATTTGCTAAAAGTCACCAAGGAGCATCCAGACCTCCTGCCCCCAGAGAGGGGGGGTCTCTGCTGCCTGTGCCCCGCCGTGATCAGCCTCCCTCGGCATCAGCCTTGTTCCCATGGGTGCCCTACGCATTTGGAGCAGGATCAGCGTGTCCAGCCACAGTGGGCTTTAACCCATGGGAAAGGCCAGTCCTGTAGCTAAAGCCCATGTATGGGGGATGTGGCATGCCTGAATGCTGCTTCCTCTTCTGCTCCAGGCTCCTTGAGCTCCCCTACTCTGCTGGGACATGGCACAGGGGGAATGTCACCACTTCCTGGTGTGGGAAGAGCAGCAGGACAGAAACGCAGTGAGACAGCACCAGGCAGAGTCCCTCAGCTCACTTTGCATAGGATTTTGCCTGTGATGAAAAATACAGGGAATACATTCTGTGTTCTTGCACCTGCAGCCGGAGGGACTGAAACACTTGGGTGGGACCCTCTTGTGCCGGTTTCTTCATGTCTCATCTACTCCTGAGCCCCTGCATCTGCTGGAACGCTGAGGGTAAGAGTGCATTGGGTTTCCCTAATGCCAAAAGAGCAGCTTTACAAAGTGATGCTCGGTGCCAAGAAAACCAAGAAGTATTATTATTTAATCTCTCCCACACTGCAAACCTAAAAGAGTTTGTGTGAGGACAAGAAATAAAAATGAATATTCATTTAGTTACAGAAAGGCCAGTTAACCTGAGGCACACACACAGCGTGCAGGGAAGGAAAAGCACGGATGCAGCGACGGTGTTAGCAGGGGTCACATCAGTTCCCAGGCCCCAGGGGCTTTGTCTGACTGCAGGTCAGGAGGGAATTTCTTCCAGAAAAAAGCAACTGGAAAGCAGCTGACAGCGGCAACTCCGTGTCCACCCCTTTGGGGTCACCCAGGAGCCTATTGCACACAGGGGCTGGGAGAGTTCCATGGGAGTCAGGAGCCTCAAATGGGTTATTTCAGAATATCTCGCTCCACAGCCCGTCCCAGGCCATGGACCACCAGTCCAGCAGACCCCAGACCCAAAAGTGGCCCGAGAGAATCAGCACGGTCCCTCCTGCCCCGGGGGAGCAGGGGGCTCTGAAGAATGTCAGCTCTCTGCACATCGCAGGGATTTAGAGAGGTTTTACTCCCAGTATTGCATCTTTTTTTTCCTTAAAACCCAGTCTGGGCAGAAAGTGTGGAAAGCACTCGGCGTTTCTCCACGAGCAGGCCCCCGACGGCCCAGGATTAGTGCTGGCTGGGCTGTTCTGGGGACACGGACTGTGCACCAGAGCTGCGGACAAAAACCACCTCAAATTAACTTTTCAAACTGAAAATCCTGCAATTTGCAGAGCCAGGACGGTGACAGTAGCTTCTTTATGGATGCGTCCCTGTTCAGAGGGGGCGGACTCCCCCGAGCCCACGCTACAAAGCGTTTCTGAGAGTGTTTCACCCCAGGCACTTGTGTCTAACGAATCCACCCGCCGTGCACACCCCCAGGACACCAACTCTCCCTGATCCGGGTCTGTTTTTTCTTCTTCTCTGCAATGACTCTTCCCCTAATTAAGAAACCATAAATACGATTCTAAAAAAATGAGGTTAGGCTCTATGTGTAATGCAGGGAGGAATTTGTACAGACAGATAAGCTTTAAAGCTGAGGAGCGGGAAGCAGATCTTTGCAGGAATTTCAGCCCAGGAAGGTTTGAGTTCTTTCCAAAAGAGAAGAGAGAAGAATAGAGAGACAGGGAAAGAATAAACGACGCGTGTCTTTTAAAGCCGCTAATGGCAGATTCCCCAAGGCGACCCATCGAGCTGGCAATCCTCCTGCTTCAGTTCTTGACAGGTTCCTCTCTCAGACAGAGTTGTCAGCTCTGACATCCCCGTGTTTCGGCGCTGGAGGGTTGAGAGCCACCGGCAGGAGGGGACGGTGGGACACAAACCAGGACCCCTGCGAGACCCTGCACAGCCCCAGCCGGGACCCGGCGTTCCCCCTGCTCTGCCACCCTCTCCTCTCCCCAGCTGCTCACTCAGACGGGTAAACGCTTTCTCTTTTTACTGGTGTTAGCTCTGACTTACGTGATGGTTTGTGGTTAGTGATGCGTTCAACTGGGCTGGGATTTGCCGGCCGTAGTGCCCCCTGTAAAGCGGCCGACATGGGCCGAAGGCGGCCATCACCCTGTTTGCAGCACGCGGGGTTCGAGCTGGGAGGTATTTGCCATCCTGGTGTGTGTGAGTTCATGTGAAGGCATCGGCCGCGTGTCTGCTCATGTCTTCCCCTTCCAATGGTTTTTCAGGCACGGGCTGCACGGTGAGCACTGAACTCTTGAAATTGTGACTGGGCTTATTTTATGTCCCTTTTGCGTTTCCTTGGAGGACTATGTTGGCCTCAAAATGTGTTTTGATCAAAAGGTGACCGCAAACCTTTCTGCAAAACTTGCAGAACATCGGTCTAGAGCCTTTTGTATCTTGGGGCATCGGTGTGGTAATGGACCCGCCAGCCTCACCTCGTACCCGTGAGTCCCAGCAGCGCGGGGTACGACCTGAGAGTGGGCGTGCGGCTCTGAGGGCACCCGGCGAGTGCAAGTTCATTAGCGCTCCTGGTCTATCCCTTAATGGCCCGTGTGATGGCGTTGCCCTCTAGTGTCTGCTCCCAGGGCAGGAGGTTGGTGTCTCTGCCGGCACCCCCTGCCCCGGGAGGCTTTGTCTGAGCACTGGAAATCAGGAGTGAAAACTTGTAGCTGCTCATTTTGGGAACTGCCGTGTGATGCATGTGCAAGAGTGCCGTGCTTCGTGGGCTGTCGGTTCATGTCTAAAACCAGAAATTTGCATGAAAAACTGAGAATGAAATGCCCCAACCCCATGAAACACGTCCAGGGGAGCATTTCCCCCTCCAGGGCCGGTCTCCTCAGGGGTTTGTGGGTGCCTGTGGGGGGGAGGTCTCCTCAGGGGATTTCAAAGCCACCCTCCACAATTTTAAGGTGCTGAGGATTTTGGCCACAGCATTTTAACTGCTCAAGGCAAGTCATCTGAAACGGGCCGCAGCTCCTAACTAGACACAGGAGGAAGCTGTGACACAGCAGAGCCCCCAGCTGAGGTGGCCGTTTGTGCTGCCTCCTGGAGAAGAGCCTGCAGAGCGTCCTCTGCCCGGGGGGGAGGTGGCTGCTGCAGAGCAGGGTGATGAGCCCCCATGGAGACATGGACACTGAAGTCAGCTCCTGCACCGGGGTGTGAGGTTCGCTCGTAATTTCCTTGTGTCACTCACAGAGGTGACTGCGCCCTTCAGGAGCCACATCCAACACCCCGCTGGGCTGGAGGCAAAGCAGAGCCACAGGTGTTTATGGTGTGGGGCTGCCCGGGGGCTCTCTGAACCCCACATCTCCCACACACACAACCAGGGGAAGGTGTTGAGAGGGAGAGTGATGCCCAGGGCTCACCACAGTGGGACCAGAGCGTGCTGGGGATTGGGGGTGCCTGGGGGCCCTGTGGTCAGCCATGGGGATGGTCTCCAGGGAGTGAAACTCCATGTGGGCTGCAGGGCGAGGCCAGTTTCTGGGTCTGGGAGGTGCTGGAACTCAGCCTAACACAGAACCAGGCTTTCCACCTCCCGTCGGCTCCCCCCTTCCCTGTTGGTCCCCCTCAAACAACCTGTGGTCTGGGATGCGTGGGATATCCCACTCCCCCCGTGGGTGCAGAGAAGAAAGAGAAGCCGGTGCTTCAGAGCCAGCACACAGCCCCCTTTGGTTCTGCAGATGCAGGGAATGAGAACATCCCTCTTCTGCTCTGGTGCTGGGACAGATGGGCAGTGGAGCCCAGCACAGCTGAGGCCATGCAGGGGGACTTGCCAGGGAGCCACCAGCATCCTCCCTGGCAGAGCCAATGACATTGCCCACCCCCACGGTCAGGATGGGGGGGGTCCCCTATAGCTCTGAGACCCCATGCCCTGCCTTGGGCTTTCTGCCTCCATGGGAACACTCTGCGGTCCGGCACAGGGGGACACGACGGACAGGAAGGCTCCTGCTGGGAGCACTGGCAGGGAAGAGGACGCTGAGCTTTCATGGCCACATGTGTGTGTGACCTCCTAAAAGCCCTGATAGTTCTCGGGGCTGCAGTTTTCCCCGTGTGAGTGGAAGATCCTGCTCATGCTACACCTCTGCGTACGCTCCTTGTGGCAGTGGTGGTGTCAACATGGAGCCATAAAGGGCAACCATTCCTCTTGTGATGGTTGCCAAAAGGATCTGCTTCTCGTGTCCTGGGCAGTGCCCACACTGTGCCATCCTTCTGCCCTACAAATGGGAGCATCACCTGCTTGCCACAGTGGCACAGCCATCCCAGTGGCTGGAGCCGGCAGCCGTGAAGGGGTCACAGAGCCAGGGACAGAAACACAGCTGAAGGGGGGTGGCCACAGGGGCAGCAGTGACTTCACAGGAGAAAAGCTTTTGCTGAGTGCTTTGGCTCTGCTGTTTACATGCTGGATCTGGCCACTGAAAAGCAAAATGTCCTGAAAAAGTCACCAGCTGGGGACAGGAGGATCGTCACCTTGATGCAGAGGAATCCCGTCACGTCACACACCTGGAAAACACAGGACAAAGCCCCTGCACCTGCGTTGCTAGAGCTGGGCAAAGCACAAGCAAAATGATCTGCAAAGGCTGATGCACATTTATGTCCAAATTCACCTTCTCTGCCCCTGCTTTCCCCATAACACGCTGCTGACAGCACTGCAGAGTTTAAGGATGCATTGCAGACTGTCCCGGGAAAACACACTTCAAAATCCTAATTGTGAGCCTTGTGCTCATCTGACCTACTCAACACCACATGATCCACGCAGCAAATCATCTGGATACCGAGTAATTACAGCCTACTGCTAATAAATGAGCAACAAACTCATAATTATCTGCAGAAGTTATTTGATGAATGATTTTGAAAAACCACCATGAATCTAGCTAAATTTGGAAGGGCTCAAAAGCTGTGCTCAGCCAGGGGAGTGAATCTGTGGGAGCGCCGAGCCCCAGCCCCCTCATCACTTCACGGCAGCAGCGGGGGGTTATTGCCAGCTTCCACGCTGGGGGGGTTTGCACCCCATTAGGCCTCTAGAAGTTTTTGGTTCCTGGTTCCCACAGAGCAGTGCCCGCCGCTGTGTCCCAGAGCGGCTGGTGACGGCAGATCTGGTTTGCCCAGAGGAGACGCTGCTTTACATTGTGGGGAGAGAAGAAATGAAAAAAATACCCAGGCTCTGCTTCTGCTCCTCTTCAGATTCCCAGATCGACTGGGCATCACTCAGGCTTTGCACACCCCAAGCCTTTGGGGCTGACTTGTCAAGGGGTGGTGGCCCCACTTCCCAGTGATATGCGATGGTGGCCCGAGACCTGAAAACACCGTGTGGACCCTTCTGGCATGGCCCAGATGGGAAGGTGCTGAGCTCTGCCCGCACCGAGCCCACCGAGACCTGACTCCCTTCTGACAGCAGGATCCTGCCTGGGAAAGAGCATCCCACACCATCAGCAGCTCTCCTTCCTCCCGAGACGGTGGAAATGTTCTTTTTCCAGCCTGTAAATCTTTGCAGGTGGATGTAGAATAGAACCAACCCGCCCAAGGCACTGCATCGCCTGCATGGGCTGGATCCAGGTGCTTCCATGGGAAGCTGTTATGCACTGCGGTTAGGGAGCACTTTTCCCAATAAGAAAATAAATTGAAAATAAAGATATTTTTTTTCCTTCCCCCTGTTAAGTCATGTGCTCCCCAAATGGCAAATCTTGGCTAGCTGGTGGATATTTAGAAGTGCTGTTTCATTGACAAAGTGAAAAAAATATCAGAACGAGAAGGGTTCTCTAAAGGTCCTTGTAGACCGTGATTTGTGATTGTTTATTCTCAGCAGCGAAGCAGAATCCATTAAAATGGATGTGCCTGTTAAGGAGCACATTTCCCTTCTCCCTGCGAGGGGCAATTACAATCCTGAGCCGCACAAGAGCGAGACCAGCTTTTCAAACAGCGGCTCTCGTGCGCAGGAAAGCACCTCCACGGTCCCTGGGGCACGACCGGCATGAGAGTGTGCCCCTGGACACATCCCTGTTTCATCAAATCCGCACCTTCACCCTCCTCGCCCGGCGCCCTGGGCCAGCAGGGCTCTGTGGGCAGCGTCACCGGTGCCCTGCAGCCGAGTCCCCATCCCTAACGCCTGGCCGTGCTGCCCTGGACCATGCCTGGTGGAGCTGGAGGTGGCCGGTGCCAGCCTGGCTCTGTCACCCGGAGGAGGTGCTGCCAGCGGGGAGCTCCGCAGCCCTGCAGCCCCCGCCATGCTGCCCGGACTGGGGTTGTTTTTCTCTTTGAAAACTTATATCCACGGTCTCTTTGTGTCCTTTTGTGAGCTGCTGGGAACTTGCTTGGCTTTGTAAGTAGATGGTGGGGTGTGAAAATACTCCCATGGCTCCAGGAACCGGAGCTTTAAAAAAAATACAAAATCTACGTGAGACAGCCCTCTGCTCTGCAGGAATTTGGCACTGGCTGGAGACCAGGATGCTTGGAAGCTGCATGTTGGTTTAGTCTAGCTGGAGCCTCTCAGGAGAACAGGGAGATAAACCACCGCAATAGTAACACTTCAGAGCTCTTAGATGTGAAGTTTTTACCCTTTATCTCCATCCAAGTTGAAAATATTTTTGTTTTGGCGTGTCAGCTGAACCATCAGCCCTTCCCAGGGAGGGAGGGCGGCCGGGATGGCCTGGATGCTCCATCCACAGACCTGCCCTGGGTCCCATTGAGCTGGGAAAAGAGAGTCATCTGGCTGCTTTTCAGATCTCTGATGATGGAGATTCTGCCGCATCCCTCAGTAAATTGTTTGAATAGCTAATCACCCTCATAATGAGCAGTGTGTGTTGTATTTCTCATCTGAATTTCTGGGTGAAACTTGCAGCTCTGCTCTCCTGTTAGACCTGTATTAGATGAAAGGCTTTTCCCATCCAGTGCTGACTCCCCACGCAGGTTTCCATGGGCTGGACTGAAGTTGCCCACAACCTCTGCTTTGGCGAGTGGCTGAGATTTCAGAGTCTCGTGGCTGCTTTTCAGCCTCTCTGCAGTTTCAGCTCCTGGCTGGGTGTTCCTCTGCTTTGCCAGACCTTTGGCGGCCGGGCAACGGCAGGACCCGCCACCAGAAGATCAGCTTCAAATCAGCTCCTGGGACCATCTCCCGGCCCCTGTCCCGGTGCCCGGGTGCCATCAGCCCTGTCAGCCCGGCAGGGTGCCAGAGCGCAGGTTCAGCACGTCAATCCCAAACTGAGCGCTGGGACCCACGTGTCCCCTGAGGGCTCTGCAAAAGCGTGCGCTGAAGCATGTTCCTGAAGTCTCTGTGGAATGAGCATTTCTTATGGCATATGATCCAGAGGAGGATGCATGGAGTCTTGCACTGTCATAAGAACCCAGAAGGGATTCCAGCAGCACAGGCATCCTCCATGCTCTCTGGTCCTCCCGGTATCCTCCTCCTCCATAGCCCCCACAGTCCCCCCACAGCCACTGGGGGGGAGACCATTGCCCCCCCAGACCCTCACCCGCTCTGGGGTGAGCGCGGTCCCAGAAGCATCCATCATTTCCCCTGTCACCTCGCACTGCAGACTCTGTGATTGTGCTCCCGTTTCTTTCGGCATCACTGCCTCTCCCATTTGCCTCTCGCTGAATAGCAGCCTATCACATTATTTTTGAGATGAGCTTTTCTGGCTCTGATTTGCATTTTGTTATTTTCTGCCAAGCGTCTGCCCAAATCTCATCTGACTTGCCGCCACGGTGGGAGCCAGGTGCCGGTTCCGTCTCCCTGGGCTCTGTACAAGCCCTTGGCCTGTTCCTGCTGGAGAGGGACCAACCTCCCATCCCCGCTCTGTGTCCCGTTTCCCTCCAGGTCTCAGCCACACAGACACACACTGTGCCTCTTCCCGAGACTCACTGCTCCCTGGGGGAGTCCTGCCTGTTCACGGCACCTTCCCCCTCCCCAGATAAACACCCGAGCTCTCCCCCTCCAGCTCCGGTCACCCCACGCACACCCCTGTGGGAAGAGCCCATGGGAAGCCAGACCTCGGCAAACCCCCGCGGTGACTCCCGAGCCCCCACTGCCTTTTGCAACAGCCTCTTATTTCACACCCTCATTTAGTAAATGACCTCAACGTGCCTTTTGCTCCCTCCTCTGCCTCCTGAACACAGCCAGCGCTGCTCAGGAATGGGGCTTGTTTTCTGCTGGGGGCAGCAGGCTGGGGACAGCCCTGTGAGCACCAGACACCGGCAGCTCCTCAGCTGAAACGGGGATTTTCCCCTGCCCTGGCAAACCCCAATCCCAGCTGTCCCATTCCCTGTCTTGCACTGGTTTGCTCCTGTCCAAAGGTGTTACTTTGAACTGCAAGAGAAGATCTGCTGTGATTTGTTTGTCCTTAAATTCCCTGAAGCTTAGCGTTCACTTCCTCTGCTCCCCTTCCAGCTGATGAGGTGTGAACAGGGAGGAGAAAGCTCTTGCTGAGTGCTTCAGGTGGACCCTCCAGGAGGATTTAAACCAGTGTTGCAAATCAGGGGGGAGGAGAAAATAGAAGTTGGAGAAGAACTTCTTTGCTCTTTGGAAGGGCAGGAGATCTTCAAGGTCCTTGGGGTGCAGATGATGAGGAAGTTTTGAGTGCTGTGGAATGGGTCTATTGCTTTTATTCTGGTTATAAGCCTGACCTAGGTCTTACTAAATGCATATGTGCTTTGTTTAATCCCTAAATTAGCCTAACGCGAGGGTGAGGAAGCTGGCAGTGTGTTACCTGTTGGTACGTGAGGCTGAAAGAAACTGAGAGCTGCAGGTTAATTGTGAAGGTCTGCTCTCCTGGTGCCTGCGCCCGGGGAACTGGGAAGTGCGGGAACGGTTCCTGCAGCGTGGTGGGGTCAGGGCAGGTCCGTGGTGCCAGGGGCTGGCGGGAGGGAGGAGGGGAGGCTGGTTTGGCTGCTGCGAGCCAGTTTCTCTTTTGCAAGGCAGAGAGGTTACCCTGGAGCATCCTGGAAGAGAGCACAATGTGCTTCAGGAGCCCAGGACGGGAGCCTGTGCTTGGCACGGAGCTGGGGATGCAGGTGCAGAGTGTGACCTTGCTCTCCCTTCCTGCCCGTGCTGGGACCCGCCTGTGTCTGAGGGGGACTTTGGATGTGTGTCAGGTGAAGGAGAAACCTCAGTAAAAATCCTTAGAAGCCTCAGAGCCTTGGGAGACAACGTTCCATCTGCACAGGCTGTAAAGCAGCTCCAGCAGCCTGAAACCAGGAGCGTGGGGAAACGTTTCAGTAGCACCGACTGCTCCTTGCATCATCCATCCCACCATCCCGTGTGCTGTCACCTTCTGTGCTGCGTAACCTCGGGAGTAATCCTTCTACTTCCCTCTTGTTTTATTTCCTACTGAATCAATTGGTTTGGGAATCAAAATAGTCTCCTTGGGCACAAGGCTGGATGGCTTGGGGCACCGTTCCTAACCCCTGTGGCTGGCACAGATCCAGCCCAGGCTAATGCTGGCATTGCATGTGGGACCAGCAAGGTTCACTGTGGGTGGAACACTCACCCTCTTGGTGCACAGGAAAAGGTTCACTAAGGACCGGTGTGGAGGGGGATGGGGTTAATCAGTTGGACCAGCCGTGACTGGGGGGGCTCTAGCCCTGCTCCAGCACCCTGGAGCACCTCACCTGAGATTCAGTGAGGATCCATTTGGGCATCTTGATCCATTTTGATCCATCTGTTTGGGCAGCTGCAGAGGGGGTGGTGGCCTGAGAACTCTTTTCTCCTGTCTAATCTGTTACTAGCCCTCAATTGCCACTGCAGCCAGTAGTCGCTGTCATACCTCGTAGATGGCAGGTGCTTTGGGACGCTGAAGGAGCGAGTGAACAAGTTCTGCCTCCGGCTGTGAGCCCTTACGGGGGTTTGTGTGACAGCGAGGGGGCTGTTCCATCCCAGCTCATTCCCCTCCTGCCTCCTGGGTCCTGGTGCCAGACTGGGGGCTGCGTTACCACTGTCCTTAAAAGCATGTTCTCATGGCTCAGCTTGCACATACTGGGAAGCGACGTTCCCACCTTCCAGGGATTCCCCTCATGCATATGTATAGCGAGGTGCTCCTTAACTCTGTGCTTCTTGGCAGTGTTTTCCCCAGGACCCTGTACCTTTTGATCAGGGTTTTCATGCAACAATTCTACTTTTTCTCACCGAAAGAAGGCTCTAGCCAGATTTTTCTTCAGCTCTGGTGAAATGCTGTGCTGAATGCAAAACTACAGATGTCTTCATGTGTGCTTCCCCTGGAGCTGATGGCTTGTCCGTGTGCTCCGCAAGCATAATGAATGCTTTTCCAGCATGAATACCTGAAAGCTGGGACCTGTGGCCCAAAGCGACCAGGGAAAAGCAGGGACAGCAATGATCCCTCCGCATGCCTGGCTGGAGGTACTCGTGGTCCTTCTTCTTCCCCTAAGGTGCTTGCCAGGACAGGACTGTGTGTGTGGATCTCCTGATGGGTCACGCTGTTCTCGGCAGGCTCCATGCCACCGCGGGGACTCGGGGAGCAGCAGCACAAGGGGGGGGGGCCTTCCAGCTCTGCAGAGATACCCCCAGTTAGAATCATAGAATCATAGAATCTTCTAGGTCGGAAGGGACCTTTAAGATCATTTTGTCCAACCATCAACCTAACTCTGACAAAAATGAACACCCACACAACAAACAAAATGCAACACCATCACTAAACCATGTCTCCCAGCACCACGTCAACCTGTCTTTTGAA
>JAOXNO010000063.1:297916-327330 GCA_028565335.1 Limnodromus scolopaceus
GTTTTTTGCTTGGAGGTTTCTCCTGGCTGCGGGTGGCTCCGTCTCCTGCTCCCCGGCACGGGAATGGTTGGGTGCCTGTTGGAAGGAGGACAGGGCTGGGCTTTGCCTTCAGTGGGTGGTGGGTGCCGAGCTGCATGACCTGGGGCCTTTTCTATGATGAGCCATCCTGGCCATAATCATCTTCATGCTTGGTGTGTTCCTACTCCTCCATGGCTGGTGGGTGGGAGATGTTCTCTGGGATCTCCACTGGCCCCACGACCGTGCTTGAGGTTCTCCTGAGCCCTGCTTTTCTGTGCTTTACCCCTCAGCCCTGCTTTCCTTCTGGGAAATCTCCTGTTTCTTCATTGATGAGGACTGGCCTCTCCCAGAGATGGGTTTACTGGTGGGCGCTGGTGCCACCCCAGTGAAGCACAGGGACACTCTGGCTTCTGCTTCTGGTACCCTGGGCACCTGCATGGACTTGGTGTTTGGGCTGCAAGAATCCATGTATTTAATTTCTGGGGAGAATATTGCACCAGTCTTTGACTTTGTTGTTCTTTGAAAGGAGGGAGCCCAGCTTCTGTTTGTCACCAGAGGATGCTTTTTTGGGTGCTGGCTACTGTCACCTTCCTGGCCCCCGGTCTCCATCTGTGACACGTTTGCAATTTTCTGGCATGAAATATTTCGACCTTTTTTCATCCCTTTTATGGGATTCCTGAAGTCCTTTAGCAGCTCTTCATCTCATGAATATCCATCAGGCAGCGCTATGGCCCTGCGTGTCGGGAGGTGACTCTGGGGGGGTCGTTAGTGGCAGGGTGACTTGTGTCGCAGGGGGGTGCCACAGGGCTGGTGTCCCCTCAGAGCGTGGGGTGGTGATGCCCTCTGCCATGCCGGGGCTGCCGGGGTGAGGATCCGGCTCTCACCCTGGCCCAGTGTCCCCAGTGTAGGGAGGGCAGTGGGCAAGAGAGGGGGCTTGGGCTCCTCCCCAGCACCTGGAAAAGCCGCTTGATGCTCCAGCCCTTGACTGAGGAGCATGGTCTGTGAATGCCAGGCCAAATCGATTTATATATATATTTTTTATTTTTTTTAACACTCTCTTACACCTGCCAATACTTCCTTAAGTCTCTGGCCACCGGTGCTGTCCCTGTATGACCTGCGAAGTGCTGTGCTCCCTTCAGCATCCTCAGGATTTGTGTGCGTTTGTTATTCCTCACCAGCCGTGAGCTTTGCCGTCCCTCTGCGGAGACGCAGGGACCTTCCCGGAGAATCGAGGCAGTCGGATGCTCTTGGAGGCCACGGTGCCTCTGCCTGTAAAACACTGTCTCCAGTGAGCCTCTTCAGGGTCTGGGATCTATTACAAATGCAAAATATGGAGCATTTCCCTTTTCTTTTGGATCATTATAAGAACACCCAGTGCTATGTAGCAGGAATTGTCTGTGTTGTGCCTTTTGTCACTAAAAGCCATCCCCTGCCTCCTTCTGGCCGCCGCAGGCAGGGAGCAGGGGTGGCAGGAGGAAATTACCTGTTTTGTTTCATGAGCTGCCCCCAAGGAGAGCCGGGGGTTGGCGGGGGGAGCCGTGGCCCCCACACGCTGGCAGAGTGAGCCGGGTTGTCCCATGGAGCAGGGGAGGCTGGGGGTGACACAGCGTGGCCGTGCCGTGGGGACCGTGTGCTGCTCTGCCGGGCACCGGGGGTGACGGGGGCAGCCGGTGTGACTGTGATCCTGTGGGAATAGGGTGGGATTGTGTCATTATCGGGGATGCTCTGGGGTGCAGCTGCATCTGGGTTGGCTTTGGGCAGAAGACTGCTGGGTGGTGGGGCAGCAAGCCCAGGGTGTTCCTGGAGGATGCTGTGGCGTGTTGCTGGTGGAGCATCCCATGGCGTGAGGGACCAGAACTGTGGGTGTTCGGTGGTGTCCAGAGCAGGGGGTGGGACACGGGGGCAGGCGGTGGCTCTGTCATATCTCTTCCCTCTGCCTGCTGGAGCCTCGTGCTGTAGAGCACGAGCTCCTGTGCCCGGGGATATTGCTGTATCGATAAATGCCCAGGGTGTTCGGGCAGCACCGAGGGGTTTGTCTGAGCTGGTTGTGCTGTGCCCGTGCTCTGTGCCCCGGTGGGCTGCGTGCCAGGGTCTGTGCCGTGCCCGCTGCCGGAGACTGGTAGCCCTGTGCTGTGGGCAACAGGCAGCTGCTGGGCTCCTTGGGCACCGTGCTGTGAGCTCCGAGCGTGGCTGTGGAGTGGTGCAAACACAACTACAAATAGTCTCAGTGCCAGATGGAATACAGCTGGGGGAAAGCTGAACCAGGTGAATTGGTGCTTTATTTATTTATTTATTTTTGAGATGAAGAGTAGAAGTGCTCATGTGCAGAAGTGATTGAGGGCTGGAGAACCCTCTCCAAAGGGATGCTAATGGATGTGAGTCACCTCTGAGTGCAGGAGCATTCCGCATTTCATCTTGAAAGAGTTCAAATGACCTGTTTAATGCACTGACAGAATGTCCAGGGAACGCTGAGGTCCCTCTGTCACTGCCACGCTGGGAGGAGGACTGAGAAATCTGGCTCCTGTACAGAGCGCTGCCAAGGGGCACGTGTAGGAAAAAGCTTTAAAAAACTGACACGGTTTGAAAACAGGCTTTGGTTTGTCGCTCTGTGGAATGAAGAGGTGGTAACTCGTGGAGCAGCGGATCTCTGACATCCTCTGGCCGAGCTGCAGAGGGAAGAGTGGAGTCTGAGAACCTCCCTGTGGTGATGGGGCAGCTTCTCCCTGGCTTTGCCTGTTGCTGGTCCAGCCTGGCTGTGCTGCACTGGAAGGGATGCAGGGAGCTGGTCCAGCCTGGCATCACTGGAAGCAGCACAGGGTGCGGGCACAAACTCTGTCCCCAAACCATCTGTGCTGGGACCCTCGGCACGTGGGTGCCCACACTCCCTGGCGTGAGTCTGGCTGGTGCCCGGAGCCACTTACACTGGGAAAAATGTGTCTCCAAAATGTGGCCACCTTTTCCAAGGGGAGGTCTGAGATGGTGAAACCCCAGGCTGGTCCCTCAGCCCCGGTGCCTGTTGCTTCCCTCCCGTTCGACGCTGTGTGTCTCTCAGACAAGGACGCTGGGCCAAGTCACACCAGTCTGGGTGCCTCTTCCTGGCTGTGGCAGGGGGGGAGGGTGTGAAAGTCCAAAATATCTGCTACCTGCATTGTTTCTCCACTGGGGACTTAATGCTAATTATTCCCCCATTGTCTTTAGTTCCTGCAGGAAGCCTTGTTTATCTTACCCGCTTCACCAGGAATGCAGCCCCCAGGAGCCTCTGCAGATATATTTAAACTTGCACAAAGCAGCACAATAGCCTTTGAATTTCTCGACCCCATGGCATCCGTGGGGAGCCTGGCTGATGGGTGGTTTTGGGGTTTGGCTGGGGCAGCCCGGGGAGGTTTGGGGCTGGGCTGGGACCTCTGCAGGGGGGCTGGAACAGCCTTCTTCCTGCCGGCAGTGCCCAGCAGTGACACGGGACTGAAGCCACATGGGCTGCTGCTGGCTGTCCATGGGCCTGCGGGGCTGACGCAGCGCTGGGGCACTGCTTTGGAGCTGCTCTGGGGACACGCCGGAGCCCTCAGTGGGTCCAGATGTTGATGGGAGCCTTGGTCTAGGGAGCAGGTCCTGGCCTCTTTGGAGCTGAGCCTTGCTTGCCTGGCACCGTTCCTTCCCTCCCTTTCTGGGGGATGCCACATCCCAGGCTGGCACCCTTGGGCTCTGTGCCTTCACTGGGACAGGGCTGTCCTGTGCAGGAGGGACCCCTTCTTTGGTTGAGGGCCTGTCTTCGTTCTGTCCCCCCATAAATGTCCCTTCAGGAGCAGCCTCAACGTTTTGCCAGCTCAAGGGTCCCTGGAGAGCACCGGTGATGGGCTGGCCCCTTGCTGTGCCACGGTCCCCTTGCAGCAGCACCGGTACCTCCCCAGGCTTGGGTCTGTCTCATCTCCTGGCTCTGTCCTGCCACAGGCATTGCCATGAGCCCAACCTCGCCTCCGCTGCCTCCCTTCATTTCTCGGCACCTCTTTAAACCCTGCTGGTTTTAAAGGGTGAGCGATGGTGTCGGGCATTGAGACTTGGTGGCCCAGTTGGAAACACTGGAATGGAGATAACTCTGGTGTGGTACCCAGGGCACGGTCCCCGAAGGATGCCCAGCCTCCGGAGAGACTGAGGGCTTCACCCTTGGGATACGCTTCTCCTTGGCCACCCTGCGGCTCCAGGGCCAGCGGGGGGGTTACACCCTCGCTTCGCCTCTGGCTGAGTGAAGGGGCCGAGCTGTAGCAGCTGGTGCAGGTGGGGAAGGTGGGGTGGGGGGCTCTGCTGGCCCTGCCGCTGATGGTGGGGGGCCTGGGGGTGCCTGACGTGCTGCTGCATCGCTCGGGTCTTTGTCTGCAGCCCCTCTCGGCGGGGCTGGTTGCCTTCCGTGCAGCTCCATCGGGGGATGAAGCCGTGACTTGCTCTGGAGCAGGGGCTGTCTGAAGCAGCAGGCGCTGCTGCGCGGCATTGGCAGCTCTGCCCTCCCCGCGTCCTTGCAGGGCCGGGGGCTCCGGCTGCTCCGGGTGCTGCGGGGCTGAGCTGCATTGCAGGCGGTGGCCGAGGAAGAGGGGAAGGAGGCAGAGCTGGGGGCTGCCCTCAGAGAAAGGCTTGGATCAAAAAGCTGCTGCCATGTGTGGTCTGGCAGGAGCCAGCCGGGTGCGGGTATTTTTTTTGGGAGCTGACGCGAGTGCCGTGTTTCGCTCGCCAGCCTCCCAGTGGCTACTGGTCGTACTGGGCAGTGGAGGAGACGCCTTGGACCAGGGTGGCAGGAGAGCGAATAACTGCCAGAGAGGTGAGGGAGGTGGTGGGGCCGGGGCAGAGGGGGTTTGCTGGGCAGGGGAGGGGGGTTTGCCGGGGGGTGGCAGGGCTGCCAGGGCCGGACGTGCCAGTTTGGTGACGTGCCAGGTCCCCAGCTGCTTTTGCTCAATGGCCGAGCTGGAAGCGGCTCGCTCCCATCTGCGCCGCTCTGGGGAGCCCTGGGGAGGTGGGGCTGCTCCCGCTGCAGATGCCCCTGGCTCCGGCAGGGGCTGTGCCCGGCACCGCTGTGACCCCCCGGCGGCAGCAGAGGGGCAGGGGCTGCCGGGTTTGGGCAGTGCCGGGGGGAACAGCCTGGCTGGGGAGGTGGGACGGATGGACAGGGCGCAGGAGGGAGGAGGTCTGTGCTGGGGGGCAGCCCGGCTGCTGCCGTCCCCGCTCTTACTGACTGCGGGAGCGCAGAGGCCCCGGAGCTGCGGCGTTCCCCCAAAAGCAACTGTGCTGAGCTCCGGGGAGCAGCCGAATTGGAGGGGACCGGAGAGAGAGCCTTTGTGTCCTGTCACCCCCGGGACCCTGAAGGGGATGGCCGGGGAGGGTCTCCATCTCCATGCCGTGTCTGTGGGAATTGCCCCGGGAGGCTCCCGGAGGACGATGTGTGCCGGTGCCGTGGGGCTGCTTCAAACGGCTCCGGCTGCTGAGGCATCGGGTGGCTCTGGCGTTGTGCGGGGAGCTGTGTTTGGTGATTGTGTCCCTGATCTTGTGGAGGTGAATGGGGTGGAGACCTCCTGGGCTTTGGCCAGAGCATCCTTGCCCCTGGGGGTAACAAACCCCTGGGAGCCTGTTCCGCTCCCCACGATGGGGGCGATGCTGGGCTCCCCCCCGAGGTTTGCTGCTACGGGTGAAGCATTCGGCTCCATCTGCAGAGGGCTGTCGCGGGTGTTGGTGGGTTTGGGGTGCTTTCAGGGTCTCCATGAAGTCCAAGTGACACACAGCCAGGCTGGCACCCGACAGCGGTGGGTGAGGAGCACGGCTCGGCGGTGGCTTGTGTTCTTCTGCAGTCGTGACCAGCTTAAACCCCCACCACCACCTTTGTGCTTCATCCTGCGCTGCGGTCCCGTCAGGCCAGAGAAATCCAACATCAGCAGCTGATGGTTTAACACGAGGCCAAAAAAGCCCCCTCCCCTCATCACACTTCCTGGCCGGCGGGAGCGTGGCTCCGCATTTCCCACCAGGCGGATGGGAGGCAGCTGCAGATGGGAAGGTTTCGTGGCATCGCCAGAACAAATGGCGTTATCAATTGATTTCGGCACAGCTGTAAAGGTATTATTAGCCGTTCTAAACAATGGGAGACGCTCGGCGCTGGCAGGCGGGGAAGGACGGGGGGATGTGCTGGGGCAGCGCGTTGGGGAGAGCTGCCAGGGCCGGGCTGCTGTGCGTGGAGAAACTACAGAAATCCAGGGGAGAACGGGTGGCGGAGGCTCCTGGAGCTGCTCGACAAACCAAGAGATGTTGTTGGGGTGACACGAGGGAGAAAGGGTGGGAATACAGCGCCCCAAAGCAGAGCAGCTGGAGGGGCGGTGGGGTTGGTGGGACATGCAGGACCAGGGGGCTGGCATGGGGCAGAGCCTGTGTCTCCGTGGCTGGGGCTCCTGCAGGGGTTACACATGGGGAATAATCCCCTTTTTAGGATGGGGGGGAACCCGAGCAGAACTAGCTGTGGAAGCTGGAGGGCGGAGGTGTTTGTGGGGTACGGAGCTGCCCGGGACCCCTTCCCAGCCCCGGGAGCCCAACAGGAGAACGTCAGGAGAAAGAGGATGCTGTGATGGAGCGGAACAGTTGCATCCCATCAGTCAAGACAATGTTGGCAGCGGTGAAGATGCAATTCCTGGGGGAATAAGGAACTTGCAAACGGAGACATTAAAGAGCAGCAAATCGGCAGCACCCGGTGGGCTCCAGCCAGCTCTTCTGAAGGGATTTAACGATGAAGCGGCTGAACTGGCAGCAGAAAGTAATCTCTCATTAACAGCAACTGCTGGATGGGAGCAGCAGCCTCTTCTGCTCTGTCCTTAATTTAAAGAGGTACGAGAAGAACTGTGGGAATTACAGAGCAGCCAGCTTTATTTTAGCACTGAGCAAATTGGCTGAGAAAATAATTAAAGCTCATGTGGAAATGCCTGAGATTCAGTGTGATAGATTAAGGACAACAACGCGTGGTTTTCGTATAGGAAATCCAGTTTAATCAGGGTTGGGTGGTTTTTTTTCTTCTTTTCTCAGTATTGCGATAAGATGATTGGGGAGAGCAGTTGGGAGATGAATTATCTGGATTTTTCAGAAAGCCTCAGACAAATTCGCTAAGTTATTAAGGAAACTGTTAAGGCAGGAGCTGTGGGAGGAAAGGCCAAATTGTGTTTGATGTTTTGAGCTGCGGGGGGAGGAAGGGGCAGGCGCAGGGGTGTGAGCTGCAGCCACGGCCTGGCCGGAGGATGCTCTTCCCCGGCCGGGGCTTTAAGCTTAACGTTTAGTGTTAAATGTGCACAGCAGCTCCACACGCAGAAAAATTAGGTGTTGCTGGGTCTAAATTGGCTGGATGAGCCTGATTGCCTCCCCCCCCTCCCCCCACCTCTCCCTTGAGTGCCTTCATTAGGTAGGAAGCTGTTGCTAATTACGCGGTCAGGGGCTACTTTTCCTCGAAGGACCCCTGTTTCTCTGGGGCAAACCTGTCCCAAGGGCGAATTTAGGGCTGTTGGTGGGAGCTGGTGTTCGTGGAGCACAGTGTGGTCGGCAGGGCTGGGGGAGCCCCTCTCCCCATCACCCCGGGAGCGGGTCCCCGCCTGAGCTCTGCGGGGACGGGACGTGGCTGCTGGATGGGGCTTCTTTTTCTTCCCCAAACAGCAATCCAATCTCGAGCTAATTTTCCCGAGGACAACAAAAAGCACAGAGACAACTGCTGCCCAGATTTTATATCCTGCTGTCGTGGAGCCAATTAAGGAAAGGGTTGCCATATTTTATTATTATTTTTTTTTTAACATACGGGTGGAGCAACATAGCTTTTTTTTTTTTTTTAAGCCTCATTCTTGGAAGTGGCTGAGCAATTTGGGCTGAAGATCTTCTGTGGGGGGAAAAAAAAGAAAAAAAAAAAAAAGGGAGGGGGAGAAGGAAAAAAATTGTAAAAAATCAGACTTGGTGTGGAAGCCTGAAGAGTCAACGTTTGCCTCGGCGGGTCTGGAGAGCAGGGGGCTCTGAAAGGCTGGCAGAGCCGTGCCCGCTTTGGTGCTGGGGGACCTGGGGGGACTTTGGGTGGATTTAGCAAACATTGGTAAAAGAGAGGGCTGGGCAGGCCAGGAGGGTGTGCTGGAGGGGAAAATGGGACCTGCAGATATACGTTTTGGGTTTAAAGTTCTCAGTAACCATTTAGGAAGGCGGGTGCTGCTGTGCTGGGCTCGGCAAAGGCTGATGCTGCTGGGCACAAGGCTTATTGACCAGTCACCACCATGTGGCAGCGAAGCCAGGCACAGGGTGGGACGGGGTTCTCCAGCCTGATAAAACCCTCCACAATTATAGAATAATTATACGCTGGTGCCTGGAGAGCACTGAGAACTGCCTCCTAAATAACCCAGACCCATAGCGGTGGGGCTGGGGCCGGGGGACCCGCCGCAGGATGTGGTTGTGGCTGAGCCCAAGGCATGAACAGAAATTGCAGCCATTGGTTTTTAAATGCAGATACAATGCGTTGTATTGATTTTTGGTATCCCAGCCTCACGGCACAGGGCTGGCACGGCGTGATGTGTGAGCAAGAGCTTTCTTGCACCAGGAGCCAAGGGAAAGCTGCAGCAGAAGGAGCAAGGAGGGGTTTTTGGGCTGTCTAAAGGTGGTCAAAGGGGCTAAGGGGAATTTTTGACTGGCTGACCATGGCTTTAGGTGACGTACACCGGGATGTTCCCTCCCAGGTGTAGATGGGGTGATGTGAGCAACATCTCCTGCCATTTCTCTCTCTCTCCTCCCTCCTTTCCTTGGTGGCAAACCTCTGCATCACTCCCGAGGAACCTTTTTGCTGGAGGGAGCAACAAAACCTGCTTGGCTTTGACCTTGTAAACATAATAATGTGAGAGAGGCGGTGGGGGAACCTTTGTATCAAATGGCCCTTGGTATCGTTTTCTGAGGGTGCAGGGTTGCTGGCCGGGATGCAGGAGCCATGGCTCCCTGGGTTGTGTTTCCTGCCCTGCCCGTCAGCCGGGAGGCCTGGAGCGGCACAGGGGTGACCTGTGGCACCTGGGGGGACATGTGGTACCCCCAACATGGGGGGAGGTCACAGCGATACAGGTGGGTGCTCTGCCCACATCTCTCCTGCACTGTGGATGCCCCTGGGCACATGGTGCCCACCTAGAGCTGCCTCTCGCCTCCATCGTGCCCAGAGCTGGAGGGACCCTGCGTTCCTCCCTGTGTTGTGTGATGGGAGAAATCCCACTCAGGCTTTTCCACAGAAAAAATGTTTGTTTTCATGTTACTGCTTTGTTAAACTCCTGCTCCTCGCAGCCCCAGCCCTGCCCAAGGGCTGATGTCTGACCCTTGGGCACCAGCGGCACGGGCTTGTTTGTAAACCGTGCTAATACATTATAACTTCTATATTTAGGGAGTTAATGACTCTAAACAAAGCAGATTTTGATCTAATCAGCTATTCCTCGTGCCACGTCAATCCCGGACATCAAAGCGAACATCAAAGGGAGAGGCATGAAAGGCTCCAAAGGCAGCGCCAACTGCTTGGCCCAGGTGCGTCGGAGCGAGCGGTGGCCCCGCTCCCGCCCCAGCCGGGGCTTGGGGGCTCCTCGCGGTTATCTGGGATCTGAAGGATGTTGTCCCAGCAAGGAGAACAAGATTAACGTGAGAACAGTCCTCAGGAACAAAGCAAAAGGCTGTTTAAACTCTCAGCAACTTTTCCCCGGATGGCAGCGGAGCTGAAGCCGGGTGCTCTGGGGCAGGGGGACCCCACGGTCGCAGACGGACGCCCCAGTCACACATGGGCCCCGCGGTCGCAGACAGGCCCCATTTGCCCCATGGCGATGGGTGATGCTCGTGCTGCTCTGCAGGGGCTGTTGGGGAGCGTCTGGCACCCATCCTTACTTTTAGATTGTTTTCCTGATGTTGGTCAGGCTCTGAAACAAATCCTGCTCTTGTCCTTTATTCTCTCTCTGCCTTTGCTGTCCGGAGGGGGTCGGTGGGTGTCTGGGGGGGCTCTGCTGCCCGGGCTGGGGTGTGGGTGCAGCCGGCAGCATGGGGCTCTCACGGTGAGGCGGCCGCTCTGCCTGGAGTGTCCCGGCAAAGCAAGGGACCAGCCCTGACTCGAAGGCGGTTTGTAAGGTTTAAAGCCATGCCGGGGGGCTGCCCGTGGCTGGGGAGGTGGTCCTGGAGGTGTTACAGCTGTGCAGTGGGAGCCCCTGGTCCCGCAGGTGGGGAGCCCAGTGGGGAGCCCAGCAGATCCGCCTCGTGTTGCTGGGCAAGTGGCCAGCGGCTTCCTCCCCGCTGCTTTCCCATGGCTGAGACGGGCTCTGGGGTCTGAGAAAAGCACCGGGGGCCGTGGGGAGAAAGCTGTTGGGAGCCTTGGTGCTCCTCCACTCTTTTGGACACAGCTAACTTCCCACTGTCTCTCTTGGGCGGGGGGGGAATAATAAAACATTGCAAATATGTATATATCTGTGCAAGGCTGCATTTGGGCAGGCCTTGATAAGGTTGCTGCAGCATGAATATATCCAAATATCCAATTGCTTAGGTTTATAAGTGCCTTGCGCCGGGAAGGCTGAAAATCTCCAGGTGCTCGCGAGTCCTGTTTCGGGTGACTGGGGAGAGGGGGGCGATGGGCAGGTCCCCAGGGCACCACCTGGAGCACTCAAACCTCAGTGCCCACCACGCAAAGGCTGAGCTCCTGGGAGAGCGGGTGCGAAGGCGCCCGGCGCCGCGCTGGTGGGCAGCGAGCGGGGTGGGAAATGCCCCGTGGTGGCCAGGGCTCGCTGGGACCGTGGCTTGACTCTGGGGTCCAGGAGCTGCCATCGGTGACGGCTGGTGGTGGCACAGAGTTGGTGACGTGCAGCGGGAATGAGACAAGGGAAGGAGCCGGGGCGGTTGGCTCCGGGGGTGACAGCGTGTGGTTTCCCCGGGTCATCGATGCTGCAGTTCAGTCTCACCCTGGCTTTGATTTAAT
Organism: Limnodromus scolopaceus; assembly: GCA_028565335.1. Taxonomy (NCBI): domain Eukaryota; kingdom Metazoa; phylum Chordata; class Aves; order Charadriiformes; family Scolopacidae; genus Limnodromus; species Limnodromus scolopaceus. Next base: position 308,898 of record JAOXNO010000063.1, read on the forward strand.
GAGAACGCGAAGCCCCGTTCCTGGTGTTGGGAGCTGGAGAGAAAGAGAAGCTTCAAAAAGAGAAGGTGGCAGCTTGGGGCCAGGCGTCCCTGCTCCAGGACTGTGACTCGAGGTGGTAACACCTGGCTCTGCCTCTCCCACTGCCGGGACACCAGCGTCCCAAGCATTTGCCTTCTCGGTGGGACCCTCACTAGAGCCCCTCTCGCCATGGGTTTGGAAAGGAATCCCCAGGCTGCCCCTTTGTGCTTCCTCACTGGGAGCTCCTGCCCCGCTCACACTGTCCCCCCAGCACAGAGCATCCCTGGGGGCTCAGCTCCCGCTGGCACCTCCCGGACCCTTCCCGGGGATGAAACTCCCTCCCCGGCGGGGATATTCCCAGATGGTGCTGGCCCGGAGCGGTGACAGGCTCCCTGGGAGCAGCTCTGCAAGTGCCTCTCTCTGGGGGGAACAGCGGGGCCATTAATTGATTGCTGGTTTGTCTCTAAGGCAGAGCCGACCTGGGGGCAGTCCTGTCCCCCTCCTGTCTAATTAGTGCCCCACCGCAGTGGCTGGGGTGGGAAGCTGTGGTTTCTCGGTACCTGCTGGGCTATTGTTCCCGTCCCCTTTCCTTTCGGAGACCTGCCAGAAGCCAGCAGGAGGTCTGGGGGTGGGATGGCAGCCTGTGCCCAGTGGGGCTTTCATCAGGATGGGGCTGTCCGTGGCTGCCCCAGCACCTGCTGCTTCTCCAGCCCGACGGGGACTTCTCCTGCAGCCCGGGTGGAGAGGGGTGACCGCTCCCCCCTGGAGTGGGGTGGCTGCCGGCTGCGTGGTGGGATGGAGTTGGGAGCATGGTCGGACACTGGCCATCCCTCCTGGGGTGACTCGGTGCTCTGCAGAACGGGAGCTTGGGAGCGCCATGGAGGTGGCTCCGGTGGCTTCCAGGGAGCCCGTTTCCAGCCTCGTGCTGGGGGAGGAGATCTAAAAATAGGTGCTTGTTTGGCTCTGGCTGGGCCTGGTTTGGGCATCGCTGGCCGCTGCCGGAGTGCAGCAGAGGACAGCGAGGGGGGGACGTTTGCAGACTGTAATTTCACTGCTCTTCCCTCCCCGCTCCTGAAAGGCAGTGTCTGGGAGGAACACAGAGCGGGGGGACGGTACGGGAGAGCTCCCGACCCACGTCACTCAGAGTTTCCAGGACATGATTCACCTTTTCCCCTTCACCAAAGGGAGAGGGGACCGTGGCTGCTAGAGGGGGTGCTGAGAGGTTTGTCTGTGCTGTGGGGCTGGGAAACCAGCCTGGCCCCCCGCTCCTGTCTCAGGCAGTGCTTGCTAAAAGAACCACAAAGTCATGTGGCTTCTCCTGTTCTTGTCCTCAGCTTTGCTGTCTGAGCCCTCTGCCCTGGCTGGCAGGAGAGGAGCTGCTGTCCCTCCTCCCTTCTCTCCTGCCCCACAGCCTCTCTGGGTGCTGTTCCAAGCCGGTGGCTCTGCGCAGGGGGATGGTTTGACTCAGGGGAACGGTTTGGTGAGATGGTCCATCCACGCCGATGGGCTACAGTGACAGTGTTGGGGTGCAGAGTGTTGGGGTGCTGTGGCGGTGATGGTGTCCGTCTGTGGTGTCCGTCTCCTCCGGGCATCCGTTGCTGCTGGAGAGGAGCTGCCTGGGAGAGCCACTGCCTCATCTCTCTGCTCTCCTCCCTCCCAGGTACCAGACCACCTTCCCCGGCTTTGGATGCTGAATCAGGATCGTTTTAACTAAAGATGGAAACACTGGAGTCAGAATTGACCTGCCCAATCTGCCTGGAGTTATTCGAAGACCCTCTCTTGCTGCCCTGCGCCCACAGCCTCTGCTTCAGCTGCGCCCACCGCGTCCTGGTCTCCAGCTGCTCCTCCAGCGAGTCCATCGAGCCCATCACCGCCTTCCAGTGCCCCACGTGCCGCTATGTCATCTCCCTCAACCACCGGGGCCTGGAGGGCCTCAAGAGGAATGTGACCCTGCAGAACATCATCGACCGCTTCCAGAAGGCCTCCCTGAGCGGCCCCAACTCCCCCAGCGAGAGCCGCCGCGAGAGGACCTACCGCAACAGCCCTACCATGTCCGTGGCCGGCGAGCGGATCGCCTGCCAGTTCTGCGAGCAGGACCCCCCGCGGGACGCCGTGAAGACCTGCATCACCTGCGAGGTCTCCTACTGCGACCGCTGCCTGCGAGCCACCCACCCCAACAAGAAGCCCTTCACCAGCCACCGGCTGGTGGAGCCGGTGCCCGACGCCCACTTCCGAGGACTCACGTGCCTGGAGCACGAGAACGAGAAGGTGAACATGTACTGTGTTGCTGACGACCAGCTCATCTGTGCCTTATGTAAACTGGTGGGCCGCCACCGGGACCACCAAGTGGCATCCCTCAGCGACCGCTTTGAGAAGCTGAAGGTGAGCAGCCAGCGCGGGTGTTTGCCCGGGGGTGGTTGTCGGAGCAGGAGCTGGTTCCATGTGCCCCAGGTGGCACCTCTTTTTTAAATCAAAGAGCTCCTGAAAGGTCTGGGGGCTGCAGGATGGAGCTTGTGGGCTCCTCCAGCGCCCCGGCACCAGGAGCCTGAGCTGGGTCTCACTTGCACGATTAGAGCAAAGTCGTTGCTGTTTGATTTTTCTCCTGCTGGGGGGTGTGTGTCCCAAGCCCAGGCGTTGGACCTTCTCCCCAAACGGCTGGTTGGCAAAACACTGTCGGGCACAGAGGTGCCTGTGGCTGTTGCCCCAGGAGTGTGGCTTCCCCCGGGGTCTGTCCTGTCCTGTGACAGAGCCAGGGTGGCAAAGAGTGGCCTGGGGGACCCCTGAGCATCCTCCCCCGAGGCTGTGGTGCTCGGGCCTTGCCCGCTCAGCAGTTCCAGCATCAGGAGCCCCTGTGGTGGGGGAGCCCCTTCTCTGCACATGTTCTCCTCAGTCCTAATCCCCCCAAGCTGTAGTGGCAGAAATGGGCAATCACCCCCCTCTGCCTTCACTCGTGGCACATGGATCCGAGCTGAGTTACGGTTCTGCTGCTCCTCAGGTGGCAGAGAGTGAATTCCCAGGCATCCCTCCGGGGCACCTGGAGCTTCGTTTTCATGCGGTGGCTGCAGGGGGTGTTGTGTGAACCCGCATGGATGGTGTTTGACCTATATAAAGTTAGAAATCCCTCTCTGTTCCCCATGCATTCTGCATGAGTTTGCAAAATGGTTTTAATTCCTTTTTTCAATATTAAAAAAAAAAAAATAACGTAGCTGGTCCCATTAGAGGTCACACCGGTGAGGCTGTAGCCGTGGCAGCAGTCACGTTCCATTAGAGCCCTTCTCCTGGGTTTCCAGCTACTCCTCTCCTGGTCCTTTCTTGCCTAATGTTCTGGGCTTGTTCTGACCCAAAAGTGCTTTTCTTGGCTCTTTGTCTTGTTAATATTTTGAACAAAATTGATTTGTCTGCTCTTGTGTTTTTTGAGGGCAGAAGAAATACTTCTATCACTCTAACAAAAATACAGAAGACCTTTTTTTTTTTTTTTTTTCTTTTTCCTGTGCCGGCCAGATTCTATTTTTTCTCTTTTTTCCTTTTCTTAACAAGCTGATGCCTGGACAGAAATCTTTCAGATATCCAGTTTCCTGGGCTGGTTTCCCACCTGCCCTTCTCCAAAACTCTCCCAAACCCCGTGTGACTTGCCCAGTGATGCGAGTTAAACATCTGCAGTGGCAGGAGAGACAGGCTGTGGGATGTCCTGGATGTATTTCCTTCTCCCCCAGTGCCTTTTGGGGGTGCTGCCGCAGGGTGGGGTGGCTGGGATTTGCTGCAGACGGTAATGTGCCGGTCCCGTCTGCGCATCGCCCCTCACCTAAGCTTCCCCCGGTGTGCGGAGCGGTGCCAGCAGCCCCCTCCGTGGGCCAGGACATTCTTTTTCCATGAGGAAACGTCTCAATTAGCAAATTGGAAACCTTAGAAAGAAATGACCATGTACGTTTGCACGCAATAACCCCAGGATAGAAATTGAAGCCCTTTTCCCCCCCTGCTCCAGCCCATGTCCGCTGGCCAGGCGAGTTCAGCTGGAGACAAACCCCTTGGCACCCTGAGTTGCTCCTTCAGCCAGCCAAGTTTTGCAGGTTCCCAGAACACCATTTTTTATTTTTTTGTTTTAAATTATGGATTTAAGTGATTTTGGAGGAGGAGAGAAGCTCTCTGCTTCTTGGAACATTCTTTCTGTGCTGTTCACCCTGCCCAGCACCGGTTCAATGGCAGGAGCTGGAGCTGGATGGGGAGGGGGGGGTGGCGAGGGGCTGTGTTCTCCCCACCAGTGGGGACCCCCTCCAAGGGGGCACCTCGGCTCGGTGTCGGTAATCGCCGCCTCGGGGGTTTTCTGGGGCATTTTTTTTGGATGGCATTTTTCCTAATGCTCTCCCTCCCCTGCAGGAATTGCAGGGATCGATGCCGAGCGTTACCGGCAGCGTCAATATTTGCATTAGTATTTGGTGTCAGTCCATCCTCCCGACCACAGCCTGCTCTCTGGCAGCGCTGCAAATCCTTGCAAGTATCTGAAATGCTTGAAATCATTAAAAACGGGCTGGGCTGGGAGCGCTGCGGGCTGCTGATGGGGGGGGTGGCTGCTCCCTCCTGCAGCCCCCAAGCCTCCCATGTCCCCCCGCAGGGCTCTGCCTCTCCGAGGCCCCCCTGCCCCCTGGAGAGCTGGGTGGCCACCAGCCTGCTCTCAGGGACCCATGGTAGCTCGGGCATCGAGCAGTGAGTGCTTGCTCTTAATCTCCGGCTTTGATCCTGTCGCTAGAGCAGGCTGGAAACGCCTTTCAAGTTGGTTTTTTTGATGAAGAACTGGGTTTTGAACTGTGTAAGTTCATTTTGTCACAAGGGCTGTGCTTTCCACAAAAGGGGGATTTTTTTTTTTTTTTTCCCCCCTCTTCAGAATTGCTGTGTACCTGAAGGTCATCCTGTCGTGTCTGACCCAGACCACCTCCCGGGGCTCCCCTTCCCCTCCCAGCTTCCCTGACATCAGAGATCTCCAGCGCGGGGCTCTGCCACAATCTCTCCATTCCGTATCGCAGACCTCGGGTGCTTTAGGAACCACCTTTAATCCCTTTAAGGCGTATCATGGCTCTTTGTTTTGTGCATCTTCAACTCCGATGTCTATATTCTGAAGAAGCCGGCAAGTGCGAGCCGTTTTCCTGAACTGTGGTGAATCCGAGGGGTGGACCTGGCCGGGTGAGGGTCTGGGACCTGCCCCGTTGCTTTGGCGTGCAGGAGTCTGCTGTTTGCAGGCGTGTAATTCCGCGCCCGGTTCCTTCCAGCCATGGTTGATTCATCTGTCAAAGCGGCTCCGGTTTGCGCGCTGCCGCTCGGACACCGGCCGTCGTCTGCTGCTCCAGCAGCCGCGGGTGGGAACGTCACAGACCCGGGGAGGCTGGCGGTGCAGGACACGCCGCAGGTATTTTCAGCCCTGGCCGTCTGGTGCCGCTGGATTTTCTGCCGTGAAAGCGTCCACCCGTGTCTGAGACAGAGAGAGAGGGGCTGCAGCTCCCTGACCTTCGCCGTGAGGTGGCAGCCAGGGCTGGGGGATATCTGGATTTCAGAGAGGATGGGGTGGGATGCCTGGTGGGACAGGGCAGAGGTTGTGGTGTGGGAGCATGTCCCAGAGCTTTCCGAGGCTGGGATGGATGCCGCCGAGCCCTGTTTCCCTGGGAAGGCTCCATGTCAAGGGTTGTCAGCTACAGAGACCCCGGGGGAAGGGGAAACCGGCTCTTTGGGTAGGAAAGTGCTCGGAAATGGAGTGACTGTTTCCTGCCGTAAGCACGTGGAGAACGGCGGATACGGGAGCTGCCGTAGGGAGCGGTGCCGTGAGGACGGGGTGATGCCGGAGGGAGCACAGGGAGGGCGAGCGAGAGCCGCGATGCTTTAGAGGGGTTGGATTTCTACCCCCGTTCCCCACTGGCTCCGGGGTTGGGGCGTTTGCCAGGAGGGAGCCGTCTGAGCGGGTGCTGCCGCAGTGACCCGCGGCACCGAGCCCCAGCCGAGACGTTCATGGGTGACCCCAGGCCAGGAGACACTTCCCTTCAGCCAGAAGAAGCGCTCACCTGGTGCTGCCGCCTTTTATCCACTTACAGCTGCGATGGGTGGAGAGAGAAGTGCCCTGTCCCTTCCCTCGCCGGGCACTGACGTTAGCTCTTCCCCAGCGTGGCAGTGTGCCGCTCCGTCCGTGACACCCTGGTGAGGGTCCACGGGCAGGTCTCTGCTTCAGATGGGCTGCTCGACCAGGGCCTGGGAGAGGGCACGAGCGGGGCTCCTTGGGCAGAGTCTCAGCACGTTGCTGGTTGAGGATTCCTTTGGCAACATAATTACGTCTGAAATGATCTCCAGCACCCGCTCGGCTTTGAGTTGGCACCTGTTTGGCTGGGAGAACCACTGGGTGGTGGCTTCAGAGAGAGGACCCAAGGTGACATTGCACATCTGAAGGCATCTTCATATCTCTTGTCCTCTCGCAGCTCATCTTAAAGGTTGATGGCTGCCCAAGAGCCCTCCAGCATGAGCTCCTGGGGGTCCTGGGGTGCCACCTGAGTATGTCTTTGGGGTGTGTGCTGCTTAGCGTGGGCTTCTCAGCCTCCGACTGCCCGTCCTGCTGTGTTCAGCAGCTCTTCTTGCAGAGACAACGCATCCACTGGCACCACGGACTGGGCTTGCTCATTGATGGCGTTGGCCTCTGCGTCCCCAACCCGATGGATGTGACCTTGGCTATGAGTACTCAAACTCATCGGGGTTTTGGGAGCTTGTTTTCCCTCTCTGCATGTTCAGGAAGGATGGAGATTGTGAACACCATCAGTGGCAAAGCGGTCCATCAGCTTGGTGTGCTGGCTGAAAATCAACATTAAAGATCAAATTAAAAATGTATGTAGATTAAGAGAAAAACTAATGGCTTGACCTAGATAAAGCGAGCGCCTAGGACAGCAGCGCGTTATCTGCCGAGTGAGATCTCGGCCAATTATAAATTCAGATTGCTTGGAACTCGTAATTGCGGTCCTCTCCGGGGAGCGGTGCCTGCCCCGTGCCGAGCTGTGCCGGTGGCCGGGGCCAGGGTTACGCTCGCCGTGACTCGGGGGAGGGAGGGATGGGGCAGAAAAGTCTGGGACTGAAGGGCTCTGGTTGGGAAAGGATTTTCCTTAATTATTTGCTGCCGTCCTTTGCTTCTCCATCTGCCCTGCTCCCTTTGAGGGAACCGGCGGAGGGCCGGCTCGGAGGAGGCTTTTCCTTCACTGCTGCTGAGGCTCCTGTTGAATGACAGGCTGGAAATACCAAAAAAGAAAGAAAAAGATGTATTTTGTAACACTCTTATATCTGCTCCTTGCTAAAGGAGAGCAATGAGCCGGGTGGAAAGGCGGTTACGCTTCAGAGAGGTGCTGCCTCCAGTGGGTTTATGTGAGTGGGACTCAAAACCCAAAGCCACCTCCCTGCGCCAGACAAATGGTGTGCAGGAAGCGGAGTTATTCCAAGGCTCTTAGAGAGCGGCGGGGTAAAAAAAATGACGGGGAAAAAACTTCCTCCACGCTGCAATATAGGACTTCTTTGCCTCGGGATTTGTGAGCGTGTTCTCGCTTGTGCTGTGTGAGTCACGGAGATTGCTGCTTAATTTATAATTTACTGCCATGGGGCTAAACTGAATTTTTATATATATATATATTTATATATTTCCCCCCCACAAAAGAAGAGTTAGCTGAGAAGGAGGGTTACAATGGTGACTGCTGTGACTCCTACACAGTACCTGGGGGGCCGTTCCCATCAGAAACGTGGAAGACCCTGGCTGCGGGGGGGCTCTCGGCTGCTTTAGCCCCCCCAGCAGCCGATCCGCTCCGGCTGCTCCTTGGAGACCCACGTAGGGCAGGAGATGCTAACCCAGCCGAGGTTCGCTTCATGCTGGGCTGGCAGGAGCTGCCACCTCCTGCTGTGCCGGGGACCCTGATGGGGGGGCAGGTGGTCCCCGGCCGTGCTGGGGACGGGGGGGTCTCACTGTGGTTTTATTGCTCTCTTGGGTTGAGTCTGTAACACGGGGACTGGGTATAAGGGATCTCTCTGAGCAGGGGGTGAGGCCTCTGGCCCCAACCAGGGTCTCCAGCACAGGGGGCAGCCAGCGCGTTACGGGTGTTGGGGACATGCAGAAGAGCATCGTGCCTTGTCCCTGGTGCAGATAAAGGTCTCCACCCTCCGCCGGTTCCCGTATCAAGCGATGGCCCCAGCCTCCCTCGAGCAGCTCAGCATACCCTTCGGGTGCCACCCGCTGCTGTGGCTTGGTGACAAATTCACAACCAGCTGAGGGACCCCTTGCTGGGAAATGGTGAGAGCTCCTGGGGGTGCAGACCATCTTCAGGAGCCCGGGGCGCCCGCAGCCCTAGTCCCGGGGAGGGGACAGCCCCCGGGTCCCGGTGAGCTGTCCCCATGGGGGTGGGGGCTGCTCGGGTGCAGGGGGAGCTCTGTGAGCTGGAAGCTGTAGCCGTGGAAATAAGGCTGGCAATAAATGGGGCTGAACATAAAGCTCGGAGCTGGTCCTGCTTTTCTGGTTGTTTTGCTGGGTTTTTTTGGCATGCCAGCGGGCAGCATCAGCAGTGCAGGGTGGCGGGGTCTGTGTGTCTGTCTGTCTGTCCTGGCCTCGCAGGGCAGGAGGAGGCTCATAAGCATATCTGGGGAGCACATCTGGGGCTGCCGTCCCCTCCCCGCTCCAGCCTGCGCTGCCCTTGCCCTTTTGCTCAGGTTTCACTGAAAACACCCCCTGGATGGGGGTGGCAGGAGTGGGCACAGCTTCGCTTCAGCCCTGGCATTTACCGGCGGAGCGTGAGTCACATGGAAACACGGCGTTTCCCTGGCTCCTTTCCCTGCGGCAGGAGAGGGATCACAAGGTGCCCCGGTGTCTGATGGAGCTCCCGACTTAAGGTTTCCATCGGCACAGAGGATGCAAGTGTTGGAAACTGTTTAACTGCTGGTCGCTTGTAGGTCTGGGAGACCAGAAATCAGCACTCAGTGCCGAGAGCCTTGATTTTTTTTATTTTTTTTTTATTTTTTTTTCTGGAAATCTGCTTTTTGGGGAGGGTTTGGATATTTTCTTTTAAATTACGCTATTATGAGATAGCAGACCCGAGCAGCTCCGTTGGTTTAGTTAATCTCTTGCGTTTTCCAAAACCACCTTCGCATCCAAGCTGATTTCAATGCTGCTATCTCGAGAGCAGCTTGAGCCGGAAAATGAAAGTGCAAAGCTGTGCAAAAATCACTCGGCGACGCTGTGCTTGGGATGAGGCGAAAGGATTAATCTCCAGCCTTTGTGTCCCGCGAGACAGCGGGCCAGGGCTGGCATCTGTGGAAGAAGCATGATGGTAAGCGGGTGAATAAGAAAAGGTGTCACCTTTTAATAATTCATAATTTAGTATATATAAAATAGATATATAAAATATATTGTATAGTATGTATAATATCTAATTCATAAATTAATTTTGTACTCATGTGTCCCCCCCTCCCAAAAAAACCCAAACCTTTATTTCAGGAAGTGGCTGGTGGTCAGTCTGTTCTTCTGTCCCATCAGCCTCCAGCAGTGGTGAGGAAGAGGTGAGGAAGGTGATGGTTAAGGATATGAATGAATTCCACCCTTATTGGGCTTGATAATCCCAAATTCACGGTTCTTGCCAGCTGTGTGAGCCCGTGGGGTGTGGAAGCTGAGGAGCACCTGAGGCTGTGGGAAGGTGCTGGTGGGGCTGGTGGGCTTGGGGGGCTGACTTGTCTGGGGAGGTGAAGCCAAGAGGGCACAGGCCATTGAGAGCTGCCTGGTGGCCCTGGGTGCAGGTCCCTCAGTTACGGGATGTGGCAGAAGGCGAGCGGCTGAGCTCTGAGGAGCGAGGGAAGGTCCTGGTGTCCAGGCACTTCAGCTCCTTCTCTGGGAGATGTCTCCCTTGGGAAGGTGCCGGCTTTGGATGGGAGAGGGACTGCCTCAGGCAGCGTCCTCATGTGGTGGCTTTTGGGGGGGTTTGAGAGATGCAGCTGATTTGGGCACAGCCTCCCTGCAGCGCTGCAGCCTCCAGCTTCTCCCACCCTTCTGGGAAACCAGGAGCTTCTGGGGGCTCCTCTGGGCACTCCGTCATGCAGCTGCAGTGCATCAGATGTGCTTTCAAAAGCCAAAGGAATGAAATAAAAGTCCCCAAATCTTTCACCATCAACATCAGCAACACGCTGGCGATGAGCCCGTGTGGCCCGTGCCTCGGGATGAGGGCAGAGGATGCTCAGACCACAGTACCACTTGTGGGGACACCACTAATGTCCCCGTGCCACCCCTTGCTCCCCTTGCAACTAGCTTTTGCAACGGTGGTTTGCTTTAATTTTAATTAGCCCTTTCATCGGGGCTCACCAGGAACGGAAACGCGTCCGAGTTACCGAAGGGGGACAGGGAATTTTTTTGGCAGAAGTTGTTGCACCGATAAATTAGAAATGAAAAATTTATGAGCGTGTCAAATCGTACAAGTGCAGCAGCTCTGGATCGTTAGGTATTAAAATCTTGCTTAACTTCATACCTTACGATGATTGACTCTTAGAGGGTGATTAGTTGGGTGGGAATAATTGGTTCGGAGGTGCCACGCGTGCCTCCTGCCTGTGCTGCCGGCGCCGGGCAGGACAGGAGGGGGACACCGGCGATGGAGGTGCCTGGTCTCCTGCGCAAAAGGGCTTGTGGAGGAGCCGGGGTGCATCGTAAGGGAAGGAGCCTTCTCCCTGCAGCGAGAACCTGGGGTGTGTGGCCCTTCGTGAGTGTCTTCCTGCTCATGTCCAAGACCCTGGGGCTTGAGGACCGCCAGGAAAATTAGTGAGCCAAGAACAGTCTCTGGTTGTCACTTCCTCGGAGGGGGGTCTGTCCCTGGGCTGCGGGAGGGGGCAGAGGTGGAGGCGAGCAGGGAACTGTCAGACAGCAGCACGGGTCCTGCTTGGGAGCTTCTCAGGGTGGCCCAGGTCTGCGCTGGGACCTCGCCGCTGCCTCTGGCCTGGCCATGGCCACCTCTCGAGAGCGCGGGCAGTGACGGTGCTGGGTCATCTGGAGCCGCCGGAGGGGAGAAGCGGGTTGTTGGGGAGCCCTTGTGCTGGGGATGGAAGCAGCGTGGTCCAGGGCTTCCCATCGGACAAGGGTCTGGCAGCCTCAGCACAGTGATGGCTTCGGGAGGTGCTGCCCCGTTGGTTGTGATGGGTTTTACCCCAACCCTGCTTTGCACAGCTCCATGCGGTGGTGGTTGCTCTGCACCTGGAATGATGCATTCAAACACTGCAGAAAATGAGGCCTTGAACACTTCAACACCTGCAAAGTCCTGCTGTGGCTTCTGTCTGGCTCCTCTGGAGCTGATCCTGTTGTCCACCAGAGAGGCTCATGCGGGAGGTGACAAGTTGAGCATCGGAGTTTTCAGCGCTATTTCTGGAGAAGGGAAATAATCTCTGAGATCTAATACTTAATGCTACTTTCCAGCGTAAACAAATCTGTGCCAGTCCTTGAGCCGTGGCCCCACAGTTTTTTAAGCCAATTTATGTTCCCATCAAACCTGATCTTTGTTCCAGCCGTCCCTCGTCATGTGATTTAACAGAGTGTGTTTTTCCCCTCTGTCAACAAATTTGCTAACAATACAGATACTTTTATGTTACAGTTTTCTTTATAGCATCTCTCTGGATGCCTCGAATTGTGTTATCTTTTGCAGTTTCTAAATTTCCATTTAATCCTGATTTTGCTCTTCACGTACTCCCGCTGTTTCTCTGCAACATGAACTCTTTCAGGAAAAACTTCCCTGACACGGGGTTTCCTTCCCAGAAGGGGGGCTTTGGTTTCCGGACGCAACTGCCAGCCGTTAGCTTTGCGAGGCTTCTGTTTTGTGATGTTTTTAAGGGTGTCAGCTAAACTTCAGCTCTTTCTGTTCTGCATGAACAGGGGTTTTGAAATTAAAAATAAATAAAGAAAAAGAGTTGGTGCAGCTCCAGACCCGCGGAAGGTCTCGGCACGGGGGGTTCCCTGGGTGGGAGAGGATGCCCCTCCAGATGCACGGTGTTGCCCCGGCCCAGGGGGCTCAGGTACGGTACCCGTCCTGCTTCTTGCTGCCTTTCCTGGGGTTCCTCTGAGGTGGTTTTGCTCCTTCCAGATCCGCTCCTTGCTGAGGGCAGGACGTTATTTAACAGTTTATTCTCAGCTATTCTGCGAGCTCATGCTACCTGTGCCTTTTTTTTTTTTTCCCCTCCTTATTTTTCTGAGCTTTTACTCTGAATTTCCCCCTTTGCTCTGTGGCTTTGGTAACCCAGTCCCTCGGAGCTTGCTCTCGGTGTGTCCTGTGCTCTGCCTCATTCCCATGGCTTCTCCCCAGCCCTGGGCAGTGTCTTCTGGCAGCCCGTGCCCCGTGTCCCCGCACCACCAGCTCACCCGTGTCCCCATGCCATCACTCGGCGCTGTCACAGGGCACTCGGGAATTGTTCTCTCTGGACTGGTGTGTTTCCCTTGTGACACTCGTATCCCAGAATGTTTTCTGCAGCGTGTCCTTATGTTCCTTCAGCAGGCTCAGATCCCAGCTCTGGATTCCTCCTCCCCCTGCTGCAGGTTATTACGGAGCTCAGGGCTCAGTCCCTGCTCGGAAACACCTTCCCTTGTGGGGGACCCTCTTGTTCCCAGGCTGGGAAGGGAGGAGTCTCCACACACGTCCCTCTGACAGCCGCATTTCTGGGGAGCTCATGGCTGCTGCATTTTTCTCCTTTAGTAGGATTTTCCCCTCTTTCTGTTCCCTGCACAGTGTGGTGACCAGCCCTGTGGGTGCCAAGCCCTGCCTGAAATCCCCCGGTGGTGGGCAGACCTCGCTGGGCAGGGGAGGGGGCTCTCGGCTGCTCGAGCTGGAAGGTGACACCTTCTCCACATGCTCCTTTGGAGAGGAGAAGGTGCATTTTCTCTTTTAAAAAATCCAAAACTGCTTATCCAACGTTTTTGGAGAGCGTAGCCCTGCTTTTCTCCCTCGGGGGGAGGCTGGATGGCAGCGCTGCCCTGGGATCATCACAGCCTGGGTGGCACAGGGGTAGGCGTCCCCCTCCCAGGGCACAGAGAGGCCACCAGCCTGGCTGGCCAGCACGGCTCTCGCCAGGGAGAAGTGCTGGCCGTCTCCCTCCTGCCTGCCACCGCAGCCCCTGCTCGCCAAAACCACCCCCAGCTCTGCCGAGAGATTCATGTTCCTGCCCCGAGTTGCTGTTGTTTAATATTCAGGATATATGGCACGACGGGCGTAATGAATATTCAGGAGGGTGGATTAGCATCGCTGGGCTAACGATGCTGCTGCGCGATGGGGAGGTGCTGGCGCTCCTCAGGGCTGTGCTCAGCGATTCACGGCGCGTCCCCTCGCCTGGGAAGGGTGTCCCGGCAACGCGCAGCATCTTTAAGCAATTTGGAGACTCGGTTGCGTGCACTGGGGCGAGCGTCATATGAATTTCTTAGCAGGCTCAAAGTCATGCTCCAAGATGCTGAATATTGCTATTATTATCACATTAGACCCTTAAATAGGCTTACAGGTGTTATTAAGTGATTTTACCATCATGGCTGACATGCTTTTTTAAAATACCTACTTTGAATTTCCTATCAGTGTAGTTGGATGTATCCTTTTATAGAAATTAATATACAATAGCAGCGCGTAAGCTGATTGAAATCCTCCTGTACTGGGAGGGGAAATGGATCCTGGGACGTTGAGATGAGAAGTTTTTTTTTGGGGGGGTTACCTGTAGTACCCTTCTAGCTGGTCCCTGGAGTGTCCTGGATCCTGCTTTGGCCTTTCTCCTTCTCACCGTGCCAGCTCCAGGGAGACCCTCCATGGCTGGAAGGTGCCTGTTATCCACTGCGGAGCAGGGCACATCCTGCGGAGCTGGCAGAATCCAGCTTGTGACGGGTGCTGGGACCATCCACTTGACCTGAAAGGTCTTTTCTAGCCCTAAGAGACGCTGTGAGTGGCTGGTAGACCAGCCCACCTGGTTTTGATCCTTATCTGTAAACAGGTATGTCTGTGCTGAGGAAAGCAGAGGTGTGTCCCCAAATCCTCCCGGGCTGGCTTCCAACTGAACGAGTTCTTGCACCCGGAGCTCCTGGCTGGGTGGTCCATGGGAGCAGCAGAGCCCAGCCCTTGGAGGACGTCGTGACCGTACGGAGCTGTACGATGTGCAGCGTCAGCGTGTGGTGCCTGTGCCACCCGCCTGTCACCTGCATAGTCTGGGGTGGAAGCCCCCAAGGGCTGGGTGACGGCGTTGGGCTGGCACTGAGAGTGAATTCTTCTCACTAATCAAACTAACGAGGTGGTCAGTCCCTTTGAGCTGCCTTTCTCTGGAGATGGGGCTCTGGCCGTACGCAGCAGGATGAGGGCTGGAGCGTCTGTGGGAGCCGGGTGGCCTGGGGAGCCCCTGTGCCCCTTTTGGGGCGCAGATCAATGTCCTTGGCTTTGCTGCTCGGAGCAGGGGGAGTCTTGGATGTGAAGAGGGAGATATTTCTGACCAGGGCACGGATTTGGTGTCTCTGTGCTCCTGCCCATTGCCGTTTTGTCTGGTTGGTTTGGGGGTGCGTTTTGCTTTGATGGGAGCCTGCCCCAAAGGTGTTCTTGGGGGGGTGGGGGTGTCCGGCACCGTTGGGCTCATCCTGTTGCCTCGTGTGAGCAGGAGGCGCTGGATGCTCCTGGCACGAAATGCCATTTTCACCCGTGGAGGCAATTGGGCTGCATCCCCCCGCCTGGCAGCGCGTGGGGGTCCGTGCCCAGCCCCCTGTAGGACAAGGAGGGAGGCTCCGGGGTGGCCCCCGGCCGAGCACCCCCCGCTGTGACTTTGGACTTTCTGGTTACAAGCGGCCGGGATTCGGGCATTTCAGTTTTCAAACCCAGCGTGACATGCAGCCGGATCCTCGCGAGCCTGCTGAACCCCTTTCCGCTCCTACGGGCATCTCTGATTTATGGGATAAGCTCAGAAAACACTGTGCGAAAAGGCGTGTGTCGGGCGGGATGTGCCAAAGCAATAAATCCAGATTCCTTCCCTGTTTCTCTAAAGGGCTTTTGGGAACCAAACATCCGGTATCCAAGAGAAAACGTGCATGGGTTGTCTTGCAGCGAGTGCTGCTTGGCTGTATTTTTGTGATTTTATGATGACGATGATTGGAAAATAAAGGTCACGAGGCGAAAGAGCCCGGTGGATCCGCCCGCTGCAGCCTCGCGTCCTGGCAGTCGCCTGACGTTTGTGGTGGAGGGATCCATAAAAACCCAGCCTATAATGTAAAACATTTAAAAAAAAGTATGAAAAAAAATCCCCCTCTTTGGCCTCCCAAGGAAGGAATTCTGTCCTGCCCGAAGCTTTCCCGGTGCTGTGGAGAAGGAGATGTTTCCAAGCAGCAGTTCAAGGGTACCGGGGTCTGCAGCGTGGCCTCGAACAAAAGGGAAAGGGCTTTCTGAAGTGCATTTGTAAAGGTTTATCTTAAAATAACTTACTCTGAGTACTTCCATGCTGCTTAAAACGTTATTCTTCCCGGATAACTGCTGTGGGGAACCGTTTCTTATTAACACTGGGTGGAAGTTTGTGGGTTTATTGGTTGCAAAAGTTTAAAGCTGGATGTTTTGCGATGGTACCTGCAGGCGCAGAGCTGGGCAGGGGTCTCTTGCAGCTTGGAAAAAGCTTGGAAAAGCCAAGGTCACAATTCCTGCTGTCCTCAACTACTCCCTCTGGCTCTGGAGGCTCTGGAAGCTGTGGGATGCGGGTGAGGAAGATGCCCAGGGACCTGACCGTCTCCCCAGGGGCCGCGGAGCAGCACATTGGGTCCCCGTGTGGAAGGATGCTCTGCCGGCTCCCGCGGCCGGAGCGTGTGTTTATCTGCAGCCGCTGCTCCCGCTGGGGTGATGCTTGGCAAGTCCCCGCGTTGATGTGGCCCCAGTGACAAACCGCTGCTGGGGTGCTCGTGGGCTCCCGGGCTGTTTGCGGGCTCCTGCACCCCCTCAGCGTCAGCTCTTCGTGGTGCTCCGGAGGCAAAGCAGATTCGCATCCGTGAGGATTGCCTTTGCGGCAGCAGCAGGGCGGGGGGGCTGGGGCCGTTCCCTCAGCGCTGCAGCTCTGGAAGGGTCAGGAACAGTTGCTGGGGATGCGCAGGGGCTGCGTGGCCACCTGGAAAATACTCATCTTGAAGTTTAGGGTTGGGAGGACGGTGACAGAGGGTGGCCTGGCCCTGGCGCAGGTCCCCAGGGAGACTGAGGGGTCTGTCCTCGGCAGGGATCCCCTCACGCCCGCACCGTGCAGTGCCTCTGTGTCCGGCCAGGGCAGGATTTGCTCAAACCTTTCCACATCATCCCTTGGCTAAAACCAAGCCTTTCCATTTAATCTAATGCCACTTGATTCTTAAAGCCGTGATTTTTAATTTGACAGTGTTCCTTGTCAGTCCCAGCAGGAAATATGTGTGGGACCAGTTGGGAAAAAATCACCAGAAGGTTTTTTCTCTTCTTTGATCTATCTTTTTTATTGGGTTTTTTTGGTGGTGTTTTTTTTTTTTTTTCTTACCAGAAAGCACAGCGAGAGAATGAGTAGTCTCCTGCAATCTGTTTGCTGCTCTCTGGGTATTAGAGGATGACACCAGCTGGGCTGGTAAAACAATCTTAAAAAGGAATAATCCCAGACCCACATTAGCAATTAAACACATCACTCACTGAACTCTGGAGTTTAATCAATTTTCCCCCTTTTTCTCTTTCTTTCCTTTTTTTTTTTTTTTTGTTTCTCTTTCATTTTGCCTCTGAACTCTGGTTGGAGGCCATGTGGGCCGGGGGTTGCGCATCAGACAGATGCTGAGTTATTTGATATTCCACTCAGGCTTAATTAACACAATACATAATCGTGTTGGTGCGGGGAGAGGGAGGGGGGAGGCCAAAAAGAGCAGTTCCCCCCTGTTTGGGCAGCAGGGGGAGAGGCTCCTGCAGTGCCGGTGGGCGTCGTGTCCCGGCTCCGCTCCGGGTGCAGCCGGCGTTGGGGAGCGCTGTGCGGCCCCTGCCTTGCCGTGTGGTTATTGTGGGTCTAGGATCTCCTTCTGGGCTTTTTTGGGGCTTCAGAGAGGACCATCCTTCAGCAGAAGGTATCCCTCGACAGAAATAAAAATGGTTATTTCTGCTCATGGAGGTGCTGGATGAGCTCTCCCTTGGGTCACTGCTTCTGTGGTGATGGCAAACGTCGGCTTGATGGCACCACTCTGATGGAGCACAAGGTGGACGATGCCTTTGGGTCCCGACTCTGAGCACAAGGTTTTGATACGCTGAGTTTGTACTGCTTGTTTAGTGGGATTTTAGCCAGAGCACCTCTGTGCATCCCAGGAGGGATTTGCTGGAGGACACACGTGCTTGGTGTGGCTCCTCACGTGGGAACCCCGACCTTCCCCCTGGGAGTCAGCATGGGCCAGTCTTTCCAATGAGCCGTTGAAGCGTCCCGTTTCGGTGTGTTGAAGCCATTGAAACCTGCCTGCGTTGCCCTCCTCACATCTCCCTGCTGCTCTGCAGCCCTTATTTCCATGTTTTATCCTTTGCTGCAGGGTTGGAAGTAGTCCTGGAGCTTCTTCAGCCTGCTGGTAACGGGCAGCCCCAGTGAGGTGTTGCACTCAAGCGCGTCATTGGAATAAATTGTCTCATAAATTATCAAGGAAACCAGCTCCTCTGCTCCAGCGTTGCTCGGTGGTGTCCTGACAGAGGAAGCCGTGTGGTTTTAATACAGCAGTGTGGGCAAAGAAAGCCCTTTTTAGATTGGACCAGAGCCCTGGGAAAGGAGGATGGAAAGCTGCTGTGGGACCCACCCCTTCCCCTCCATCTCTCCCCCCATTCCCTTTGGAAGGGGCTCAGCATCATGAAGACGGGGTGAGCTTTCTCCAGCCTCGCCTGACCCCAGCTGGGAGGGCATGGACCAGGCTGGTTTGTTTTTTTTCCCCCTGTTTCGTCACCCCCGGGTTTGAGCAGAGCGGGAAGGTGGTCTCTGCAGAGCTGCTTCACCGCAGGACGGCCGGGGCTTGGCCAGCAGAGCAGCAGGACAGCAGGGGCTTTTCACACCAATATGCAATTATTTTTTGAAACATGGCAAAACATCCCCCCAAAGTGGTGCGGTTATGGTCCGGCTCTGGAACCACCTGCCGTTTTCTCTTTTCTACCAAGGGGCTTTGCCAAGAACCTTGTCAGAGCAGCATGTACTCGTGCTGGGAGGAGCTGAACGTCTCTCTCGGGGGGAGGACAGGTCCCGTGGAGAGCTGCTGCAGTTTATGAATGGGCATTTATGAATTAATTGGTGTCCTTAGCCTGAGTTCATCTGCGAGTGTGATTGACCCACTGAAAACAACTTAGGGGTCCTTTCCCTGTCTGGGTTTGCCTGGACAAGGAGGTGATGCAGAGTCTCCCCTTCGAGTGTCATTATGGGATGAAGGCATTTGCCGGGGAGTGAG
>JAOXNO010000063.1:396763-422207 GCA_028565335.1 Limnodromus scolopaceus
TGGTGTCTTGACGCTGACACTAAACCTGAGCAGGAGGGGGTGGAGGAGGCTCTTCTGCCTGGCGAAGGTGGATTCCCACACACCCTGGTGAAAGGGGGGATCCTTAAACCATCCGAGACCCCCATGGACACACCTCAGACACACTCCTGGTACCTGCAGGCAGATTTCTCCGTTCACCGCAGGGACAAGGGGTTCCTTGGAGCTGGTTCCTGGGGTGGCAGAGGCAGGGCATTGCCCCCAGCCCACTCCTCTTGCTCGGCAGCAGTGATAATTTAGGCCAGCCAAAGCCCAGCTCTCGTTAACGCGGTGGGAGGGATGTGCCAAGCAGCCCCAAAGCCTCCCTGTCTGCTCAGCCCCGTCCTCTCCAGGGTCAGGACCCAATTAACGCTGTGTGCCCTGGGCATCTGCCCGCAGCAGCCAAACCAGAACGACTCTTCCCCTTCACATGCCAGTGACTGGAGAGACACGGAGCGGCAATTACTTCCTCTAATTAATGGCCTAGGTTTTACCCAGTAATTTGAAAATGAGAGACTCCATAACCACCCCTAACACATGAGAGAGTCATTCCCCCATAAAGAGCTTTAAATGAAGATCTTTGAGTCACTGGTTACACGGGAGGCAATGAATTACTTGCTGCGTGTAGGAACAGACACATTATTTTTTGAGCTCAGAGAATTAAGTCTTTCTAGTCTGTTGGAGATGAACCCGAGCAGACGGGAGGCAGAAGCCGGGCGTTTCTGGCAGCAGCAAGCTGGCGGCGGTGCCACCACCGGGGTAATTTACAGCTCTTTGTTGCTAGAGTGTAATACATTATTAATCACTCATATTTTAGGAGCTCCAAATTTATATTGGCTTTAATTAGACCAGTCTCTTTTTAATCTCCAAATGTGCACAGGACTAATGGCAAATGAGAACGTCACACCGAGGGGTGCATTCTGGAACACCATCATCCTCTCCTTCCTCAGACCCACCTGAAGGTTTGCAGGTGGCCATTAAGATTCATGCCCACGACGACACCGCTGTGCTCCATCCCTCGCACCTCCCAAGTCATCAGCGAGATCGCTTTGGAACTGCTTTGAGAAGTTAAAACCAAGGCTATTAGAGAAGGGACCTTGACCTGCCTGTGATGGAGGCAGGACCGGCGTGTCTGGAATGCAGCATCGACGCAGGAGGGTGAACGTTCCTGCACAGGAAAATGAGTGTTGAAGGGGAATGAGGCATTCGGAATGTGTGATCAGCATCGCCTCCATTGCTGGGGGAGGAGGAGTGCTGGGCCCATCCTCGTCCCCCTGGGTGACCCAGGGCTGGCACAGAGTGGCTGGCTGCAGAGCGTCTGGAGAGCAGAAGTTCCTCATGCAGCTCAGCTGAGAGTGCTCTCCTGGGTCTGTGCCCCTGAGAGACAGCTCCTTCCCCAGCAGCCACCTTTTCAGATGCTTCTTACCCCTGGGATGCTCTTGTCTCTTCTCTTAACCTTCTCGGAGCCCTCGGGGACCTTTTCTCTTCTCTTAACCCTCTCAGAGCCCTTGACCTCGGCTCTTCTCTTACCCATTTCGGAGCCCTCGGCTCTGCCCCCAGCCCCACTGTGCCCCAGGTGAACCCTGCAGGAGAGGGTCTCACTGGAGCGAGGGAGAGAAGAGCTCTCGAAGGCAGAGAGAGTTTGAAGCACGTTTAACTCACCCACAGGACCCTGGCTGAGAATTTAAATGAAATTATGCAGAAGAGAAGAGGTGACAGCAGAACAGCCTGGCGCAGCGTAGGAGGGTGAACAGAGCAGGGCTGTACAAATGGAGGCAGCCGGGGGAACGTCCACATTACGTTATTATCTCCTTCCCCATTTAAAAACCCAATATGAGGCTTTCAGCAGCATCCAGGCTGGCTGCCTAGGGCCAAATGTGCCTCAAATAGATACAAACCAGCACTGTAGTGTTCTTCAAAAAAAAAAAAAGAAATTAACCCCAAACCCCACACGTTCCCACTTTCAGCTCACCATAAAATGTGGGATTTCAGTCCCTCCATCCCCCGAAGATGCTGAACCTCCTCGAGTGCTGGTGCTCCTGGGGAGGGACGGGTGGCAGGGCAGGGAGGCACCACCGAGCCGGGGGGGCACCAGCCCCACATCACACAGCACCAGGAGAGAAGTGGCTATGCTGGTGCCACAGCGGAGCCACGGAGAGGGTGGGCGAGAGGCGCTGCCCGTCTCCTCACACAAAACCTCTGCCTCCGGCTCTGCGGTCACCATGGGGAAGCTGCCGGCTGCTTCAGAAGATGCTCGTGGGGACACAAAGTCTGGAAAATGAAGCAGAAAAATGCTAGCTGCCCAAAAATTAATTCCCCACTCCAGTCTTCAAAATGCAGCCTTCCCTCTGATTCCCTGCCCCGCGGGGCTCGGGCACAAACCAGGGCTGGGGGGGCTCACAGGGACCAGCACTGGGAAGCCCGGCTAAGCCCCGAAAATGTTCAGTAAATAACAACGGGACAGAACTAGAGCTTGCCCATGAATGATTTGTCACCCTGCCTCACACAGGGGGTCAGACCAGGCCACGATAAAAATCTGTTAAGATTAACGACTCGAAGAATTAGCCAGGAAGGAAATAACACGGCAGCGAAACCCCTCAGCCCTGTGCTGTGAAACACCTCCCCGACGGCGGCACCTGCACGAGCCGCCTTGTCACACCACTCGTGTGTCATCCTTCATTCCACACACACTTGCGTTGCACAAAGATTTTCTTTTCTTCCATAACACATAAACACCCACACAGGTTCTTTCCACCATTGCCAGCTTCTGGGCACTTCAGGATTCTGCGCCGGCCTCCTTCCCCGCTCCCCAGGCTGCTGAAAAGAGGAGAAAGCTCTACCCTGATCCCAGAAATGTCTTAAAAAAAATAAAAAATAAAAGAAGTAAAAGCCTTATTAGAAGACCAGATGAAAAGCTGAAATAAAATTATTGTACCTAAGGCAAAAAGAAAAAAAAATCAAATCAGAACTCTCTCCTTTTTTTCTCTCTATGTGTGTGTGTGTGTGTATATCTATATATACATATTTAGAGAACTTCAAACAATTTTTCTTCCATTTCAGCTGATCTTTTAACTCATTTTCAAGCACTTTTTAAAATGAAAATACATTGGAACTCCTCCTCCTGAAAGTGCCAAGACCCAGTTTTTGTATGAACCATTTCAAACCGTTTATCCACTCAGCAGCTTTCTGGACCGAGGATTCACTGAAGCTGCACAGACATCTCCAGGCATCTGTACATTTAAATTTAAAAGAGGGGGAAAGCTTAATCCTGGGCCTCCCGGGTCTGTGGGAAGGGCCCTGCTGGGGTGACAGCTCCGATGGGGCAGGTCCCCTCCTCCTGTGTCCTTTCTGGGGCCCTCATCCCCCAGAGAACCAGCCCTGGAGCCTTCATTGTGCCCGATCCCTGGCTCTGACACTCCTGCCCCGTCGTCCTGATTTAATCCTTTGGGAGAGAGAGAGAAATGCCCCCCCTGTCCCAGCCGTACAGACCCTCTGTGCCGAGCTGCTTTTTTACATCTCATCACCTGGCAGATCGCACATGGAAATAGCAATGAGCCCTTTGGGATCCCCAAGGAGCACGCAAATTCCTGTTCATTCCCTGCTGGTCACCCCCTGGAGCTGCCGGGACCCTCCTCCGGAGACCAGCAACCCCCCAGCACCTCCCGGCCCCAGCGCCGGGTCCCGCTGCTGCCCACCCCCAGCCTTCCAGCTCAGCGAACCTGCTTCAGCAGAGGGCTATTGCTCCCGTGTTTACTTCATCCTTACCCAAAGAGCAGTAAAAAAGAAAAATAGTGGTTTTTATTTCCTTGTAGGAGAGGCAGCGCCGGAGCTGGAGCTGTCTCAGGAATGGCTGTTCCCTCTGCTGCCATCTCCCCTACACACAGGGAATAAACACGGCACAGACAGGGAACAGACTCGGGGAGCTGTTGGGGGGTGATTTCACTGCCCTGGCAAGCAGAGCTTGGATGTGTTTTCACCGCTCTGGCTTCTGCTGATGACATTGCACTGGGGCGTCATATTTAAACCAAAAAAGCGCAGATCAGGAAGCTGTTTCTGCCCAGAAATAATTAGGAGACATTTTTTCCGCACGAGCCATCGCTGTAACTTTCCTCAGTAATATATGTGGATATTCACAGAGTTCTGGCAACGCTCAGTTAATATTTTAATCTTTCATGGCAAGGGTTTCTGTTTAAGAACATTTTTCTTTCTTGTATTCCCAGTCTTGTGGCAGCAGCCATGACACGGACACATCCCTGGATTTAGAAACCCCACCAGCTCTCAGGCTCCCTCTTTCCCCCTCCTCCAAGGCTCAAATCTGCTCTGAAACAGGGACAGTGCTCCGGGTCAGGGCCCAGAGCAAAGCCTTGGCTCTGCTCAGGGGGCTGCGACCGGGGCACGTCTGTCCTGAGCTCCGTTTGTCTGCAGGGTCCCAACCAGGAGCTCTGGTTGGGGGGAGGGGGGGGATGACAGCGATGGAGTGGGAGGGGATGTGCTGGGGGGGCAGGGGACCCCCAGCAGGGTGCCAGCAGTGCTCCATGGCTTCCTAAGAAGAGTCAGTGTCCCCGCTGCCACTCACACACAGCCGCATCGCAGTCAGCCACCACTGGTGGGTTGGCATTAAATATGGTCCCATGTCCATCCTTGTTTCAGCCAGGGGGAGCTTTAAATGCCCTCTGTGTCCCTCACAGCCGTGGGACAGCTCAGGCGGACTGTTCTCTGCCCATCGTGGCCAATCCCACCCCCCCCAAAGCCCCGTGAGGAAGGTTGCCCACCACAGAGGGTGTTTGCCCGAGGAGCAGGGCAGTGGCCACGAAGGAGAGGGAACACTGAGCCTGAGGGAGCCCGGGCTGCGGTGGAGCCACGGGGTGGCAGCTGCCGTGAGTAACGGCTCCATCACTCTGTGATACCTCCAACACCACATTCATCTACACACACACTTTCAGAGCTTTTCTGGACAAAGCCCTGAACAGCCTGCCCTGGCTCTAGGATTTGCGTTTGAACAGGGGATTGGGCTTGAGACCCCCAGCGACCTCTCTCCACCCAGACCTCCCTCTGCCACTGCAAACACTCTGCTGCCACCTGATTTTTTCTGTGATTCTGCTAGAACAGCACTGTCTTGTCCCATTCTCCGCAGACGCTGCAGGCCTGGACCACGGTGCTGCTCCCGTGCGGTCTCTGGTGGGACCTCAGGGTCCCTGGCCGACACCACGCCGCCCCTCAAGCCCACCTCGTGCTGCATTGTTAGCACGGATCACAGGCTCCTGAGTCCGCACCAGCCTCTTTCCATGGGATCAGGGCACAGCATTCCCACGGAAAAGGGCAGCTCCTGGCATGGGTGCAGGCTCCGTCCTGGCAGAGGGCTGGGACCACCTCGGCAGCATCCCCGGCACCGGGGAGCCACGGCTGCCACTGTCACGGTCAGCGGGAGGGCGTTTCTCCTCTTCTCGCTTGCCAAAATCCACCGGAGAAACAGAGCGAGTCTTAATAAAGCAGGAGGGACGTGTCACTTCCCCCGCGCTGCCTCTGCCGGGTTGGGGTTAATTAGATAATTACTCACATGTCACCAGTCTGTTAGGCACAAATAACACAGCGATTGCCAGCTGGGAAAGCCCTGGCTCCCTGATAACTCCATTCCAGCCGCCTCGTGGGAGCATCCCCCTGATGCCCACACAGATGTCTCAGGTCGGCAGAGACAGTGCCTTTCCACAGGCCAGAATTACCGCGATTTTAACTTTTTGGGGGGCTACTTTTTGCAGCGTGTCAGCTTAGTTGTGTGATTCAGTTAAGGTGACACCCATGCAATGGAGGTTGTTCACTGTGGTGTGCGGATGGGGTCATCGCTTGGGTGAAGTCTCCGAAAGCTCTCTGTGAGCGCAGAGCCGGCTCTTCTATCAGCGCAGGAGCGTTACGCACTTCAGGCTGTGGTTTTACGCTCAGGGTAAAGCATTACCACCACCTTCTAGGTCAATGGTAATATCTTATCACACATTTTCTAGCACAAATACAGTATCATTTTCAAACCATCAGATCTTGAAGAATTACATTTCAACTGATGACACTTCCACATCTGTAACACGAAGCAAGGCAGCACCTTCTAAAGTCACCCAGAATGATACGTTATCCCGTGATGGAATGTCTCACAGAGTTCCCCTAACAGGGCAAGGTGTGAAAATGGTGGTGTTGATCCAGTGCTTGTGTCGGGATTGCCGAGTGGAAAACCTGCATGGGCAGTCTGAGGGATGGTGCCGGTGCCAGCACGGTTTCTGCAGCTCCAGGGAGCTCCAGTTCCGGAGAATGCAATGCTGTTCTTGCTCCTCCTGGTCCCCCGACCCTCCTGAAGTGAGATCCAGGGATAACCAGTCATTTGGCATAGTTAACTCTTCTGCTACATCCTCCACAGCCAGTGGTGATGAGCAGAATTAGAAATGTTAAAAATACCCCCACGATATAGCACTTTGCTACAGAAATGGCCTCATTCCCAGCAGCAAGCTCAGATCCAGAAAATGCACCCACAGCCATCCCAGCCCTGAGAAATTTGTCTCTGTTCTTGTATTTGTCTCTGTCCATTATCAACAAGTCTAGACATTTACTTCTCCGGTGTGTAACCACCATCGGTGGACACCAGGGCTCGCACCATCCCACGATGGACCGATTCGTGAAGGATGGAGACGCACAGTAAGAAGAGCATCCTCGCCAAGAGAGACCGTGCCATCTTTCCACCCCTGCTGGCTGTATGGATGCCCATCTGCAGCCCACCTTCTCTGATTTGCGAGCCTCCAGCAGGACCAGAGATCCAGCTCGGGGTGCAGAACCTGCAACTCCTGCTGGAATGGGGTGAACCCCTCAGATATTAAAGTTCTTTGGCAAAGGCATCAACCCAGCCTCACCACGCTCCCCAGCTGGAAGCGCACACAGCCAAATTCACACAAGCCTCTTAATACAGAGCCGGAGGAGAACCTGGCATGTTTCCCGGGCCCTGTGGCAGCATCTCATTCCTCTCGCCCTCAAACTCCATGGATCTGACACCACAAGCAGTGAGGAGAACGGTGCAGCCCGAGAGGAGCGGCAGAGTGGGAGCTGCACCACGCAGCAGCCTCACGGAGGAGGGAGCGGAACTTGGCAAGGACTGAAAGTCAAAATATTTTGTGCAAAGAGTTTATGGTGAGAATCATGATGTTTGGCATTCAGATACGCAGAATTTCCAAGTGCCCAAGTACAGTAGGAGACAATCAAGTGTCTTCTCCGGAAGTTCTCCCCCCCCATGCCATGACCCTGTCACAAAGGGCAGAGGAGCAGCCAGGACCATGTCCCCATGGTCCCTCCCGAGGCAGAGCAGAGCCCTGAAGCGCTGACCCAGTGTGACACCACTCCATGGATCCCCCTATGGATCCTAACAGTCCTGCAGCACCTTTGCCACAGCCTGAGCTCTTAGTTCAGCATTTTCAGCTCAGATAATGAGGTTTTGCCTCCATAAGTCACCCCTGGGGGTGTTGATCTGCACTAGCTCTTCACTCCACCGGCGCAGGATTAGTACACAAGAGGCTGATGCCAGGATAACTGAGCCACCCTCACAGGCTGGTCACATCTAGTGGTCTCCGCTTTGCAGGTGCTGACCCACTGGCCCCCAGACCAGCCACAGCAGCTCACAGGGGGCACCTTCTCACAGCTGGGCAGAGGTGGGCTTTCTGCTCAGCTCCCAGCACTCACAAAAAAACATCAGGAAATCTGATGGACGCAGTTGGTATTGGTTAAAAATTACCAGGAAGGGCCAGATGGTGTGTCTGGCTGGGCACAGCTGGATACCAGCACACAGTGCTGTCTCTTGCATTTATACAGTAATATAAGTCAGCATAAGGAATCCACGGGCCTCGTGCCGTACGCCGGGGGAGTGCTGTCCTGGGGGCCTGCAGCAGCGGGGGCCAGAACCCCCCGAGAGCGGCACTGAAGAACTCTATGCCCTATTTCACCAGGGACCCTCACCCCGTCACCGGGCTGCCAGACCGGCTCCAGGCAGCGCTGCACCGACCCGGGGGTACCTGGCTCTTTTTTCCTTACTACGGCTTAGATTTCCTCCCTTTGCCTCCAGCAAGGGACCATGCCTGTGATGGCATCGCTGGTCTCCAGAGACCATGGTGCACAGCAGAAAAGCAGTATTTGTGCCGAGGCTGTGAGCATTCGTGCACCGGGGGGGTGTGTGTGAGGGACAGACAGAAGCTTCACACGAGTCCAGGAGCCGTGATTGAACCACAAGCCCCAGGCCTGAGCAGCAAAAGCAGAAAGATTTGCACCTTCGTGGCCAGTTACCACGTTGTCCATGTGCATTTGGCTCATGGGGGTGCAGCACACGCGGAGCGGGTCCGTCCATGGGAGGAGCGGTACGTGCTGGGAAAGGGGGGTCAAGAAAAGGGAGGTTGCTCCTGGAGCCCGGAGAGGATCAGTCCTCGGCGCAGAGGAGGCTGTGGGAGCCCGTGGCTGGGGCAAAGCTGAGCTGGGCTCACCCTGCTCCATCAGCTGCTGGCCCTCTGCAGCCCCCGGGCCACCAGCACTGGTGTCCAGGAGCCAAGGTGGGTTTCTCACGGCTCCGGTGCTCGCCGTGATGGTGTATACCCCCTGGGGGTTTTGCTGGGAAGGAGCAGCTCAGGGATGAATGACACTTATTCTTGTTCAGAAGAAGAATGATGGCCTCGATTACAGGCTCTCTTACACCAACGCCTGTCGGTGGCTTCCCCCAGAGCCCGAGCAGACGGCACAATCCACCGCCTCGTCCCTTGGCTGGCAGGACAATCTGTCCCGGGAAAGCAGGCACAACCTGACTGGAACGCACAACAGCATGCAAGGCAGAGTGTTCCTGCCTGAGCTGCAACACCTTATAAAACAAGCAGCAAATACAGGTATTAAACCTGACTTCCCAGAGCAAAGTCTAAGTTGAGCCTGGACGTGCCTGGCATCTCCAGGGGAAAAAACAAAGCGGCTGCAAAACGCTGTTCGGCAGCTTGTGAAAGACCCGCTCTCAGAACACCTCCACTCGACACCAACACCAGGTCGTGTGACAGGTCTGAAATGAGCCAGCACCCTGAAATAAACTCCGTGGGTCCCCAGAGGCCACCTCACTCCCAAGAAAACACTGGGTACCAAAACGTAGGCATCCTGTGCCATTGCAGAAGCCTCAGGATACCCTACCCAATGCCATGGGCTTCATGGGAGACCCAAAGGCTCCGGGAAAAGGCAGTGGATGCCAACTGGGACACTCCAGATCACCTCAAACATCACCAAATCTGTGTGTTCTGGTGGCCAGCTCTCACCCTGGGTGTCTGCAGAGGGCGAAGGAATCATCTAGGATGCCCATTTGCAGGCAGCATTGCATGGTTAAGGCAAACTCCAAACAACTGAGAGCCAGCCAGCCCCATGGCACTTTCTGTGAGGGTTTCATGTTCTCTGCCTCCCCCGCCGTGGTTGAAGCTGCATGTTTTGCTGATCTTTGAAAAAAAAGATATCACTCTGGTAGGCATGCGAAAACCACTGCTCCCAAAAGCTTCTCTAATGCCAGGTCTGAGACGTCTGTCAAGCTGTGAGTGGGTGCACGAAGACCCAAATGAAACGGAAAGACCATCCCCCTGGGGACCAGCTCACCAGATGTATGATTTTTTTTTTTATTATTTTTTTTTTCCTTAATTTTAAGGAAGGGGGATAAGCGTGGTGATGCACAATGGTTTGACATTAAATGCAAGGGGAATTGTACCCGTTGCCATGCAGATGCAGACAATAGCAAACCCAACACCAATGAAAGTCAGCATCTGTCACGGAGCACAGCTCATTGCCCTGTCAGCGCGGGTTCCAGGCAAAGTATGGAAAAGAACAGAAAGAAAGGTCTAAAAAGCAGAGGGAATCAGCCACAGCCCGAGCGAGGCTGACTGCAGAGCCCTGCCACCACAAACCCCCTCGGACTCCGGGGATTATACATGTTCTGACACGGGGGGTTGCCTTCCTGCTGTCCCCTCTCTCCCCCCCCGGGGCTGGTTCTGTGCTTCGATGGCTGGAAGCTGCCCCGTCTCCGCGTTCCCGGCTGGCTCCGTCCATGCCAACATCCAGCACGGACTCTGCTTCCCCCCCCCCGGGGTTTTCCCAGCGCCTCCAGCAGCCAGAGCCCGGCGGGGGCAGCCGAGCTTTCCATGGCCAAGGACAGACACTCTGGGGCTCTTTCCACCCACCCTGGGCCAGCACAAACCACTGCAGACGGACAGACGGCCATGCTGCGCACTCCTCTCTCCAGAGGCTGCTCTAAGAGATGGGAGAGACCCGCTCCCCCTCCGGGCTCACCCAGCCCCAGCCCAGGGTGTCTCTGTGCAGAAATAATCACACTTTAAAATTATTTGCATTGGTTTTAAATGAGTTTTTCCTCCCCTCCCCACCCCCCCATTCCAAGTGTTTAAATCAAGATGACTTAAGAAGACCAGCTCATCTCCACCTGCCCATGAGGGACCGACCGGCCGCAGCCCATGTGCCAGGGACACAATTATTATTGATTTTTCCAATGAAAAGCCTGACAGTGCAGCCAGTGCCTACAACAGCCCGAGACAAATAACCTCTAGTAAATTTCCCGATGAATCTGTGTTTTCCACACTTTCTCCCCTTCGGTACAGAAAGGTCTCACGGGCTCCGCAGGGAGCCCCAGCCCACACGGGGCAGTGCCGGGGGGCTTATTCCTCAGTCTGGCACTGAACCCAAACGACAAATAAAACCCACTCTGTATTTCTCCAAAATGAAAATGTTACCATTTTCTTATTGAACTAAAACCCTTTTTTTTAAATTTCATTTGGAGGGGTTTTGTCTCATTGTAGTCTGACAAAAAGACCCCAGAAAACAAAAAAGCCACACTGCGCTTCAGAACATCAATTTGAAGAGAAAAATGGGATTGCTCTCTTTAAAAATCTCAAGATTAAACATTTCAGCTTCCCCCTGAATAGTTACACTTTTCGATTTACCTTGGGTATTTGAATAACTTCACTCAGGCTCCATTTTTCAAGGAATAAGTCATTTTCTAGCAGCACGTCACCCCCTTCCTCTTACAGGCAGAATCCAGCCTTGGCCAGGCCCTGCTCCAGCAGCCCCTGCCCTTGCAAAATTACAGTCAAAATCCATTACAATTGCAACCAGCCCAACCTTTCCCTCAGCTGTATCTTCCGTCTGACAGGGTAAAACCCTGTTCATGCAGTATTTTGCAATAATCTTCTCTCTGAGCATGATTTCCCTGTGACACCAAGATACCTGATTTCCAGATCCATTTTCCTCCCACCAGCTTTTCTCCTTTCATTGCTTTTTTTTTTTTTGTTACCATGCAATTTTTACTGCTGGGGAAAAAAAATTAGAATCTCTTTAACCACCTTGCCTTCCCCAATATGATCCGATCTATCAGCGCTGCTGGTCCCAGCCCCCTCCTCCCCGGGGCTGCAGCCCAGGCTGTGGGGAGAGGGGGCGGACGGAGGAACGCAGCGGGGCTTTAACAGAAATGACGGGACAGATCCCATCCCAGGGGGGGTCTGACAGCCCCGGGTGGATCAGACTCAGCTCAGCCCTTACACGGGGACACAGAAGGGCGTTGGAGCTGCCCCGTCCTCTCCTGCTGGGACCGACCCACCGACAGCAGACACCTTCCAGCAGCTGCTGTAGGAGGTTTCATGCCCGTTGCTGCCCAGGATTCCTCCTCCTGCGCCTGCACAGTGATGCAGAGATGAGCTGCTCTCTATCTCCCCCCCATCCCTCCCCATGGGGTGGGGGCCACAGCTCAGCCCAGCAGCTCCGCATGACCCCCCGGTCTCACTCAGTGCTGAGTGGCAAATAGCGATATTGATGGAGCGAGGAGCATCCCCGGGGCCCAACACGGGAATGGCCTCATGCCCCCGCCATCGCTGCCCCCACCCCAGAAAAAGCTGAGTGTAGAGGCAAACCCATCACCCCCTGTCCTGGCCAGGCAGCCCAGCACAGACCAGCACAGCCCAGTGCAGCACAGGCCCCCCTGCAGCCGCCTTGCTTCAAGTATGAAGGGACCCCAGCAGATAAAGGTCCTGGGTGCATCGCCACCCCTCACCACAGCACCAGGTTTTGCCAGGGGGGGCTCAAACGTGCTCCCATGCCAAACCCTTTTTTAGGTCAGCAATGCTAATGACACCACTCTCGTTTTCAACTCCTTTCGCTAAGCACAGGCACTTCCCCTCTTCCCTCTCGTTATTTTTGAGGCAGTTAATGAGCAGCAGAAGCCCTTGCTGAGTGTTTTTTTTTCCCACTATCATGTATAATAAATGTGGTTTTGATTAAATTTTTACACGTTGCTTAATGCATCAAACAGGAGCACGATATTCCACTGGCAGCACAACACACCCCCCCGAGCGGAACATTCTCTTCCCAAACCCTTCCCGCAGCAAGTGCCACTTCCCCGGGCGGCAGCGAGGGCTGTGACAGCTTCCTGGGGGATGCGAAGGCAACAGCTGCTCCCAGGCTTTCAATCAACATGACTTAATTTTTACAACTCCAGTGCAAACATATTTATGGTAAATAACCCATCTCAGACGGAGTGAAACCAGGTAACCTTTTCAGTCTGTGCAAACATACACTTGTTTCTGGCAGAAACTTGGAATCTTATTCATTCTTAGCACTGTATAACTGAGTGAAACAAACGGTCTGTTTAAACCAGCTTTAGTCAAACTTGAGTCTCATTAAAGCACATCCCAGCCTTGGCCGGGGCAGTGGGGTTTAGGGAACATGAGTGTTTTTCCCAAAGGCCCCACGTGTTCAGTCATGCCCCCAGGAGACACTCACCACTGCCTGTTTGGGGATGAGGAGAGGGACATCACTCTTGCCAACACCACATCCTGCTGCTGGGCTGGGCGTCCTGGGCAAATCCAGTGGTGTCCTGGGCATGGAGATGCCCCAAAGGCCAGAAGAGGTCCTTGCAGCCTCACTGGCTCCTGCTCAGCCGTTGGGTCCCCCTTTACTATCACCTCCTCAAGGGAGGGAGGACGCTGGGGAAGGGGACAAGCCCTAGCAGGCTCCTACAGATGTCAAGCAACAGAGGAGGAATCATCCCCAGAAGCCAACCAGACTCCAGCCTGAGCAACCCTCCTCCCCCCAGGCCAGCGCTTATAACTCCTTCCAAATTCCCACCAAAGGAGCCTGAGGAGCACATGGGTGATGAGCTTGTCAGTGCTTGGGCAATTACAGGGGAGCGAGGAAAGGCTCAGGTGAAGAGCATCAGGAAGAAATCTCTTTTTAGAGAGTATCAGCTGTTTCTCCATTACCCAAACCACTTCCTTGGGGTTTTCTCCTCCTCTGTGGGGCACAGAACTCCTCAGACTCGGGCTGGCAGAGGGGCTGTCATTGCTGCTGGTAACAGCCTGGGGTGTGGGAGCCAAACACAAGGGGTTCCCATGAATGGCTCGGGGGTCCCTGAGGGGGCCAGGCTCCTGCAGACCCCCCAGCACGTGGAGTTCCCCAATGCACAGCTGAAAATCACTCCTCACCTCAGGCAACAAGTGAAATCCACGTCAGGGGGACGTTTCTCGAGGGGACACATGCAGCGGGCAGTCGGGCACGCTGTGATCCTCAGTGGTGTGACATGGGGCAAGGCTCCTTTGGAGCAGAACGTGGTGTTTTGGAGCAGGGCAGCAAAGGCGGTGGGCGTGCGGGGTGGAAGAGGGCAGCACTCACTGCCCCTCACAGGCACCGTGAGCTTCCCAGCCCCCCGGGGAGCGCTGAACAGCCCCCCCCCTTGTCACTGAGGAAGCACCTGGGAGCTAAGAAAAAAAAAGTAAAATAATGTTTGAAGTGCCCCATCAAAAACCACATCCTTTTGATGAAGAACGCCCACCTTTTCCTGCTACAAGGGAGACTTAAAAGAGCTAGAAGAAAAAAGGCGATAGTGGGTTTGAGCCGTGCTGCAGCGCTCGGGCTCCGCGCGGGGTGGGACAGACACGGCCCTGCAGAACCAGCCCCGGGGCCAGTGCTCCTGCCAGAGCCACGGCCGGGACCATCATGGCCCCAGCGAGATGGGGACCCCCAGGTCACGTCTCTCGCACGCCCCCGCTGCGGGGACCAGCTCTGCCCGAGCTCTGCCTGAAGGCTCCGTGGCCATTTCCCCGGCAGGAATTACCCCTTTCCCAGCTCTCCCAACCTGCGCCGTATCCCGGAGCCCTAACGGTGTTTTATGGATTAAAGCTGGGGAACTGAGAGAAACAATGCCACGGAGATTACAGCCGTCGCTTTCATTGGGAACAGGGGAGGGATTTCCATCAATGAATCACTTGACCGTCTTTTATTTCATTTAGCATTTTATTACAGAAGTTTGTAGTAGCAGTTGTGATTAATCTGGATAATTCCCGCTGGCAATAAACACTAGGGCAGTAAATTACACGTCATTAACTGGCCGTTGCCCACCAGTGCTGCCCAGGGGGAAGCTCTGCCACCGGCAGGGAGGGGGAGAAGGACATCGGTGCGGTTTGGGGGGGGGGTCACAGACCGTCCCATGCGGCAGGAGCTGTGCTGGGCTCTGGGGAGAGGGGGGTTGCAGCAGGGGGTGTTCAGCAGTGCAATGTGTCCCCACAACCACCCTTTGCCCCCTTCTCAGGGCAGGCAGATGCCTGGGCTGGAAGCTGTTGTGCAGGACCTCTAGGAGCCCTGGGACCCTCCTGCCCCAGTTAAAGACCAGTTTGTAACTGGGGACGAATGACAGCACGATGGGCCAGGTTTGCAGTGGGAAAGGGGACACACAGCACCTGAAAGCAAGAACTGGTGTTCCTGAGCCACAGGGTCTCCGGCTACTCAGACAAACAGCAGAGCCCCCTCAGAGAAGGTGCCCTGCTCTGTAAATGCATTTTTTGCCCTTTTTCCCCCCAAAAGTGAGCTCAATTTACCTCCAAGGGGGGTACCTCATGGTGTGGGTTTGGGGATGGCTTTGCTTAGAGGCTGTATCCAGGATGCTGTATCCAGCTACACTAACCCTGCTGCATTTATCACCATCTTACACGCAGGAGAGCGGTGTCTCACTGATGCCGCAGCAGCCACCAGCAGCTCCCGGGTCCCATTAACTAACCTGGCACAAACCCATCGAGCCTGCGTGTGAGGACAGGCCCTTTGGAAAGGGCAGCCTGGGAAAAGAGTGGGAAGGAGAAAGGAGCCCAGAGAGTGGCTCTGGCACGTGTCCCCGAGGGCTCCGTCCCACCCAACCTGCCCTCGCTCTCTGGAGCCCTTCCCTGGCACCCCGCCTGTGCCAGGTTCCACCCTGTTATTCCTGCTGGCGCCGTTCCACTCAGTGTCAAACTCCTCACAGGAGCCCCCGAGGTCCTGGGGAGAAGCCCCTGCCACCTTGTGCCCGTCGCTGCCTGAGCTGTGCCTGGGAAATACCCACACTGAAGTCCCTGGGCTTGGCCGGGCGGGCTGGGTTTCTCCGGGGGAGACAGGAGGTGGCACCAGCCCCAGCCAGGTGCCCCCGAAATGAGGGGAACACGTTCCATCTGCGTCCCCCCGGCCCACCATCCGGCTGCCTGTCGGGAGGGGTGCGCTGGGGCTCAGCCTGGGCTGAATCACTGACACATGGGGAGCTCCGCGAGTGTCTGAGCTGGCAGATGCTGCTCCTCCTGTCTGCCAGCGTTGGGTTTCTGCCAGAAACCAGAAGGAGAAGAAAACTGGAGGGAGCGGCTGATCCGAAGGCAGCAGGATGGATAAGTGGCTCTTGTTCACGGCTCTCACCACGCAGCTCTGATTTGTGAAGCTTTTGGGGCAGAAGTGTCTTTGGGCATCCCTGGGGCTGTCCCGGGTCACACGGAGGGACGGGGTGTCCTGGCAGGAGGTCGGTGCAGGACACGGAGAGCCCCGCGGTGCCGGGGATCACAGGCAGGAGATGGTAAGGGGGAGCTGAGCTGCCGACAGTGCGGAGAGCGTGGATGCGGGTAGGAGCAGGGGTCCACACCGAGGGCCTGAAATGAGTTTGCGGTTCAACTCCACACGAGGAGTGACCCCCTGGTGTGCGGGGAGCTGGTGCGGCAGCAGAGCCGCAGGATGCGGGAGGCGGGATGATGGATGTGGTCCAGGCAAGATGCTGTGCTGGTGCAGGGATGGAGACTCCGGCACCCTCTGCCCGTCCTCACGCCCCACCAAAGCCCCACGCTCTGCCAGGAGCTCTCTCTCCAGCCGCTCCTCCCTGGAAAGCCCAGGGGCTGCCGGCACTGGAGGGGAAACAATCTGATCCAAGGCACATTTTGAAACGTTTTTTATTTCCCCGGAGAGGCTGCAGCAGTAGTTCTGAAGGGAGAACAGTTAATGCTCAATTTAGCTCCACATGACCTAATTTGCCACCGCTTATTCAACAAGGGAGAAGCAAAGCAGAGAGAAACCCTTGCGCATGGACCTTGGGAGCTGCTGAGCTCCCGGGGGCACCGCGGGAAGGGATCTTTCTGCTGCGGCGCTTCTGCAGGTGGCTCAGCTGGAGACACGAACCAGTGCCACTGGTGCTGGAGACACAAACTGCTGGTTCCTCAGCGGGTTCCTGGTCCCCTCTGAAGCTGGGCTCCGGTGCTCCAGCTCCTCTAGCAAGACCACGGCTACCGAGCATCTTCCCTCAGGCCACCTCCTGTGATCGCTCTCTGTGGGGAGCTCGGGGGGGTTACCTGCTCCGTCCACCCTGTGCATTACTACACATTGCTGGCAGGGAATTGAATACTTTTTCTAACCCAAAAGCACAGTGCCTTTAAAACTAATATTTCTGAGCTATTTTGTGACCCGTCCTTCTGCCTGGCCCCTACTCTCCCAACAGCCGCGCTCCCCCCTCCAGCCGTCCCTCTCTGGGGTGCAGATCCTTCCCCTTCCCCAGACCCCTGTCTCCCGCCTCCCTGCCCCTGTCACCTACATGTCTCCGTCCCTCAGGTGGTCTCGGGACCATGATTGCTGAATCTCAGGTGCTCAAGTGACGTTGCTGCCCATCATGTTCTGTTCTTTGGGTTTGGGCACCTTCCTGCACCATCTGCCCTCCTGCTGAGACCCCAGGAAGAGAAAGGCAGATATGCCGAGTTGTGCCCTCTTGCCATCTCCCTGTCGCTGGAGCGAAGGCTCTCTACTAACAAATGGCACGGGATGTGGTCTTGTTGGATGCCAGAGGCTCTGCAATGCCTCTGTTCAGCCCTCGGTCCTGTCGTCAGCTGTCAGGGCGGCTCCATCCCCTCACCGCTTCCCTGGGGCTCTTCTGCTGCTCTCACACCCCTGCCTTTCCATTCCCACTCCACAGCGGCTCTGCTGCAAACCCCTTCCCTGCTTCCGTCCCCCTCCCAAGCCAAACCTCCCCCCGAACAACCTGTGTGGTGTCACCTAAAGCCAGAGGTGCCTTTCCGCAGCGGGAGATCGCGCGGCCCCATTTCCCTTCCAAAGGGCCTGTTTCCAACGCGCCATTACTCTCACATGTAATATGCAATATTTTTATTTAAGAAAACAAGGATAAATGTTTACTGGTAAACATTTCAGGGAAGCGTGCCAATGAGCTTATCCTCCTATTCCTTACAGAAATGTAAAACATCAGCACGCTGCCAACCACAAGGATTGTAATGTTTTTGCTTTCATACATAAAAATGTCTTACTAATTAATCATCCTCTCTCAGTAGCCAAAACTGAGGCAACTCTGCCATATGCTGCTGCGCGCCGGGGCTCCGCGAGCTGTGAAATATTTAATACTAATCAGACATGGAGAATATTGCTCCCTCTCTGCACAAGCAACTGCGCACCGTTGCCTCAAAACGAAAGGTCATACACCATCTCCGCGGCGCGTCTCCCGCGTCCCCCTCCATCTGCTCCGACGGCACGTCGCTCCTGGCGGGGGTCTCGCCGCCCTGCGCCCGCCCGGGGTGCCCGGGCACTGCTTCACACAAATCAGGAGCAACCGCAGCTGCCAATGGCAGGAAAACTCCGGTGAAGCGACGTGAGCGACAGAAATACCTGCCGCGAAGGCGATGCCTGACAATTGCTACGGCTTCCAAATTTCCACGGCATGTAGAGGGGCGGCGAGGGGATGGGGCACCCCTTCCAGGAGAGTTAGGGATAGGCAAGGCTTCCCAACAGGCTTTACCGTCACAAACGCAAGCTCGTCTCCAGAATAAATCACAGATTCCCGCTGGTCTCACCAAATGGCTTATGTCAGAGCACCTCCCAAAGAAATTCCCCGGAGCGAGTTCAAAAATGCCTTAAAATAGATTTAGAACATTAAGAAGTGGTTAAAAAAGAGGCAAAGACTTTAGTTCCATGAGAAACCATTTCGTTTTTCAGAGTCTCGATCTGCTGAGAAGCAGTTTTTCTGAAGCCTGTTTGATCTTTTCCTTCAGAACAGAGAAAATCGTGCTCTCACTCCCACGATGACACTTCTTCTGTCTCCTGAGAGACGGGACCAGGAGGAGCTCGGGAGATGCCTCCATCAGAGCAGGTACAGAGCCTCCTCCTGCTCGGTGGCGCTGGGCAGAGCTGAGAGCCAACCCCATCCCATGTGGAATAGGTCCCACCACGTCATTGGTGCTTCTCACCTCACCTGCAGCTCAGCTCAGTGACGTCCACCCCCAGCAGCCTTGGGGTGGTCTAGCTCCAAACCTGGGGTTCCAGAGACCCCAAACAAGCCAAAGTGGCCCACAGCCAACCTCAAATGAGAACAGCCTCCTGACAAGGCTGCATCAGCTCTGCTCTCCAAGAAACCTCAATCCGCACCTTGGCTGCCCAAGGCTGGGAAAATATCAGTCTTTAGAAATAAAGAAACCTTCGGAAAAAAAGAAACCAAGAGATAATGAGGAAAAAAACCCCACAGATTCATCAAAGAGAGTGTGGGCTGTGTGGGGGGGGGGCAGAAGGTTAAGGGGTGGGGATGGGGAGAGACCCCACAGGGTCCCAACACTCGGAGCCTCTGCAGACTC
The DNA here is from genome assembly GCA_028565335.1 of Limnodromus scolopaceus. Lineage (NCBI taxonomy): Eukaryota > Metazoa > Chordata > Aves > Charadriiformes > Scolopacidae > Limnodromus > Limnodromus scolopaceus. The sequence goes on from JAOXNO010000063.1 coordinate 415,708, forward strand.
CATCCTGGAGTTCTGCCACCTCCACGGGAGTCCCAGGTGTATCCCCACAAAAACGTGGCCCTGTTGGGATGGGAAATGAAGAACAACATGGGATGTGCTGCCAGAGAGCCAGAACCAGCTGGACGAGTGCTGAGGGATGCTCTCCCCACACCGGGAAACATGGAGGCTGCAGGAACCAATCCCAACAGCAAATTAGCGACCACAAACAGAGTATGAAAATCCACAGGGACATCTCAGATCTGCAGGAGAAGGAGGCTGAGTGGCTGGAGGAGAAGCCAGAAGGAAGAGGCTGAATTGCCCTGGTGCTCTTCCTGTCAGACATGGAGCATCTGAGCGCTCCTCTGTCACCTCGGGCACGGGACCCACCAGTGACACAAATCCTGCACAAACCTGGGGAGATCATGGCCCCGGACAGCCAGGGACATGGGGCCAGCAGGAGACGACCTTCCTGCTCAGAGCCGGGGGAAGCTCTCCCAGATGAACCCATTGAATTTAAATGTCCCCCTCGGACACGGAGGCTGTGAAAGGCCCCGAACACCAGCACGGGCTTGTGGCCAGGGAGGGACGAGGGGCTGCTGCAGGAGGGAGAGCATCAGCAGAAAGCCAGCGTGGCGCTTCCTTGTGCCGAGGCTGCAGCCGCTGAATGTAAGAGGTCAGGACATCCCGCAGCCCCGGGATTTAGAACGCGTGTCTCAGTGGGGCTAGGAAACGGCAGGGGGGGGTGAGGTCCTTGTCACCTCCCTCAGAACTGCTCTTTCTGTGCTAATACCTCCCAGGGCATCCAAAAGTCGAACAAGCTCCAAGTCCAGTGTCGGGGGAGGGTTGCCCTGTGGCAGCTGAAGCAGCAAGTGCAAGAGCCTGGGAGTCAGCACACAGGCCCAGTGCCATCACCGCTGCCCGCCGCAGCCCCTGCCACCCCAAAAGCTCAGACCCCCCTGCTGTGCTCCTCACCCATCACCACCAAAGAGCACTGAGCCTCCTCTGCTGATGCTCAAAGCGCTGCCGTGTGACAAGGACCTGGCAGCGCTTGGGCAAAGGACACGCACCTCCAGGAGCTTTTTGGGGCTCCAGCTGACTGAGATGCCCGGAGGAAGGAGAGGGAAGGTGCTGCCTCCCCACCCGCTCAGCTCTACATCCCTGTGCGTCTCCATCGCCGCCCCCACCTGCTGCTCCCCCAGCAAAGTGCCTGCAGATCCCATCCCACTCCAGCAACCCCAGGTAAATCACGCGGAGCCCATAACTCTGGGTATGACATTTAATAAACAGTGTGGATCATACACAGCACCTGAGCCTCACGTCCTGGTGGGTGTTATTGGTGAATAAATGCCTTAAAGGGCTTTCTTTTTAATTATATTCATAAAGAACAGAGGTGTACCAGTCACTGCCCTTCCATTACAGCTATAAAGAGAATCACAAACAAATCATTAATACACATAAAAATGGCAGGTAATTAATTTAAACATTAGCATAAATACTATCCTATGACTTTATTACCAGCTCAACCTTCAGGAGGGGAAATCAATAGCATTAATTCAATAACATCTTCCAAATTAGTTATTACCAGTAGGTAGGAGGTGGTTTGCCAGAGCTCGGGGCTGAACCGAGAGACCATTAGGGCTGCCCAAACGGCTGCTGGTGAGCGGTGCGAGGATCTGCGTGGCCGTGGGTCGCTGCTCAGAGGTTACGCTGATGAGGCTTCCCTTGGGGGGGTGTTGGCACAGGCTGAGCAGCCCCTGGGTGTTCTGCACCCCTCAAACACCCCAGGGCTCAGCCCTTTGCTGTTCACGTGCCAGAATGCCCCGGAGCTGGACACAATTTACCACCCGGGCTAAAATCACCCGCAGCCAGAGCAGCTCCTTCACCAGCCGCCCCGAGAGGCTGCTTCAGGAAACCACCTCCCGCTCCTCGGACCACGGGGACTCGGGCTCCCCGGGGCAACCTGCTGAAAGCCACCAGCAGAGCTTTCCTTTTCATAGCCTTGACTCTCTTTTTAGTGGCCTTTACCCTTTTTACCCTGCAGGTGGGGAGGTGTTTGAAGCCCTTGGGCACAGAGGTAGCCCCCGGCCACTAGTCCCACTCTGTGCTGATGGCCAGCCCCCCTGGGCAACCACCAGCCGCCTGCCCAGGGCCCGCTCAGCCTGCGAAGGGGTGACACACTGCACGGCTGAGTGCTGCTCAGTGCCTGGGGAATAATTCCCTAAAGGCAAAATTGGCCCTATTCAGTTAATTGAGTGGGCACCACATACACACACAGAAAAAAAAAAAAAAAAGAAAGAAAGAAAAAAGCTCCATGACACAGAGCCCTTTCAGAGAATGGGGAGAGCAAGAAGAAACCCATTGTGTGTGTCAATTAACTCCGCAGCCAAGGTGTTTGGGCACGCACCGAGGGGGAGAGGAGACTCTCCACACCAGCGTGAAGAAATGGGTAATTACTTCCCCTGCACCGGGGAGACACACAGACTAACGAGGGGAAGGACAAAGAGCCTTTTATTTGCTTTTTGGCCATGCGTTATGGATGGCGAGTGCTCTCTCTGTTCCTTGCTGAGCCGCACCAGGCTCCGTGCGAGGCAGTGCCCGTCCCCGCCTGTCCTGGCCAGGGCAGGGATGAGCAGGTCCAGGCAACAGCCCACCCCACCCTTCCCAGCAGACTGCACCTCATCACAGCCCAAAAGAGGCGAGGAGAAGAGCTCTTCTGCATCACAGACAGCCCTGCAGCCTCTGGGCTGGCTGGTACAAAGCCCTGCAGCCCCACCAGCCAAGCTTCACTCCACAGCTCTCATCCCCTCAGGTGGATGGGGCAGAATCTTGGGGCTGAGATGTTCACCAGCCTCCCAACCTCCTAGACTGGGTATCACCTAACCTTGGACGTGTGGGGCAGGATGCCAGCTGCCCTCCTGCCCTGACCCACAGGCTGGATGCCCACCTCGCCGAGATGCTCAGACCGCCTCTGAGGTTTGCTGGTGCTCCAGCCCCACAGAAGCCTGTCCATGGCAAGTTTGCAGCTGGAAGACAAAGTGTGCCAGCTATACCATGGACGGCAGGAGAAACCGTGGTAAGGAGCCCCGTGGACTAACCGTGGGCTGTGTGAAGAGTGTGGTGTCTCTTGATTGTTTTAACCTGCAGCAGCCCCAGGTGATGGCTTCTTCCAAAGAACTGCAGCCACCCAGGCCATGGCCCTCACACCTCTCTCCTGCAGAGGCTGCTCTGCACCATCAGCCCCACCATCCTCCCACTGATCTTCGACAGATGGGGAGGTTGCCTGTCACCGGGGGGCTGGCCATGTCCCCCCAATCCCAGGGGGGTGCAGGCTGTGAACTGGTGCTACAGCACGATGGTGGTTTCTGGTTTGTTCTTCATCGTTTGCCCCATGGCTGCTCTGGGGCACTGACGTGTTGCGGCTGCAGAGGACTCACTCCCAGCTGGAAAAAGCCCCTCGGCTGCGGGGGTCGCCCCCTGCATGGGGACACGGCAGCTTTCACAACGAAGCCAACCCTCCTTGTGATGGGTCCAGCTTCTGACAACCACCCACCTGCCTGAGGTGGCACTGCTTCTGCTCACCCCCAGCCCCTGCAGCAGCCCTGGAGAAGCAGGGACTCACCTCCCACCAGTGGTCCTCTGCTTCTCTGCCAGAAGCCCATCAGGCACCTGCATTTCATCCTCCTCCCCGGCACCCTCCAGGCAGCTCTCCCTGCCCCTCTCTGCTTTGGGCTGCCAGGGCACAGCTCGTTAGCGAGCTCATTAGCCAGCCCCACGGTCCAGCCCTCCCCGTACTGCCTGCAGAAGAGCCCACCCCACGGCTCTTGGTGCATCCCCATCCAGCCAGGGCTTCCACCGGCTCCGCAGGGGGAATCAATTAAATAATTACGAGTCTGCTCGTGTGTGCAGAGCTGCGGGACACGGACTCTGTCTTCTGCCGCCGCTCCAGATGTATGTGTGCACGTGTCTGTGTTCCTCTCCTTAATGAATGTTGCGTTCACTCTGTCCTGAGCTAATACAAATAAATGACAGAAGATGAGCATCAATTTGTGAGTCAGGGTAAGAGGCAAAGAGAATAAAATAAAAGCAGTTCATAGGCAGGAAAACAGAAAATGGCACTTGTGAAACCCTGAGCTCGCATAAATCATCCTGTGAGTGAATGAACTGTCAGGAAGGCTGACAGAAGCTCAATCCAGAAGCAGTTATCCCATGCTCAGGTATCAATTACAATTGCTAATTTATAAACCAAAACCAGCTAATGCTGACTGGGGACCAAGAATTAAACTGTCAAGAGTTTAACCGTCAAATGCATTTTCTGGTTGCTTTCACCAGGAATTTTGAGTTTGAGACGGCCAAAACGCTGGGACATAAAAAATGTACAACTGCTGCAAGATAAAAGAAGGGATCTGAGGTGTCAGCTTCCGTCTCAGGTGGATCTGCTTGTGCAAGGAAACGGAAGGCATTTCCACCAGACCTTGGCCACCCGTGACTGCGTTGCACTAGGAGACTGGTGTGGACACCGACTCCTCGGAGGAAGAGCTGCCGCCTCACAGCATCCCGGGTGAGAGAGGGGAAGCAACAGGGAGAGGAAAACCTGAGATGGTGTCAGGGTCTCCAGCCTGTGAGATCCCACGTCACGAAGAGCCATGGCCCTCACTTGGGCTCGTTGGCTCACATTTCCCCAGCCAGGCTCCAGAGAGGGTCTCCCAGTGGCCGGGGGCTGGTGCTGCAGATGGAGCCCAACCTCAAGGGCAGCCGAGCACCGGCCCCATCGCACAGCCCTCCTCACTAATGGTCCCACTGGGTAAGAGCAGACCTTCAGCTGGAGTCCAGGCCCATCTCATCTCCACTTCTGGGGAGAGCGATGACTAACAGGGTCAGGGAAGGCCACCTGACTGCTATTTTTAAGTGTTTTCTGGTTTCTGACTTCAGCGAGCTGAGCTGCGGCGGTGTCTCGCTGCAGAGCCACCAGCTCCCTGCGCTGCCCGCCTCCCGGCTGGATTTCTAAGTGGGAGGAGATGCCAAAAGGAGTGCAAGACCCGCTGATTTATTGATTTCCCGACAAAAGGAATCACAGCTCCATCCGTTCCCTGCCATCGCTTTCTTTCCTCGCTGGCCTCGGCTGCTCCATTCCCACAGGAGCTGCTGCCAACAGCCCCGGGCTCAGCGCGAGCATCTCCTGCCTGTTCTCACCCCGCTGCAGCTGGGGGGGGTCTGAGGGGCTGCCACCCCTCCCGAGGGGCTGCACAGCAGCGTCTGAGCAGCACGACTCCTTCCTTCCCTGCAGAGACCCGGGGCTGATGCTGGTGGTGCCCGGTTTCTCCAGCCCCAGCACCCCCCGGGCCCCGCGGGAGGGTCTCGGAGCTCTGCGGGGAGCGTCGGTCGGTAGGCGAAGGGGGAAGCGCAGCGCTTGCTGCCTGTCCGCTGTCAGCAGGAAAAACACACCACGGCAGCACCAAGGTGGGGAAGCGGCCGTGGGCTGTCAGCACACCCCTCTGGTCCCCGGGGCCAGCTGGAAGGCAGGGCTGGAAGCCAGCGCAGGAGCTCAGCAGTGACAGGCAGAAATAACCTGTGAGGTCCCCCCCGTTTCCCTCCTTCTGTCCCACGCTGAGCTTTGTCACCTCCCTGGGGAGCCCAAAGCTGCTGTGGTCACTCTTTATGGCGCTGCAGGTCCTACCCGTTCCCACCCCTGCAGGAGGAGAGGGATGGCTCCCCTTCCCAACCCTGTGGCACAAGGAACCCCGACAGACAGTGCGGGGATCAGAGGTGGGGTGAGCTGCCCAGCCCCGGGCAGAGCTCATCCCCGGGTCCCTGACTGCCCCTCCGTGACTCCTCCGCTCCTCACGGATGTCCGCTTGTCCCTTTGGGAGGCTAAAGGGCCACTTCAGGATAAGGGCTCTGTTTTCATGGACTTATCCAAATACTTGCTGAAACCACAGCCCAGAAATTACCACCTGGCTGAGAAACCCACGCCTGTGTTCTGCTTCCCGCATGGCCAGTGGCCAGTGCTCCTGGGCTGCAGTAGCCACATGAGGACTAATCTGCCCCGCGTCGCTCTGGGACCTTGAGCGCTGGATGCAGCGGGTCCAGGCCCATTTCACCGTGGTCAAGGCATGTTCTGTCCCTCACACACACCAGCTGCACCGTCCGTCTGTCACCACTGACGGTGCCAGGGAGAAACCAGAGCTTTAACCAGAGTGCTGCCAGCTGGTGATGAGGGCTGGAGCTGGCCCAAACTCCAGACGAGGGGAACGGTGATGGGGACACTGGGAATTTGCCGAGAGGATGTGTACTGCCAAGCTCAGATCTCCACATGGGTGATAGCTGCGTTTCCTCCTCTTCACCCCACCGAGAATGAAGATGGAGAATCACAGAACAATTCGTGTTGGAAGGGACCTTACAGATCATTAATTTCCAACCCCCCTGCCATGCAGATATCTTATTTAGAGTAGAATCATAGAATCATTAGGGTTGGAAGGGACCTTAAAGATCATCGAGTTCCAACCCCCCTGCCATGGGCAGGG
>JAOXNO010000063.1:426100-446941 GCA_028565335.1 Limnodromus scolopaceus
GCTGCCACCTCGCTCGTGCCACATCCCTCACCCACTTTTATTCACTGCAAGGTAGGAACTTTTCGTGGACCCCAAGCGCTGTCACACATTTCCTCTGCAAACCGTCCCACCTCCCAGCTCGCCATGGCCCGGCTGGGGGAACCCTGACACAGCCGAAATCCCCACCCTGTCACCTCCCTGGTGCCAGGGTCCCCACACCATGCAGGGGATGTGCCAGCCCCCCCACCTGGCACAGACCCTTCCCAGGGGGAGCCTCGCCGGTGCCGAGCCAGGCGTGGGGTGCCCCGGTGCAAACCCTCTCCGTATCTGTGTTTTCCATGGGATTCTGCTGCTGCTTCGGGAGCTGCTCACACGGGCTCCCACCCATGGCCCCGGGCCCGGAGGTCCCGAGTGAAACAGCTGATGCTCGAGCTCCATCTGTGACCTTGTCAACACCCGTGTTGGTGGCAGAACAGCTCGTCTGACGGGCTGCTGGGCTCTGCTGCTCGGGAGGGTGGTAGAGGAAGGTTCTGAAACCAGATGGATAGCGAGGGAGATGGCAGAAGGATGAGCTTTGCCCTCTGCGATGGGTCTGCACTGTGGGGGGGATGTCTCAGGCAAGGCTCAGCGCAGGACGCAGCCGCTGGAGGAGAATCCAGAGCCCTGTGCCCAGTATGGCACCAGTTTGGGGAACAGGGTGACAAGTGTGCAGCCCGCACACAGACCCCCCCTCCAGCCCCCGGGCTCTTCCCAGGGCTCCGGGAGAGGAGCTGGGCAGCAGAGCGGGGAGGGGAGCACTATCCCGAGCACGTTCGTACGGGGAGAAGTTCTGATCAACGTTTATTTAACCTGCTGAGAGTCACTTAGTGACTGGCACGGACACTAATGGCAATGTTCATCACGCATTTAATATGTGCGGGGAGCACAGCCACAGCTGGCAGAACTCGGAGAGCAAATTAGGAAGTGTGAGACATTTATTATCGTAACGGGAAGCGGCGGTGATTGATCACCCCGAGCGACGCTCCTCTGCCCACCGCAGGCTGACGGGAGAGAATGGGCCGGGGTGCAAGGAGACCCTGGGGGAGATAGGGGGGATTCCAACTTGTGTACCCCCCATTGTGCCGGGCATCGCTTAGAGGCATCGTTCACGCCCACAGGTCAGGGCACTGGGGTGAATCCCATGGGTGAGGACACGGGGACTCATCCTGGTGACACTGAGCTCTCTGCAAGGAGGACAGATCAGCTGCTGGCTCTGGAAGATGTGAGGGTTCCTCCACGGGGGACACAGCCCCATGAAACATGGTGGCACTCCTCCCTTTGCAGCTGTGTATAATTTTGCAGAGTGGGAAAATCCTGGAGCCTCTGGAGCCAGAGCTTTGACACGCTGGCTCCAAGCCTGAGCCAGGGAAGTACCAACAGTCCTGGGGCACAGGAGCAGAGCGGGGCAGAAATTGGGCTGGGACGTGGGGCTAAGTGCCAGGAACAGGCTGCAGGGAGGCACTGGCTGCCCAGTTAAAAGCTGAGCACTGGGAACGGGATGAGGGTTAGCGTCAGGCCGTCGGGCCACGGTTCACGTTCAGGCGACTTTAGTGCCAGGAAGATGAGATTGAGGTTAAAGTGTGGGTTGGCTTTTGAGTCAGAATTGGGAACCAGGATTCGGGGTAAGTTAGCCCCCGGCTTTCAAACTGGTCGAAATCTCACAAAGTCTATTGGCTCAGAAAAAATACCCCATTTCACTTGTGAGAGTAAATTATCTTAAGGATGAAGTAGAGAAGGAACAACAATGTGGCTGTGGAGAGTGCCGTGCGCTGCCAGCGTTCCTGGAGCAAAAGGAGAGGACAAGGAATCCCGAGATGCAGCAAGAGACATCCACGGCATCCACAGCGGCTCTGCCCGGGTCACCCTTGCGTCAGGACTCGTTCAGAAACCACAGGCATTCACACGGCATCAAAGTGCCGTTTCCACACAGGCACAAACACCTACAGCACGTCCACCAGAAGAAACACGTTCCTTTGCCCCGCAGATTGAATTTTGCCTGTGGGTTCTGTCAGATAATTATTATTTTGCACTAGTTTATTTAAGCACTCGCTCATCATCGCCAGCACATCAAATAATGAGTGCTGTGTCCCCGAAGATTAAATAGCAACATGCTGCAAAATACAGGGGAGGAAATAGAGTTGAGCTTTGCAAAGTTTTTAATTAACATTTTGATACGGAGTGAGATCACCTGAATGGTGGGACATTTCCCAGGCACAGCTGGATGTTGCACAGGATGATTTTCATTCTCGAGGGCAACCTCCCACCTCCCGGTTAAGCTGGGCGAGAGAAGTCCCTTGTGTCCCTGTTGGAGCCGCACGGCCACCCCCTGCCTGTTGGGGACAGGACAAGGTGGGTGCCACGGGGGCTGTGCCTGTAACAGGTACAAAATAGCCCAAGGCAGGGGGGCTGAGCTGCTAAAAGCCCCGGGGAGGAGGGAAATCGCTTCTTCTGCCCCCAAAGGGTGGCCACAGTATGGAGAAGTGGGGTACGGCCAGGTGGCTCTGCTGTCCCTTTGCACAGAGGCTGGTGGCCCCCTCCTGCCCTGAGCCCCCAGGGACCCCATGGGCAGCCTGGCACCAGCTTGTCCCTGGCGCTGGGGCACTTTACACTTGAGTTTGGCAGAGACACCTCCTCCATGGGACGAAACCCCCAAGAGACCCCACCACAGACACCCCCCTGGCACCCCCGCTGTGTTGGTGCCCAGGGGCCGGTGGGGTGGCCCAGGGGGCACGGGCTGGTCTTGGGGTGGATGGGACCCTGAAGGGAGCACAACAGCCATGCTCAGGACAACTCATGAAATCCACGTCACATCTTCTCTTCTCTGCAGCCCTTCATCCCAAGGAAGGGCACGATGCCAGGAGCGTGCCCGCACACTGACATGGGGCATCTTCGGGGCTCGGTGCACGGGCTGTCAGCAGCTGGAGTTAGAGGGGATTATTAGCAGCTTCGAGCTCAAAAAAACCAATCAGGTGCACAACAGCGACTCAACAACGTGTAATAATGTGATATAAAAGGGGGAGGCTTTAATTGTTGCTCTGCTTTCAAAAACACGCAACCCATTAAGGCAGCCCCTGCTCCCCCTGGCAGCAAATCCCGTACCTGACCCCGGGACGGCACCGGGGGCTGGGGGAATCACAGGCCAGTAAGCTTTGCGTTTGCTCCTGGAAAATGTTTTCAAATTGTGATTAAAAATAGACCAAAGGAGCACAGATGGGATGACATGGATTCCATGAAGGAAAATGCGTCAGTCTCTCCAAAACATCCCCGGTACCGCTCCTGCTTCCAAAGGTCTGGCTGATTTGGGGCGAGCCAGAGGTCTGGGCAAGGAGCAGCGCTGCAGCCGGGCCAGAGGGCAGGAGGGGAACACCTTTATGAGGAAAAAACGGCTCAGGCAAAAAATTAAGGGGGCTTAATCTTCAGTTTTTCACGACCGCCACCACCATGGACCTCATCCCTGCGTGTGTTAATGTTTTCCGCAGTGATCTGGAGGGGAGGAAGGGTTGGGAAGCAGAGCCCAGTTCACAGATGACACGGAGGGGAGTTAATTGAATCCAGAAAAGCCCAAAAACACCTCAGAGGAACCGGAGCCAGGGAACGGGGTGATGAGTTTGTAGCTGAATATCCACCCCAGCAGACAAATACCGCAGCACCTCGGCCTCGGCGAGTGCGGAGCCCGGCCCCCGCCGGGGGAGGTGGGCTGATTGAGGGGGAAAAAGAGCTACTCCGGCAGCTGGGGCCATGTGTGAGCTAAGAACAAGGGGTGCTGTACCCAGCCTTGGGAGCGAAGGGCAGCAGCGAGATCTGGCTGTAGGAGCCGCTCTTGGAATATCTGATCTGCCAGTTAATTGTTACTGGGAGGACGGGGATAGGGAGGAGCTGGGGTCCCTTTCCCTGGGCAGGGATATCTCATGCTGCTCAGCTGAAGTTCTGGAGACCTTGTGTGTACCTCAGTAAATAAAGGGGGTTGCATGGAAGCCACATCTGACCCCAGGTGCTGTTCCCTGTCCTGCCCTCGGTGTCCTGGGCTGTGGGGCCGTGTCCGACCAGACCACAGCCCCTGCACCCCCCGAGTGCTCGTGACGGAGCTGCTCCACGAAATTCCAGGAGAGGAATTGGGAGTCCTGGGAGGATGTCCAAGGAGGCTGCAGAATGCTGGATTTTGGAGCAGAAGCAGGAAAGGGGCTTTGCAGAGGGACCACAAGAGATGGTGGGGAGCCGCAGTCCCGCAGGCAGCGTGCCCTGAGGCCACGGTGAGCGGCACGGCCAGGCAGGGGGGGCTGAGGGTGCTTGCCCACAGCTCAGGCACAGGCAGCAGCCTGCAAAAGGCCTGGGGGGGCAAATCAGCGTGGGGCACCGGGGGGGGGCACAAACAAGAGGAAGGTCCTGCCCGGTGCCTGGTGGGGTCCAGCACTGCCTCCTCGCTGGGGAAGGGGCTCTACCCACAGACCCCAGCAAAACCGCTCCAACCTCCACCTTATTTCTTCCCACCAGCTGCTGCGTCAGGAGCTGCTCGGAAGCATCTTTGGCACAAACCTTGGCAGAGAGCACCCTCCAGTGGGCACTGGGAGGCCAGTGGGAGCCCCGTGCACGCTGCTGGCTGCAGACTGGGCACAGGAGGGACCCAGGCACCCGGGCAGCGTGGCAGGGGTCCGCAGCGAGGGGTCCCGGAGTGGCTGGAGCAGAGCAGCCCCTTCTCAAAGCCTGCACCCACCGCATCTTGCTCTGGTCAGACACTGCCTGGCCGCGGGCTCCAGCCCCACGATGCCCTCAGGACCAAGGCCTTGGTGTAGTAAGAAGCAATTCTGCAAAAAAAAATGCAATTTTGGCTGCTGGATGCTGAACCCTGCAGGCATCGGTCCCAGCCAGCATCACTGCCTCGGGTTCACAGGCTTCCAAGAGTGCATCTGGGGAGGAGAATGCTGTAAAGCGATGCTGATCCTTACTCATATCCCCAGATGTTAAGGAAGAAGACACAAGGCAGAGGCGTTTGCCGTCTTGGGTGGGGTTTGCAAGGCAAGGGCTGGACCGGGCATCCCAAACTGGCCACCGTGTGGAGACGGCAGCAAAACCCAGGGTGGGTGGTTGCCCAGCAGCTTGAAGGAGTCCCTGGTGAGCGAGAGAGCAGAGGAAATCCCAGCCCTACACGGTGCCAAACATGTGTCCCCTCCTCCAGCTCGGCGTCTGTCAGCCGTGGGCGAGGGCGGCCGGGGGAGGCTGCTCCTCCATCGTCTCCGTGACCTGCCTCCTGCTCCCCGTGCAAAGCGAGGGCCAAGGCAGCAGTGTCCCAGCCATCAAGCTTTGGCAAGTATTTCGTCTTCTAAAAGCTGCTCCCTGGTGCTCGGGGCAGTGGGAGGCCCCGGGACAAGTTGGGGAGACGGAGGAAGGTTGGGTCCCTGTGCTGACCCCCTCCAGGGTCCTGGTGTCCCCATCCCCTGCCACCCAAAAACCCCCTCCCGAGGCATCACCTCCAGGGATGCCGTGTCCCCGTCCCCTGGGAGATGCTCCGGGGGCGGAGCGGAGCCGGCGCAGGAAGAGCATCCCGTGTAGCATCTGGTTGCAATCAATGTTTGCAGAACTGGCTACGCTCCTTCCCGGCCAGTAGCCAAGTGAGCTGTTTCCCACAGGATCCCCAGCCCATGGCTCCGTGCGCCGGGGTTTCGCAGGGCCGTTACAGCGAGCTGCATCCCCGGAGCAGCGCTGGGACCCCAGCTCTGAGCGGGGACCCTGAACCTAAAGGGAATAACGGGGCGCAGGCACGGGCCCACACTGCTCCTGCACTGCTCCCCTGTGGGATTTCTCCCCTGGGGCTGGTCCAGCAGCTCCAGAGCTACTGCCGGGCTGTGGCCGCTCATTTCCAGCTCCCCTGCCCTGGCCAGCCCCACTCTTAACCTAACGATCATCATAATAATGTGGTGACTTCATCATTCAGCTTGCTTCACATTTAAAGCATCATCCTAATTTTCTCATGCTAAGTATTGGACAGAAAACTTAAAGAAAACACACCCCATTTAGGAAAAAAAAAAAAAAAAGCCAGTTTAAGTTGCTAAGCAACTAGATTTTGTGATTTTATTGAGGCTCTTGCACTGTGTGATGGTTTTATGAATCCCCAGGCTCACGCAGTCAGGTGATTACCTGAGGTTCTCCACTTGCACTCAATGGTAAAGTTGTCAGATCTCCCCAGTTGCAGAGAAAGGCTTGAAAATGAGGCCAAAGGCACACAGAAAGCAAAAGCAGCAGCCCTTACCACTTACCAGGCCTAAAATCCTCCTGCTCGCTGAGGCAGCCTCGCAGCTGGGGGACGAGCCACAGAAAACGCTGCACACCTCAGCGCTGCTGCCATAGCAAACCTGCGTCACGGGGCAGGGCAAGGGGAAACCGCCTCCAAACCAGAAGAAAATTGGATAAATTCATGTTTAGGTGGGGGTTCCTGCCTTCACACACACACCCCCACCAGCAGGGTTGCGTCGGGGTGTGCGATGCAGCTGGGAGGAAGGAGAGTTTGAACCTGGCTCTGACTTCTGCTCTGTATGGAAATCTTGACATGAGCAGATCTCTGCTGGAAAAGCCACAAAAATAGGCACATTGTCAGCGTGTGTTCTTTCTCCTCTGGCAGTGGGAGAGGTCGGAGCCGGGTGGGGAGGGTGGGCTGGGGACGGGAAGCGAGCGGAGCTGCTCGAAACAGCCTGTTCTTCCCCCTAGACCTGTCCTGATGGGCTCCAGATGCTCCCCTTACCCTCGTGGTGATTCATGATTGGGGACTGACCAGCCCAAAAGGATTGCGGTGGCTTCACCCTCTTCACCTCCCAGCAGGATGTGACCCCGTGCCTCAGTTTCCCCATCTGCAGCATGCAGAGACCGGCAAGGTGCTGGTGGGGCAGGAGCATGGACAAAGCTACAGCGCGGTTTCATGGGCAGGACACAAAGGCTGGCTGCTCCGGGGAGGGGGATGTGGGGAGACCAGTGTCTATCTGGAGTAAATCGGTTCAAAGCTGTGATTGCGATGACATGTGGAATTCTCCCTCTTCCAGCTTCACCCCCAGCGCTGGAAGAACTCCCATTCGAGGTGTCAGCCCACATCCGTGCAGGGGAAAAGCCATCCCTCTCCTCTCCACTGCCTTCACGCTGCCTCTGGCATCTCCTCTGCTCATCCCAAACCCCTTCCACACTCCACCCTCTGCTCCCCGCTGTCCTGCTCAGGCTGGGACAGCCCCCAGCTCCCCGCCATGGGGCCAGTGGGCGGTTTGGGCTGTCCCAGCTGCCCCCCAGATGGTCTGAAACCAGTCAGACTCCCAAAAAGAGCCATCCCGCAGGTTTTCTGCTGCCCCACAACACACCTACCACTCCCGTGCCAGGCGTGTGTGCCTGGGAGAGAAAGGCCAGGCCAGGCTCTTGTTTTCTGGGATTTTGGCCCATTTTTGGCCCCGGCACTGCAAGGCTGTCACTCCTGCCCTTGGCCAGACCAGTGGCAGCTCCTGGGGAGGCCGTGCTTGAGGTGGGTTCATCCCTGGTGACACCTTGGGAGCTGTTGGAACCCCCCTGGCTGCGAGGAGATCCAGGCAGCAGAGCACGAGCCTGCAGCCACAACCTCCGAGTGCTGGAGCATCGTGTGCTGGCTCGGGACTCCAGCAAGGGTCACCACGCAGGGAGAAACAGCATCCAGCTCAGGAAATTCCCAGTAGAAATCCCATTCCTACTCTTCCCCAGGCAACTGGGGCTGCTGGGAACGGAGTGCTGGGCTAACTGGGCTAACGTGCACCCACCACGGCCACTCTTCTCTCAACTTCTGCTGCTGCAAACTGCCCAGAACACCCACCAGCACAGGGCAGATTAAGGGAGGAACTGGTAAATGCATTTTCAGGTTAAACTCTGGCCTCCTTATGGGCTCTTCTGAGCCACAGAAGGCTCCCCTGCCCTCCTGCCCTGGCACTGTGCTTCAGGCCTTTGTCCTGTCCAGGGGACACCCATGCAGCCACAAGGACGTGCTGCCAATGCATATTTTTCTTACGGAAGAGGAAAAAATATTGGCATGAAGAACAGCTCAAATAAGAACATGTTAAATTTAGGCTGGTTAGGGAAGGGCAAAAGGCTCCTCGAGTGGTGTCCTTGCCCAGGATGCCGAGCTCCTGCGCTGAGCTGGGCCCTCGCTGCCAGCAGCCCGGCCGGAGGACGGGAAAACCCAGCTCATCGCCCTGCGCCTGGCACCGTGACCCTCACCGGGCTTGTCCCTTGGGCCAGACGCAGCCGGGGACACACAGCACTGGGTCACACGCATGGCCCCAGGGTGATGCACAGACCCACTGGGGCCGTAAAATAAAGCTTAAAAGCCCAGAGACCTGAAGGAGGAGGCTCTGGAGGCTTCACTGAAATCTCATTCCAGGTGCCCACCCTCCTCCAGGGCAGGAGGCAGCCCCACACCTCTGCTCGGTGCCTTTGCCTTGCCTGAGCCCAAATCCTGCCCAAACCCTGCCCAAAGTGGAGCCCCCCCATGCACAGGGCCTGCAGGGACTCGGGACACCAGCACCCAGTATGCGTCCCCGGCACCCCGGTGCCACCCCAGGGGGATGGCAGGTTGCAGACAAACAGGGGAATTTTTGCGACTGGGCCAGCACAAATATTAGCTTTAGTGTGCGGTGGGGAGAGGGGGGGCGGGCAGAGGAGAAGAGCTGCTGGGGGACGGACAAGAACATCCACGGGAGAAGAATGCCACAAAAATGCAAGATTAATGTGCTCTCCCGGCTACGTCTATTGGGGTTCTGCCCTCCTCCTGGGGGGCTGCAACCCCAAAGCCCCGCACCAAAGTCCCAGAGGAGCTGAGCCAGGGCTCTGTGGGAAGGACTGCACCCCCCGGCAGCCCCCCGGCAGCCTCCCCTGGGAGGAACTGCCGATGGGGAGGAAAGAAGGTACCAAGGGGTGCCCGTGCCCTCCCGAACGGGCACTGGGAGGAAAGGGCCGGCACAGGGGGTGCCCGTGCCCCCAGCCCCACCAGTGCCGGCGCCGGGGGGTCCTGCCCGGGCACAGCCTGGAGCGGACCCGCTGCTCCCCGCAGCCCAGGGGGCCAGGTCCGGTCTCTCCCTCCCGGCTGCCGGGATGCGGCCCCGGGCCCCTCCGCCGGCCCGAGCATCCCCGAGCGGGGCCGCCCCTCCCTCCTCTTCCTCCTCCTCCTCCTCCTCCCACCGGCCGGCCCCGAGCCCCGGCGCCGCGGCCGCCCCAGAGCCCTCGCAGCCGCGGGGCTGGCCGGGGGGAGCCGTGCCGTGCCGAGCCGTGCCGGGCCGTACCGAGCCGTTCCGAGCCGAGCCGGGCCGGGCCGGGCCGGGCCATGCCGTTCTACAAGCGGAGCGTGGTGGCGCGGCGGGGGCGAGCGGCGGTGCCGCTGGGCGAGCTGCGGGACGTTTGCAGCCTGGCGGCTCTCACCCTGCTCCGGCAGCTCGCCGACCTCTGCGGCCACTCGCTCGCCCTCCTGGG
Organism: Limnodromus scolopaceus; assembly: GCA_028565335.1. NCBI lineage: Eukaryota > Metazoa > Chordata > Aves > Charadriiformes > Scolopacidae > Limnodromus > Limnodromus scolopaceus. The sequence goes on from JAOXNO010000063.1 coordinate 435,581, forward strand.
AGACATCGAGGGTCACCTCCTGGCCTTGGGTCGCCGCACCGGGCGGCTGCACCGTCGAGCCGCCCGCCTGCAGGCGCTGCTGCGGGGCCGGCCGCTGCGCGGGGCGACTGCCGCCCCAGGTAAGGCCACCCCCGCCCGGCCACCCCCGGGGGGTCCCGGGGTCCCCCAGCCCCGGGAGGATGCGCGGCCGGCGGGTGCCACCCGTCAGGGCTGCACTCTGCTCCCAGGGGAATCCCGTCTCTCCTCCCCAATGCAGGGGGGTCCCCACTGCCGCTCCCCCGACGTGGTCCCCCCCCCGGGTGCCCCATGTCCCCGCTCCGGGGTGCCTGACCCTCACCGGCTCCTGCTGTCGAGGTTCCCGCTCCTCTGCCAGCGGGGAGGTCTGGGGGAGCCGGGGGCCGGGGCGGCTGAGGAGCGGTGATGCCACCCCGAAGCCGTTTCTGTCACGGAGCTGGGGCGGCATTGCCAGCCTGTGGCGTCGGGGTGAGGCTGGGACAGCCCAGCAGCCGCCTGTCCCTCTGCCCGGCCTTTATTTTCCCGCACACAGTGGGCATTTACCAGGCGTCCGGCCAAGCACGCGTTTCACGCTGCGTCCCCGATTACCGGGGGCCGTTTCGTTCCAGGCTCCCCGGGAGAGGGGGGATGCCAGGCTGCGAGAGCCGGTCCTCGCCTCCGTGCCACTGTCCTTGCCTCAGATGCTTCACCCTCCTCCCGGGGCAGGGGACCAGGGTGGCCGTCCCCTGGCTGTGCTTTCAGCCAGAGTGAAGCTGCAGATCGGCGCGGAGCAGATTTCTCTCAGGGTTTTGTGACATTCGGGGAACGTGACAAGTTGTAGCCCGGGCGTCCCGTCTGCTCATCCCTCTCCTGGCAGCCAGCGGGGCTTCTTTCTGCCTGGATCGCTTTCGTTTCCCATTCCGAGGGTTTCAGTTTGGCACAGGCTTCTGTCCTGGGTCAGGAGCGGGCAGCCTGTTTCAGAGGAGCTTAAAATAAGCTCGTTTTGGAATTGTTTATAGAATTTTGTTTTAAAGGGCTTTGCGGGGCGGGGAGGGGGAGTGCTGTTGGAGCACGTTTCCCCCAGCAGCGCAGCGCGTTTCTCAGGCCCTTGGCGAGACGCGTGTCGCTCGTGCTCTCTGCAAACCTCCCTGCAACTGCTGTCCTGCTGCGGCGTCTGCATGGAGCCGTGGGAAAGGAGTGCCAGCCCCTCGCAGGCCGCTTCCCGGGAGCGGGGAGCCAGTGGAGACCTTGGCCTTGGCCTGGGGGACGCGCTGCCCTCGCAAACGCTGCTGGAGTGAAGCAGTTGTTGGGGTAAGAAGAGGCTCCTGCTGCCCCGCGCGTCGGCCAGCAGAGAAATGAGGGGAGCAGGAGGTACCACGGTCACCCCCGCCGACCCGTGCAGCGCCGTCACCCCGCGTGCTGGACCCGTGTCACCGGGAGGAGGGGCTGGCCGTGATGGTGACCAGATGGTCCCTCACCGCCTGCGTCTGGCCGGCAGGTTGGGAATGCTCTTGGTGGCCGCGGGAGCCGTGCCTGCTGCCGTGGGGGCTGCAGGGGGGACGGCGGGGGGACGGCTGCAGCGTGGGGAGGGCGGGAGGTGGCCGCTGCTGCGGGCAGGTGGGGCTTGGTGGTTCGTGGCCCTGGGGTTTTTGGTGCCGGGCACCTGGAGTTTCTCCTGGAGCAACTTCACCGCCGGTTGCAAGCGGTGTCAGCCCCTCGTTAGAACACACGTGTGACTCGTGAATGCTGGTGAATATGCATGTATGCAGATGTTTGGGGCGGGCTCTCTGGGCTGGCTGGCTTGCTGGGGGTCGGAGGTGTGTGGGGATAAAAATGCTTTGATTTTTTTGGTGGGAATCGCTGGGGTGGTGCGAAGCAAGCGGAGCCATGCCCACCACCACCCCCTTCACCCCGTCTCTGGCAGCACAGAGACCTGGGGGGGTGTTGCCTTTCTCCCTGCACCCCAAGGGGAGCACAACCCACCCACCCTCCCACTGGCTCCTCATCCACCCACCACGGCGGTCCCTGAAGTCAGGAGGGAGCAGGAGCCTCCGGCTTTACTGAGCTCTTTACTTTGGGGAAGAACAAAATTCCGATTGCTGTTTCGGTTGCTGTTTGTTTTCCTAAGAGCTCCAGCAGCAGCCGGTCGCGGGGGAACGGTTCACGTCTCGGGAGGACGGGAGCTCCGTGCGAGCCCCCGGCCCCCTGTGGCTGTGGGGAGAGCAGAGACAGCCCGAGGCTGCCTGAGAACGCTTTGTACCGAGCTGAGGCACTGCACAGAGCCCCCTGAGCGAGGAGCAAATGCTGAACGACACCCTGCATGGGGCCTGGGGTTTCTTTCCTCCTCATTTCCATCTCTTGAGGAGGATCCAAGGGCAGAAATCACATTTCTCCTCTTAAACTGGAATAAAACCTTCACCCAGGGCCAAACACGCCCCGGTGCAGCCTTCGTGCAGTCAGTGGGGTCTGGGTGATGTCACAGCCCGTGGGGTCTGGGCGATGTGTGGCAGCCACCCAGCCAGCTGGTCAGGACAGTGATGGGGCAGGCCCTGGGCAAGCAGTTGCCATCCCTCAGCAGGGCTGGAGCCAGTCCCAGCCCAGCACGTTGCCAGCCACAGCACTTGCCCGCTGTGATCGCCAGCTCAGGTGGGCACGTGGGTGGTTTGCCCTCCCCAAGGATGGTCCCCACACCATCCTCCTGGGTTTGGGCATCCTCAGTCAGGTCAGGAGCCTTTGCCTGGCTTTGGCTTCTCCCAGGCAGGTTAAAAGCATCCAAAAGCTGTGGGTCTCCTTCCCAGCAAGGGAGGAGCTCAGGTCACTGCTGTGCAGCAGGAGGTGTCCGTCCGTCTGTCCGCAGGCCGTGAGCTGGCGGGAGCTGCCTCGTCTTCCTCATCAGGAGGGGGATTTGCTGGCTGCTGCCAGAGGAAGGAATCGCACGGCGATGGCCGGGGGAGTGCTTTATCCGGCGAGGCCGTGGGGCTGTTTCCAGCGCGAGACGGCAGCCAAGGGCTGTCGGATTCCTCTGCTCTTATTCATCGGCCGTGGCGGGAGAGCGGGGAGGGTGGGCGGCTTCCCCGGGGAGATGGGTGCATCCCCCGGCACGGGGAGGCAAGGATGCTGCTGCTGGGCACGGGGGTCCCACCGCGGAGGGCAGAGCGGGGACCAGGCTCCCTGTCCCGCTCCCCTTGGCACAGCCACGTCTTGGGGGGTGGCACTGGACCCGTCCCTCCTGCCAGCGCTCGGCACTGAAGGTGGGGGCCACTTTGCAGCCCAGGAGAGCCCCCGGTGCTCCGACTTGCTGGCTCTTATGCTGATCCCTGACTGGGACGTGGCTCCGTGGGCACTGGCTGGTGACACGAGCCAGCGCTCCCCGCTCAGTGCTCTCCCCTGGGGACCCAGCAGCTCTAGAAATAAATCTCAGCAAAGAAGAGGACGGGCCCCGGCGCCGAGAGCTATTTAAACCCTCGTCCCCGAAGAGCTGCGGGGACGGTTCTCTGGAAGAAATGCAGGGCCGTGCTGGCAGGAGGAGCTGTTTACGGCTCTTGCCGAAATATGCAGCATTTGCCGTCCTCTGACCTCCCAGCCTTCGTCTCGAAACCGGCCATGGAGAGAGGCAGAGCCGGCCCCACACCCTCCGACCGGCTCCCTCCTCCCCGGGCGGGCAAGGGCTGGTGCAGGCGTTTTTCCCTGGATCCTGTCACCGGTTTTAAAAAAAAAGAAGGGAAGAAACTGAAAAAAAAACCCCATGCTGACTTGCTGGAGTGTCCTGCCAGGCTGGAGTGGCCGGGCTGTCCCTCAGCCCCAGGTGGAGCCGCTGCTGGGGACAGGGGCTGCGGCCACCTCTCACAGCCCATCCCAGGGATGGAACCTGCCAGATTCCCACGGCTCTGATGTGGGAGCCAGGCAGCTGAGCCCCGCTCCCCCCAGCCCCACAGCCGCCCTGGCCAGCTCCTCTCCATGGGGACAGGGCCCTCCAGTTGGCAGCGAAGATGCTGGGAATGGTGTGGGACCACCGGGAAGGAGACACACCAGACCCAGGGGATGAGAAGGGCTGTTTCAGAGTGAGATGTTCACCACCGCTGGGAAGTGGCATTTGCCATGGGGCAGCTGCGAGTCTCCATGGCCATCAGGACAGGCTGTGGCAAGCGCAGGGTGACCCATGACGATGCCAAAGCAGTTTGCAGGGGTCCCTGCCCTGATAGCCCTGTGCGGCTCAGCCTGGCCACAACCCTCTGCAGCCTCCTCCACTGGGCAGAGCAGCTCCCAGATGCCCCCCAGACCTCCACGGTATTTTCTCTGCCTGCGTTTTCCTAGCCCAGCGGTGATTTCAGCTCCCCCAAAGGCCGCCCCGGCGCGGGCGGGAGGCCGGGATGGAGAGGTTCTGCTGCCAGAGGAGGGGGAGCGGGGGCCGCACCCTCCCCTTAACAGGAACCGTCTGCGGGAGCGGCTCGGCGAGAGGACGGATAAATGAGGAACGCACGTCTCCCACCCGGACCCGCTTTGGCTGGTGGCCGTCCGTAGCACTGGGCTGGTAGCCACTGTCAGAAAATGCGAGCCACAGGCGGCATGGTGGCTCAGGGGAGACGCCATCCCCGCCGTTGCTGCTGGGAAAGAGCAGCCCTGGCCAGGCTCTGCCACCCCTGGGGCTGCGGTTCCCCCCCAGCACAGTCTGCCCATGGGTGTGCAATCCCTCCAGAGCCTAGCCCTGCTCAGGGGGGACATGCTTGGGGGGACATGCTCGGGGGACATGCCGGGAGCTGGTGGTGAGGGTGGCATCGCCAGGTCATTACCGCAACCCCTCTCCGTCCCTGTGGGGGTTTTTCTGGGCTGGGATTCCTGCTTAGACAGACCCAAATCCTGCTTCCGACAATTCCACCCTTGGGCAGCCTTTTGAAAGGATTTTTGTGTGAGCCCATCTGGCTGGTACTCTCAGGATCTGTGCTGTGCCCCTCAGGGGCAGCAGGTCCCTTGGGAACAGCAGGTCCTCAGGACCCCCGTGACCCAGCAAGAAGTGCATGGAGGCAGGAGGGAAGGTGGCTACCACTGTCCCCTCTCAGCCTGGCACGTCCCGGGTGTCCATGGTTCCTCCTGGCTGGGCCATTCCCTGCAGTGAGAGCTTGGAAGAGACTCTTGTTGTACCAGTGTCCCTGTGGCAGAGTGGTTCCTCTCTGGAAGCACCTTCAGCATCCCATCAGCTGGAACGCGGTGGCGGTGACGCTGCACAGGACCGTGGGGTGGCTTCAACTGTGAGTCTCCGCAGGAGCTTGCATCTTCGTAACGCGGTTTGAAGGACGTGCTCATGTCCGTGTGGAAGCAAGAGCTGGAGCTCGCTTTGGCAACCCGTTTTCACCTTTTGGCAACCCGCAGAGGTCTGGAGGCTCAGGGAAGGAAGAGGAGTGAGCATGCAGTGGGGCCGGTCCCCGAGGAGCCCGTGCGGGTTGTCCGGGCAGCGAGGGCCGGTGGGGGGGTCACCTGGATTTCTGGCAGCCCCCGAATGAGCATCTGGACCCGCAGGAGGGTCTCTTGCTCTTCAGCCGGTTGCTTTGTAAAGCGCCAGTAGCTTTTCGGTGGGGCTGTGCTTTGGAGGGGACTCACATCCAGCTCCTGACGTGGTCTGTGCTCCCCGGGTACCTGTTGCCCAGCTCCGTGCCCGCTGGCCATCCCTGGCACGCCGTGGCAGCTGGCAGGGGGCCGGGCAGCACGCTGGCTGCTGCGCGCGCAGGGGGGGCCGCTCGCTGGCAGCACAAAGCCGGGATTGAGCCAGGGCTGGCGCGGAACGGGCCGAGGATGCTGGCAGGGAGACTCGGCTCCTCTTCCTCTGCTCAGCCGTGCCAGCGGGCACCGCCGCCCTCCTCCTGTGCTCGTGCCGGGCAGCGGGGATGGCTGCCCGCCGTGGGCACCGGGATGCCACTGACGGTGGAGCGGGCTGGCACGGCGCTGGGTGAGTACCCGCCGGGGCGATGGACCCCCCTTCCATCAGAGCCTGGACCCCCAGCGCAGATGCCAGCCTGGCACGGTGCGACAGCCAGCGGGTGGTCCCAGCTCCAGGAGCCGTGGTGGATCTGCTGGGTGGGTGGAAGGGCTGAGCGTGGGGGGCAGGATGGAGATGGGGAGCAGGTCGTTAGCCCCTTGAGTTAATTTGATGATGGCAGATCGAAGCAGCCGGGGGGGTGGGGAAGAACTCAGTCTCCAATTAATCTGGCAATGGCTGAGCTGCGATTTTCCTCCCTTCCCGGCATCTTGAGTCACCAGCTCCGTACCAAGCAGCACGGCCCCAGCATGGGCTTGGGTCCCACCTCAGTGTCCCCAAGGCCAGGCAGCAGGATGGGGGCAGCAGGATGGGGACAGCAGGTCACGGCGCAAACGCCATCGTCATGTGTGTGCTTGCGTGTCTGTATGTGTCTGAGTGTGCTTGTCACAGAGGCGAGGGGCTCCTGGGTGTGCAGGGGGTGTGGGGGTCTGTGCCCCCCACGCTCCACATCGTCTGCTCTCGGTGGAGCCTCGGCCGGTCCATGGCCCTTGTGGTCTCTGATATCCCGAGGGAAAGAAGTTTCTGCAGCTGGCAACAGATGCTGGCAAAGTTATTGGGCACTGAGAGGGGACATGGTGCCAGGAGAGGTGCTCATGGGGATGCTCCAGGCGCTTGCTCCATGCACAGTGAGACTGAGGGGTCTGTGCTGGTGGGGGACAAACCCTGCGCATGGCAGGATCCCTGCTCCATCGTCTGCCATCCCTGCAGCTGTTTGCTGTGCCCATGGCTGCCAGCCCCAGCCTGCCAGGGCTCCTTCCCAGCCGCCCCTGGCATCTCCTCGCCGGGCAGGGCTCACCCATGGCCTTCCAGGGGCTCTTTGCGTGTCCAGCTTGTGGATGCATCCCTGCCTGGTGCACGCAGAGGTTCCCTGGCTCCGGCTGGCCCCCTGGAGCATTCCCCCTCCCCATGGCGGTGGCCAGCAGCCGTCGGGCTCCCGGGTGGTCCCGGCTGTGCGTGGGCTGCCGGGGCCACCTGCAAGGGGCTTCCTGTGTGGGACCAGCTCCCTTCCTGCCCGCCCTGGGAGCCCAGCCAAGGTGGGGGGGGCCTGGATGGCTGCCTCCCCAAAGGCCATGGGGTGCAGCCAGCCTCGGGGTGGGGGGGTTGTGGGGCCGGCTTTGGGCTTCTTCAGGCTGCTCCCCAGCCAGCCCTGGGGCCGATGGCCTTGGCAAAGGGCTGCGGGGGAGCTGAGATGCTCCAGCTCATCCTGCTGCACCCTATGCTGGGAGAGAAACCCTGCCAAGCAGCGGGGTGGAGCAGAGGGAGGGTGTCTGAGCCCCAGAGCCGCTGGGACATTGCTAATGGGAAGGGGGGTGACAGTCTGGGGACATTCAGGGAGCTGCTTGGCAGGCTCCGTCCCAGGCCCGGGTTTAGAGATGATGTCTGGTGGCAGGAAAGGACATGTAGTGCTGGGAAGGAGCTGCCTTTGCTCCTTAGAATCCTGCGCCGCCTGGTCTGGAGGTGGCAGATCCATCTGGTGCTGCCGGCGTGACCCCCACGCGGGCAGGTGGTGGGTGCCCATCAGCTTCTGCTCCCCACATGCTGTGTTCGTGGCCCCCTGGCACTTTGTCCCCTGCCTGCCCTGTGTTTCGGCTGTGCCAGGCTTGCCCCCTGGCACCCTTGCCCTCTGCTCCCTCCCCAGCAGCCAGGGAGCATCTTAGGCACGGCAGCTCCGTGCGCCCACCCCATGCTGGGCATGCACGGCCTTTCCAAACATGCCCGAATCGCTGCCCGAGGGACAGGGCTGAATGCCGTGGGGTTGGTTCCTGGCGCTGGCGAACACGCAGAAGCTGCCAGATCATTTCCTGAAGTGGCAGAAAAAGGCTAATGGGGAATTTCTGCTGGGCGAGCAGAGCGGGCAGCAGGAGCGTGAAGCGAGGCCAACGCACACCCGAGCTGCAGCGGGTGCCCCAGGACAAGAGCTGCCGGAAGGTCGCTGCCAGCACCGGGGGCACATGCGGCCGCGTGGCTTTGCAAACCCTCTTTTCCCGGTTTGGCCGGGACAGACTGTGGATGCCCACGCCTGGGAATGGCTCGTTTTGTGCTTGCGTGGGAAGCCTGAGGACTCCCGGTGCAGGGGGCTCTGCTGGAAAAAGTCGGGGAAAAGGCTGGGGGGTGGAATTTGGGCTGGCGAAAGCTGCCTGCTGGCCCCGGGCACAGCGAGAGGTAAGGGCAGGGGGGCAGGGTGCCTTGCCTGCCCCACACGTCTCCCTGCTGCCCCAGGAGTTCCCCAGCCCTGGGGAAGGGCCGTGGTTAAGGGCAGACCCCACAGCGCTGGGCTCACCCAGAGGCAGGTTGGGGGATCACGATGTGCCCACCGTCCTGTGCCACCCATCCTTTGGCGAGGGTCTCCTAAAGCCTTTCCTCAAGCCCCCCTGGAGTGTTCCTGAGCCCAGTGATCTTGCTGCAGGTGTGGGGAGCGCTGTGGGGCAGACCCCTTCCCGCAGACAGGCAAGGGGGGCTGCTCCTGCCGCTCCAGGCCGGGGCGAGCCCGGCTGCCTGATCCCTGTTAATTACGGGAGAGGGGGGGTGGCGGTGCCCTCGGGCTGGCACGGCCCGACAGCGCGGGTGGCATCTCCTCTCCGGGGGTCCCACCGATCGCCCCCCTCGCCGGAGGGATGCCAGCCGGGACGGGACGGGCTGGCGGGACGCTCCGGCCCCGCTCCGTCTCCATGGCTCCGGCACCCGCAGCGGGGACGTGTCGCTATATCTTTAAGAAGGGCCTGGGCTGGGGTGGGAGAAGCGTTTCCATCCAGCCTTTCTCCCGGCGAACCTGGATCGAGTTAGCGGGAGCGAGCGGGGAGCGAGCGGCGGAGTTGGGGCCGTGGCCGCCCCCGGCCAGGGCACCCCCCGAGCGGCCGCGGGGCTTCGGAGCCGCCGAGGCAGAGGAGGAGGAGGAGGCAGAGCTGGGTAGGTAGAAGTTTTATCCTCCCCCCCACCCGCCGGACTCCCTGCCCTGCTCCGGGAGGGGGTGGCAGCGCCGCGGGGTGAGGGCAGGGGGCGGCGGGTGCGTGGCAGGGGAGGGGGTGGCCATCGCCAAGGGTGGGTGCTGGCCGCGGGTAGCCCCAGGGCTTGCCCAGACGGCCGGGGCTGGCAGAGCCGCCTGTCGGCTCCTTCTGGCTCCCACCCTCACTCGCTGAGCGATGGGGGCGGCAGGATGGGACCCCCTGTCACACGAGGGTCTCAGCGCTGGGACGCAGCATGGTGACAGCGGGCAGAACCCCACGGGGGGGATGCTGTGCCCCCCACTCTATGGGCAGTGCCCGTGCCCAGCCCTAAGGCTGGGTCTGACCCTCCTCTTCCTCCCCACCCGCTCGGGCTGGGGCAGGGGCATCCCCAGGGACCCCGGGGGGAGGAAGGTGCCATGGGTGCTCCTGCGCTGCTGCCTGCCTCCTGCCACCATGGGCTGGGGTGCTGGGGGACCCGGTGGCCCTGTGGGGGAAGATGCCAGTACCACAGCTTGCATCCCGTGTGTCCCATGGTTCAAAAATGGCACAAACTAGTGATGGCATCACGGCACATGGTGGCAGTCTGGGTCTGCACTGGTTCTTGGGCACAGTCGTTTTGGGGTGCCCTCAGGTTTCCCGAGCCAGAGGAAGCTCTGGGTGGTCGGGGTGTGGGTGCAGGCTGTTGGGATGATCAGGGCTGGGGTCCCCATGTCCCCTGAGTCTGACCTCTGTGTGGGCAGCAGAGGCCTTGCAGCTTGTCCTGTGCTGGTGGCACGGCGCCCATCAGAGGACCCCGTTTGCTGAGCCCAGTGTGTGTTTTCCCTCCCCAGAGCAGTTGGGGAGGGGGGTACAGAGCAGTGATCCCGAGCCTGGAGAAGATCTCTGGGTGTGTGGGGCTGGCATCCTGGTGCAGCGTGTGGTCCCCCAATATGCCCACCCCATGCACGGTGTAACAAGGGGCTCCAGCAGGCTGCTGGGGACACGGCTGCTCATGGGGGGGCCAGGCTGCCAGTCCCTCCAGCCGTGGGCACACCAGGAGCACACAGGGCAGGGGACAATACCCCATCCCAGGGAGGACGGGTTAGTCCCCGGTGCAGCTCCTGGGACTCGGAGCAAGGAAATATGTTGCTGCACGGGAGGAATCCCAGGAATGCAGAACCCGGAGGGGACACGAGGTGGCACGGCAGTTTCAGCCCAGCTTTTTGGTGGCTGCAGGCGGATTCCCTGCCAGGGCCAGGCAGGGGCAGGCAGGCAGGGGGTCACCTTCAGCGGGGTGAGTGAGGGGGCTGTCGGCCACGGGGCTCCACGTCCCGGGTCTGCTCAGCCGGCACCCACTCCACCGGGATGTGGGATCCCCCAGGGCCCAGCACCCACTCCACTGGGACTTGGGACCCCTCAGGGTTCAATGCAGCCCTGGGGGCAATGTGCAGTGCTGCCCACTCGCCCCTGTGCCTGTGTGGGGCTGCACAGCCCTGGCCCCACTCCACCGGCCTTGGCCTGGCCCAGAGCCGTTGTTCTCCAATGAGCTCATCTGCTTTGCTGGTTATTATTTTTTAACATGGTCTCTTGGCCAGAAAATAATCAGCTCAGCCACTTAGCGAGTGTTTATGGCTTCTTCAAGGAAGCTGCTTTCTCTGCCAGGAGAGGGGCTACTTTGGAAAGGGAGATCTGAGCTGCTCCCCGCGCTCGGGGCCGGAGGGAGCCGCCGGCACAGGCTTTTCCGCCGCTCTGCACCGTGGGCACGGGGAGCTCACTTGGGCTGCAAGGAGTGTGCAGTTGGGGAAGCGTGAGCTGCACGCATCCATGGGGCTCGGAGGAGGACACGGGGTCTAGGGCTTCGTCGCAAGAGATGACGAGCAGCTGGGAGTGGTGAGGGGCTTGCTCGGCCCCCCGGGACAGGGTGCAGAGCAACAGCCGCGCTGCCGAATCGCGGACCCCACACCCTGCAGTGGGGCTGGGGGCAGAGGTGCCACTGCAGCCTGGCCCGACACCGCAGGCCTTGCCTCACTGGGGGGCTTGGGGGAGTGGGAGAAGACATTTTCTCGATGGCATCTTTGCAAAGCACCCCAGGCTCGCCTCGGTCCTTCGTCTTCCCGGGAGCGTGCGGAGGCCGGGGCAGGGTGGGAGTGCGCCCGCGCTGCCCGCAGCTCCTGCCGCAGCCCCGTGGCGGGACATCCCCACGAGCCGAGGTGCTGCTGCAGCCCTGCCATGGCACGGGGGCACGGCACGGGGCGCGGGGGTGCCAGCGCGGGGCCCCCGCACCGCTGCGGCTGTCACACCCACCTGCTCCCACATCAGTCACACAAACCGCTCCTTGCGCCAAGTACTGATCCAATTTGTGGCTGTTTCCATAACAACCTCCCAGCGCTTTCTGGTCCTTTCTGTCGCTGC
>JAOXNO010000063.1:448370-469702 GCA_028565335.1 Limnodromus scolopaceus
GGGGCGGCGGCGATCTGACCACCTGGGCCGGGCGAGCGGCGGCGGAGGATGGGCAACGCGCAACGGAAGGCGGCTCGCAGCCAGCGGCGGGGCAGGATGCGCTCAGCAACAGGTACCGGGGGACGGGACGGGGCGGCAGCGGACCCGCCGCCCCCGCCGCGCCCCGCACCGCGGGCTGGGATGGAGCCGGGTGCAGCGGGGGAGGGGGCGGGGGTCGGCCTCCGCCGCGGTGTCGCCCCCTCTTCCCCCCGGGCTACCCGGCCCCTTTGGGTCGCTTGGAGGACACGGGGAGAGGTCACCTCCAGCGGAGGCTTGGCTGCGCTGGCAGGGGCGGCGAGGGATGGGGGATGCGGTGGGGCCCACCGTGGTCCTCTGGCACGTGGAGCAGGTGCTGACCCACACCCCAAGCTGCAGGGAGCCAGCTCCAGGCGGTGGGGAGCCAGCTCCAACCACAGGGAGCCATCTCTGGGCAGTGGGGAGCCATCCTCAGGCAGCAGGGAGTCAGCTCTGAGCAGCGAGGAGCCAGCCCCGGGCGGTGGGGAGTCAGCTCCAAGCAGTGAGGAGCCAGTTCCAACCATGGGGAGCCATCCCCAGGCAGTGGGGAGTCAGCTCTGAGCTGCAGGGAGCCAGCGCCAGGCAGCGGGGAGCCAGCCCCAAGGCATGGGGAGCCAGCCCCAAGGCATGGGGAGCCAGCCCCGGCAGTGGGGAGCCAGCCCCAAGGCATGGGGAGCCAGCCCCGGCAGTGGGGAGGCCTTCCACTTGCTGGCCTTTGAGCTGGGTTCTGCCCAGGCAGGGAGCCTGTGCCTCCATAGCCCCCTGCACCCCCAGCCCCCTTCTCCCACTGATCATGAAGGCAGTGGGTGTCTCATAGTACGAATTATCTAAGAATTTACAGGGCAGAAAGCCCTGTGAATCTGGAGGGGGCGTTCTGAGGGGGAGCAGGGCGAGCAGAGGTCTCCCCCCGAGCCGGGAGCGGGCAGCCGAGCGCAGGTGCCCTCTAAAATGCTGGGTCAAACAAGCAGGACCTGTCGGGTCGCTCCCCACCGGGCTGGCCCAGGCAGTTCGGCAACCCTTTCCGGACTCCCGGGGCTGCGGCTCCCCTCCCCGGCCCAGCCCAGCTCCTGGAAATGCCAGAAGACCCGGGAGGTTGGGGGCTGCCACGGCTCCGGGCTTGGGGACCGTCTCAGCTCTGTTCCCCTGTGCACCCCAGAGTGCACTGTGCTGAGCTCTACTGGCCCCAGCTCCCGTGCCTGTTGCCCTTTGCCTGGCCACTGGCTCAAGAGCCGGGACACGGCAGCGCAGGGATCTGCCAGCCCCGGGAGACACCTCAGGAAAATTGCTTGGAAGCTGCAAGAAAATGGGGAGTGATTGTCACAGCCCAAGTGACTGTCACAGCTTAATAATTAGCGGGCAGAGGGGGTGGCAGTACAGCCTGTCTCTGTCTAATTTTGCAGCCGCTGTAGCGGTGTTTGCGAAGGGCTGAAAGGGGCAAAAGCACTTTGGGGTGCAAGGGGGGATCAGGAGGGACGCTGATCCGGCGGGTCCTCAGGGATGAAGGAGGCTGTGCCAGTCGGTACCCAGCACATTGCCCTCAGCTCCCGTCTCGCGGGGCACAGGCAGTGGGTAGCCACTGGGTTGCTGGGCTCAGAGAGGCCATGGGCTGCTGGCCCACTCCCCGTGTGCCTCTCCGACCCCTGCAACTGTCCGGTGCAGCTGGGAGTGGGACGGGAGCTAATCGTGCTTCTGCATCATCAAAGGGATTCTTGGGAGCTGCAGATCTCCTTCCCCGCGCTGCCGGGAAGGGCCTGAGGGGGGGTTGCGGGGCCAGACTCTGTTGGAGGCTGGTTCATCTCTGTCCTCGGGCGCCAGGCGCATCTCCCTGCCGGCCTGGAGTCTCCAGCACATCTTCCTCCCGGTGCCTGGCCTCCCCCGGGGAGCTGGCAGAGCTGTGCCTGGCTGCTGGCAGCCAGCAGGGATGGGATTTGGCACTGGGCGGCTGGAAACTCACCGTGGGCACGGGGCTGGGGCCAGCACTTGGGTGCTCCCAGGCTGTTTCGGTGTGGGGCTACAGGGACCTCGATGGCTTGGGCATTCCTGAGCTGCTACACGCAGGCTTGCTGGCTGAGAGGCGGCGGCGGGGCCGGGCTGGAGCTTATCTGCTGAGGGGAGGGAGCTGGAATGTGATAAGCAGCAGCCCTGTGGTGGGTCTGGGTCGCTGGTGGGGTGGGACGCCCCCCGGCTGGCAGAGCAGGGCAGGAAACCCCCAGTACCATGAGGTACCTTGGCTCAGTCAGGATCATTCTTCTGCCCCGTGCACAGGGCAGCGCGGAGGGGTCTTTACGCTGGCATCCCTGTTGGTTAAAATCCAGCCTTCTGGTATCTTTGATGCTCCTCTAACGCTGGTGGGGGCTCGCATCCCCCTGCACCCCTTCCTCGCGTGTTGGAGGAGCCAAGCCAAGCGGGCTGGTCCGGAGCCCAGAGTGCTTCCTTGTGAGCGTGGTGGTGTTTGTCGGGGACGGCAGTGTGCTCATAGCCTGCTGGAAGCAATGTGATGAGTTCGCAGGTCTCTGCGCCCAGTGGTCTGGTGGGGCTGGGAGGCAGCTCCCCAGTGACTGCGTCTGTCCTCAGCTGGCACTGTGACCATGGACGGGCCATAGGAGCAGGTCTCCTTGTCCCCCCCATCTTTCGGAGCCACTGTGTCAAGGAAGAAATGAACTCTGCCAGTACCTGCCATCTTTTGCCCACCCCGTCGTTTGGGTCCACAGTGTCACCGGGTGCCTGGCACAGCGGTGGCTGGTACCAGCCCCTGGCAAGGCATGTGCTCCCCGTGGTGCCCCAGTGGCCCCAAAGCCGCTTCCCCTAGTAAGCCAGGGCTCGGGGCTGCATTCCCAGCTCTGCTGCAGCTCCCGGGGGCCCCCGTCCTCCGGGAAAAGCAGGCTCAGCTTTACACACCCTCGGGGCGCTGGGAAAGTGCTCCCCGAGGAGCCCCTGCTCCTGGCGTGGAAGGAGCCCAAGTGAGAGGAGGCTCTGGGGGCTCTTGCAGCTTCCAGGGCAAAGTCAGGTGAATGCAGAAAGACCCCCCACCCCGGCTTTTTTAAGTTAATGAGTGTTGGGAGGCTGGGGGGAAAGGGCAGCTGGGCCCGCCCGGGAGGCAGGGACAGGCTCCGGGCGCTGATTTCCAGGTGAGGATGCCGACGGCTGCTCCGGCTGGGACACGCAGGGACAGCCCTGCTCTGCTGGGGGGATGAGCCAGCTTGTCCCGGTGTCCCCCCCAAGTCACCTGCAGCTTTCAGATGGTGCCGGTTGCTGCTCCAGCTGTGGCTGGGTGATGTTCTAGGTCTGTGGCTCTGGTCAGTGTGGGGGAACCCAGCTTGTCCTTGCCTTGGCCCCCAGGATCCCATCCCCTCTCCAGGCACTGCAGCAGGAATGTACGGAGAGTGGGATGAGCCCCTCTGCCCCGACCTGCTGCCGTTGCCAGACCCCCGGGTGAGTGGCCGGTGGGGTGGGCGGACAGAGGATGGGCTGCGGAACACCGTGGCCCCTCCGCCATCCCTCCCTGGGGCTGGTGGCGGGGAAGGAAGAGGGGCCGGGGCCGGGACAATGGGCTGCGGGCGCTGACTCAAACAGCCAGTTCCTGGTCGCTTCCTCTCCCCCCCGGGCTGGAGCCGGTGGCAGGCGGGGAAAGCGCTGGAAGCTCAGTTCTCCCAGCTGGATTTGAAGGAAGGGCTCTGGGGCGGCGGGAGTGAGCACCCGCAGCCATGGCCAAGGTGGAGTGGCTGCTGGCGCCCTGGCACCGGGCAGGTAAGGCGGGCAGCGTGGGCAGGAGTGGGCAGCACGGGCAGGGGCAGGCAGCGGGCAGCCTCCCCCGAGAGCGGCGGGGTCGGTGGAGTTGGCAGGAGCCCTCGCTCTGCGGGGCGAGACCCCGGGCTGGGGTGAGCTGTCGGGCACGGGGACGCAGAGGCTCTCGTCCATGTGCAATGGCCATGGGGCCGGTGCTGCCCCAGGGTCTCGTCCCGCCTTTCCCAGCCTGGCCTCAGCTGTGGTGTGTCCCCTGCCCTTTTAAGCCCCCCTGCCCTTCCCCAGCCCGTCGGGTTTGTCCTTGTTCTCTGGCAAAGCAAGAGAAGCACAGAGACCCCCTACCCACACGTCCCACCGAGCGCTGAGCCCCACGGGGACGGATCCTGCCCAGCCCCGTGATGCTGTGCCCTCCTGGCAGCTCTCGCTTGCAGGAGCAGGGACCGCAGGAGCGTGTGTCGCATCCAGCCGGGGCTCTCGCCGCTCTCACCGTTGCTCCTGCTGTGGCTGATTTCACGTCTCGGGCCCCTTTGTCCCGGGGCCTGGCCGCCTTCCCCTCTCAGGCGACTTCCTCGCATTGTCCCGGCTCCGCGGAGTGTAAAACCAGCCGGGCACGGGGGAAGCAGCACTTTCCTGGAAGCACCCCTGCCCAGCGGGGGCTGCAGCCTCTCCGGCACGGGACACGCGCCTGCGGCAGCTGCGACCACTACCCCGGGCACCCACTCACCGCCGAACCCTCCCGGCCAGGCTGGGGATGTCACTGGGGCAGAGCTAGCAGGCAGCTGGCCTTGGCCACCCTGTGCCTGGGGTTGCCCGTGGCTGCCATGTGTGGTGATGCTGTGCCAGGGTGCCGAGGGCTGGCTGGGGCTGGCAGGTCACCGCGCCGGGCTTCCTGAGGCTCTGGAGAAGGGCTCACGCTTGGTTTTCTGGCTGGAAGCACGTGAGAGGGAGGGTTGCGATACGAGGAGGAAGCCGGGCTGCTGGATGGCCACGGTGGGGCTGGGAGAAGGGCTCCCAGGGGTCTGGTCCTGCCCCCGTGGCTAATGGCTCGCTGCAGGGTCTGGCCAGGCTCCAGCATGGCAAAGGCAGGGTGACAAGGGCACCCGTGGCCAAGCCCAGAGCAGCCCCCATCAGTCCTGGGGCTGCTCCGTCCCTGGGAGCAGTGGCTCTTGGCCCCTCGGCAGGGACCATCGTGAGTTCGTCTTGGCCGGCCGCGGTGCTGGGCTGAGCCCCGCTGCCAGCGCAGCCACGGGCGCTTCCCGTCCCCGCAGCGCGGGCGGATGGCACGCCGGGGCTCCTCCTGTGCTTGGCCTCACCGGCCAAGTCCTCCCCGCAGCACACGCGTCTCCCCCGCCTGCCAGAACTCCCTGTCGGGGTCGCGTCTTGCGTTGCTGGAGCTAAATGTACCCGGCGTGGCTTTCCACCCTCCGGCCGGGCTCGGCACCCGCCAGGCTCCAGGGCAGTCACCAGGCCAGCGGCACCACAGGAGGCTGCCCCAGCCTCTCTGCGTGGGGTCACGGCTGGCACTGGGCCTGGGCAGCACACGCGTCCCCTCCGCTCCTGTCCGACACAGGGCGTGAGGCAAAGGTGATGGATCACTTGGAATCTGCCTGGAGAAAGAGGGGTTTCATCTGTTTTACCGGATTTCATCAGAGATGCCAGGCAGGCAGAGTGCCCCAGCGCACTGTTGACTCTGAGCCCTACTGATGGGCAGTGACGTTATTGACTGTTTTGCTGCTGGTGGTTTTGATAGAAACCTCTCACATAATCCAGCCTTTTCCCTGCGAGCTGGGGACCCTCGCGGCCACCAAACCCACCAGCCCCGCCAGCAGCTTCTGCCGTGCCGTTAGCTGCCGTGCCGTGGTCTCCTCTCAGTACAAAAGTCGGTTGATTGCATGGATGGCCCCGCCTCACTGCGGGCTTGGAGATGTGCCCGCAAGACGTGTGACAGAGGGACGATGTCCTGCTGTCCTGCGGCAAGGCGGGCAGGTCTGCCCGGCGAGCGTCACTCCTCCTGGCATGGGGTGGGTGGATGTTTCGCGGGGTGTCGCTTTGGGATGCTGTTTGGACCCGGGAGGGTATCCAGCCCCGGAGCTGCCGCACGTGCGGATGCCCCTCTGCATCCCGGCGGGGCAGCTGGACCGGTGGGTCGGGATCCAGCGGGGGGTGAGCTTGGGACAGGAGGCACTTTCCACAGCGCCTGCCAGCTCCCGCTGTTCACTCTTTTCTCTTCCTCTCCGCCCGGCGCAGAGCAGCGTGCGCTTTGGCTCCGTACCACGGGGAATGTCATCGAGCCCCACGCGCCGGGAGCCCGCAGTCGCGGTGCTGGGCCGCTCGCTCGCTTGAAGCCGGCGGCGTGTTGCCGACACCGTGGTGCATTGGCTCCCACCAGCGGGGTTCGGGTTGCCACCGGGATCGGTCTCAGCCTCCAAGTTCGCAGTCCTCGTCCTCCCGAGTGCTAGGAGCGGCGGCGGCTGGCTCGCCGCGGTGCCGGTACCCGTTGCCATGGCTGCTCTGCTGATGGTGCATCGCCTGCTGCTGCCGTTACATCACTGCTGTGGTACCTCTGCATCGGCAGCGAGGGGCCGAGCGGGGCCGGCTCTGTCGCCGGCGCTTCCTGCGAGCCGGGAGCGAGCGTGAGGAGGAAAAGTTTGGCGGCGAGTTCAAGCGAGAGGCATCATCTCACGGGAGCTTCGGCCTGGATCGAAACCACTCCCCATGGCTCTGTCGAATATCTCCCTGTGGATTCGGGATGCCTGGGCAGTAGGTAAATAGGGATGTGGCGTGGAGAGGCGGTGACTCGGAGAGATGCTGGCGGAGGGCACGTTTTCGGGGCTGAGGTGCTGCAGGGACGCTCTTCTCCCAGGAGAGAGCGAAGCGAAGCTCCCCTTGGAGCAAACTCCCCTTGGCTTCAGCCCCGGTCCTGAAACACCCACGGTGGCCGTGGTGTCCTGGGGCTGAACACTCGCTCACCCTCGGGAAGACTCTGGAAGCTCTTACGGGGGCATCAGCCCCCAGTGGGGCTGGCTTGCACCCCTGCCCGGGACAGCCCGGTGGGGACCGTCCCAGCAGGATGCTGCCATGGCCCTGCCTGCCAGCTCCCAGCCCCAGGGGCAGAGCTCACAGCTCTGAGAGGGGACAGATCCCCAGGAGACACGGGGACGGACCCCCAGGAGATGTGGGGACATGCAGGGAGCAGCCTCCAGCAGCCCTGGCCTCCTGCTGCCTGGCGCTAACAGCCCTGCCCATGCCCACGGCTGCAGGCAGAGCCGGGGCTGCTGCCCACTCCCCTCCACAGGCCCGGGGGGGAAAGGGAGGGGAAACACACGGGCTGTGTGCGGGGGGAGCTGGGGGTGCCTCAGTGTCCCCCCAGCAGCGAGGCTGCCCAGGCTGAGGTCACGAGTGCTGGGGTGCGTGGGATGGAGCTGGCCCCCTGGTTCTGCTCTCCCTGGGCGCCCTTCGCCTCCCGCAGGCATTTGCCACGGGCCGGGGGCCCCCTCGGAGGCATTTTGTATTTTGAGCCTGTCACCGATAAGCCTGGCAGGAGGGTCACCGCCAAGGGCAGCAGGGTCTGCTCTGGCTGCACCCTTCCTGCTGGCCACCATGTCCCCCCGGCGGGTGCTCAGGCTTGGCCGGGGCATCCGAAGCCCTGCGGATGTGGGTGGCAGCCCTCGTGGGCACCCCAAACCCGCTCCTGCACCAGCCCTGCACCAGGCAGCTTCGGGAGCGCTGGCAGCAGTGCCACATTGTCACCCCCACCGCAGCCGGGCTGCTGGCTCCTCGCACTGCATCACCGAGCCCCTGCGTGATGCTGGGCCTGAGCGGCTGCCAGGCTGTGCCCAAAAACCCTCCTGAGGAGCAAAAGCCAGGACATGGGGGCGGTAGCCAGGGGCGTGCAGCACGGTTCGGGGTGCCCAGGGGGTGCTTCCACCCCTCCTCCTCCTCAGCTGTTCTTTCTGCTGATGAAGATGAAACCAGCCCTGCCAGCTCCTCGGTGATGCCCAGCTCGCTTGTGTCCCCGAAGGAGCCTGCGTCTGCCATGGCTGGAAAGCTCTGGAGGGCAGGGACCCCCCCGGGCTGGCCGTGCTGCCCTCTCCCCCCTCGCCTGGGCAGGGCAGGGTGCCTGTTCCCCCTCCCCGCCTGCCTGGGCTTCCGCTTCGCCCATGGGTGGCCCCGGGTTTCGGTGCTGCGGTTTGCCCACGTGGTCGGAGCCCGTGGGTGGGTGCCCGGGAGGGGGTGCCTGGCAGTGCCCGGGGGTGCCGAGGCTGCAGAGGTAAGCTCCCCCGCTGCAGGGAGGGCAGTGGGGGACTGCCCCATCACGGTGCTTGCGCCAGGGGGCTCGGGGAGGTGGGGGAGCAGCAGGGGACTGTGCTTTGGGGGTGTCTCTGAGTGTCGAGGGGATGCTGTGTAGCTGCTGCAGGGTCTGTGGGGGTGGTGGGGTGGCCACCGGGGCCGCGTGGGCAGAAGGTGAGGCCGTCAGCACCCGCCGAGGCTGAAGGCTGTGTCAGTGGGAGCTGGGCAGAGGGGTGCAGCGAGCTGGGCTGGGGGGGTCAGCCCGTGGGGTGCGCTCAGAAGTGGGGGGGGCACAAGCAGATCCCCCATCTCGGCAAAAAGAGTGGCTTGGAGGGCTGGGATCTGCAGAGGTGAGCATGTGGTCCCTGCCCCCCGTGCCCCCGGCTCCCTTCCTGCCGCCCCGTTGGTCAGGGTTTTGGGGGGATGCCCTGCCCCATGCCCAGCCACGCTCCCATCCTGGGAGCACGGGGTGAGCCACGGGCCAGGGCACAGTACTTCTGCCAGGATCCCTGGCCCCTCTGGGCATCGAGGCACCAAACTGGGAGGGGAGAGGAGGAAAAGCCCCATCCCTGTGCGAGAAAAGGGAGAGCTTCCTCCCCGGCTGCGTGGCACTGCCCTGCGGGATGGGGCTCTGCTGCCGGGCGAAGCCTCAGCGTGGTGTATACACACACACCGCCCCGACACCTCTTGGTTGATATGGAAACGAGTCAAATTACTTAAAGGAGGGGAAAAAAAAAAAAAAGAAAAAAAAAAAAAGGGAAGGAAAAAACCCCTGGTGTTAAGGCACGTCGTTATGGTAACACAAATTATAAAAGTAACTAGGCTAGGGACGTGGCACCTTGCTTTCGGGTGCGGGGTGTTGTTCAGGCTCTGCTGCTCCATCAGCTGCAGCTGGGGGGAAGGGTGGGCAGGATGGCACCCGGGGACAGGATGGCATCCAAGGGGCAGGATGGCACCCGGGGACAGGATGGCACTCAGGGGCAGGGTGGCCCCCAGGGACAGGGTGGCCCCCAGGGGCAGGATGGCTCCTCGGGGCAGCAGGGTGATGCTCGGGATGCAGTGCCGTGTGCTCTGGGGCACGGCTGACTGCAGGAAGAAGGAACATGGGTTGTGCAGGGGATTCCGGGGAGCCCAGACCCATTTTTGGGCCATTCCCCTTCCCCCAGGCATTGCCTGGGCTGGGGTCTGGCATGGGGCTGGGTGCTGTGGCCAGAGGCAGCTGTGTTTTGGCAACTAGGGCGGTGGCACGCTGGCTGGGGACGGGCACCCTGCCACTGCGGGTGGCGGAGGGGAAGTGTTTGTCACGCTGGCCACAGGAGCGCCTCGACTGATGGAAACGGGGGCGGGCACGCTGTCCTGCACCCCCAGCACCATGGGACTCCCTCAGCCCCCCAGCACCCCACGCTTGCTGCTCATCCCTGCAAAACGGGGGTCAAACTGGGGTTGTCACCCCCAGCCCAGCTGGGGGAAGCGGTGCTGGCTGCTCTGCGGGGGTGTCCCAGCTACTGGACAGGGTGAAGGGACATCAGACCCCGGTCCCTGGGGGTGACACCCAGCCTGGGGTGTGACACCAGGCACAGGACCTTGCATAGCACATGGTGCCCACAGTGGCCATCCCTCTGCCAGCTCCAGGGGTGGCTGGAGAAGGATCAGCCCTAAATCCCCTGGGATGAGACCCTGGTCATCCATGGCCCCCCGGTTTGAAGCTCACAAATCCGCTCTCTGCCCTCGCTGCCCGGTCGGGGTGGGATGAGCTGGGCAGGCAGCGTGCCGGCGGTGGCACTGCCAGGGCTCTGGCACAGAACTGTGCTGGGGAGGAAACCCACATCCTGGGGCCAACGCTGCTCTGGAGCCGGGGTGGGGGGGATGCAGGGCTTCCCGTGCCAAAGCCTGTTTGGGGGGCACCGCTCAGCTCCCAGCACAGCCAGCTCCCCGGCAAGCCCAAATCCTTCTCCTGGGGACTTTTCCAGCCCTGTGGGTGTTTTGGAGGGTCTGGGCAAGTGCCAGGCCCATCCTGGCAGAGGTTTCCTCCCCAGGAGACAGCAGCAGGGTGTCCACAGCCAGGGCAGAGCATGTTAACCTTGCCGAGGAGGTGAAACCAGAGTGATGAAAGACGCCCAGTTCCCTTTCGCTCCTCCTTTTCAGTTGCAACTTCTGCTCTCCTGCAGCCAGGAGGTTGCTTCACCGGAGCCTGTGGCGTTTCCTGCACCCGGGAGCAGCCAAGTGCTCGCCTGGGGCCACAGGGCTCGCTTCCTTCCCCAATTTCACCCTGCTCCCTGCACGGCGTGTCCCGGCAGCCTCTGGGGACCGCGTCCAGCCCCCGGAGCAGCAGCAGTGGTGGCGATGGGGTCTGGTCCCAGCCTGGCAGCAGCCTGCCTGGGTGGCTTTGCTGGGGTGGGACACAGCCACATCCCATTCCCCACGTTCCTGGAGAGGCCGAGGACAGGATGAGTGCGCTGTGCCGGTGTGGTGAGGGCCACCAGTGCTTGCAGGGCAGCTGCCCACTCGCCTTGGTCTCACTCTGCTCCCTCCTGCCCACAGCCACCTCTAACCTGGACCTGGAGAGCAAGAAAGCCGCCCCCGCCAAGCTATCATGGCAGCAGCCAGTGAACGTCTTCCTGGCGGCCGGGCGCCCGCCGGGCATGGAGCGGCTGCACCAGGAGGCTCAGCTCAACCTCCAGAGCCTGCTGCAAGGTAGCAGGGTGGGGGGGTGCTGGGGACGGGGGCTGCCCTGGGTACGCGACCACCATGTGGACAGCGAGGTCATCTCCCACGTGCACGGGTCCCAGCCGCTGCTCAGACCCTGCTGAGCTGTGGAAGTGGGGTCCCCGGGGGGTCCCAGCCCCCAGCAGGCCTTCTCTGGTCTCTGCTCCCCAGTCACTGCTGCAGGTGGCAAAGTCGCCAGGGCCACCGGGGTGGCCACCAGCCCCACCATGGCATGGTTGTGCCCATGAGGGCTGTGGCCACCAGCCACCGCTCTCTCTAACCACATCAGCCTGGCTGCTGATTTTGTTTCCTTCCAATTTCTTACCCAAGCCGCCCGGCGGCCTCAGCGCGGATGCTCTGCAGCATCGATTAGATCAGCAGCCCGGCCTCCCCCCGCCTTGTAATCTCGTTAAGTCAGCCTGAGCAGACCTGGTTTCCGCCAGGCCATAACGACCAACATTAATTAGCTCAACAATTACAGGATGGGGAGACACTGAGTTCCCTCCTGGCTGTCCCCGGCGGGGCTCTGCTTCCCCGAGGGACCCACGCATTCCCAGGCAGCCCCTAGGAGGAGCAGGGTGGGCTGCCGGGGTCCCAGCGCTGCCTCACAGCCCCCCAGCCCTGGCATTCCTCCTCGGGGTCTCCCCTCCCCACCTCCTGAGCTGCCCCTGTCGAGCAGGGACAGTCAGCTGGCCTGGGGACAGCCAGCCAGGGACAGCTACACGTGTCATCATCTTCCTCCTGCCGCGGGAGCAGAGCTGTCCCCCCCCACCAGGGGCTGGAGCGGGGTCCCAGCGCCGTTTCTCTTGCAGAGGAGTATGAGGAGCAGTACGCCGAGAGCAGGGTCACCGGGCAGACCTTCCGCGCCGCCGGCCACCTGCCCCCCGACACCCCCCCCGAGCCATCCCCCCGACCCCCGCCTGCCAAGCGCCTCGAGTTCGTGCTTATGGTGAGTGCCAGGGCAGGGGGGCACGGCTGCAGGAGAGCGGCTGGTACAGCCAGGCAGGCAGCAGGGCTGGGGGGGGCTGTTTGTGTCCCACCCTCATCTCAGAATCACAGAATGCTATGGGGTTGGCAGGGACCTCTGGAGACCACCCAGTCCAACCCCCTGCAAGAGCAGGTCCACCCAGAGCAGTTGGACAGAAACACATCCAGATGGATTTGGAATGTCTCCAGAGAAGGAGACTCCACCACTTCCCTGGGCAGCCTCTTCCAGGGCTCTGCCACCCTCACAGCAAAGAAGTTCCTCCTCAGGTTTAGATGGAACTTCTCCTGTTCCAGTTTGTGCCCGTTCCCTCCTGTCCTGTCACTGGGAAGCACTGAGAAAAGCCTGGCCCCATCCTCCTGACACCCTCCCTTTAAGTATTTATAGGCATTGATCAGATCCCCCCTCAGTCTGCTCTTCTCCAGACTAAAAAGACCCAAGTCCCTCAGCCTTTCCTCATAAGAGAGATGCTCCAGGCCCCTCATGATCTTCGTAGACTCTGCTGTACCCTCTCCAGCAGTTCCCTATCCTTCTGGAACTGGGGAGCCCAGAACTGGTCCCAGTGCTCCAGATGTAGCCCCACCAGGGCAGAGCAGAGGGGAGGCATGACCTCCCTCCCCACCCCTGCTGGCCACCCCAGGATGCCATTGGCCTTCTTGGCCACATCCCTTTGGAGTGTCTCATGCCTTTCCGCCCTGCAGCCCCCGAGCCGGCGAGGAACTGAAGAGGAGAGCAGCAGCACGGCCGCCCTGGGCACTCGGCCGCCCGAGGCCTCCCTGAGCCTCCCCACCAGCCCGGACAAGCAGCCAGCCTGGAGCAGGGCCTTCCCCCTGCCCACCCTGGAGGAGAAGCAGCAGCACCCGTCCTGCTCCATCCAGACCAACATCGTCCCCATCAATGTCTCGGGTAGGGCAGCACCCTGGGGGCAGCGGGGTGAGGATGTGGGGTGCGGGTGAGGATGTGGGGTGCGGGTGAGGACTCTCCCCAGCATCTGGCTGCAGGGGGTAAGGGGCGGTGGGAGGGGGGCTGGGGCTGCCTGTGTCCCCATGGGTGCCGGGGGCAGCGCAGGGGACAGCAGGGCCACGCTGGTGTCTGTCATTGCCGGCCATCCGTCCTGCCATCTGCAACGTTGTGTGTCCCATCCTCTGGCCGCACCACCCTCCGCTCTCTCCTTGGCGTGGTGCTGCCCAGCCCAGCCGGTTCTGTGGTCACCTTGGCTCTGGCCACACTCCAGCCTGTCTCGCCTGTCTGTCCGTCCATCCATCCATCCGTCCTCACGGGGCTGCAGCTCCCACCAGCACGGTCCTGCCCGGCCACGAGAGCCACGCTCTGCCCCCAGGTCAGAGCCTGGGGCCGGTGGCTGAGCAAGATGCACCCTCTGAAGGCCAAAGATGTCCTTCCGTCCTTCCCCTCTGTGATGGAGAGATGTGGGGGGACCACGCTGGTCCCTCTCCCCACTCTGCTGTCTTCATCTCCATGGCTCCCCCATTAACGACGATGCCTAGTGATGTGGACTCCAGTCTCACCAGCACAGACCGGAGCGGGGCCAGTCTCTGCAGCTTTCCATGCATCCCACCTCCATCCACAGCGTCTCCGTCTGCCCACCCGCCGGCAGCGCCTGCCGTGCCTCCACCCGCCCCATGGCTCACCCCGCATGGCTCACCCCCCGCCTGCCATCCCGCACGCCTGCAGTCGCCATCCCAGGCCGGGGGATGCGCAGGGATGGAGGGGGACGGAGCCCCCCGCCCCGGCAGCCCCTCCCGGCACCGCCACGTACAGCCTGTTTGTTTTGGCTACAGGGCAGCACTTTGCTAGGCTCGCGAGTGCTCGTCACTCCCTGTTTAACACAGAGACCGCCATGAACCCCAAGTCCACCCTGCGGCGTAGACGGACCATTATCGGATTCCCTAACCTGTCCCTGCGAGACCAAGGTGACGGCAAGAACCGCGCAGCCACTTCCCTGCCCCGGCAGCGCCTGGGCTGGGCCGGCACTCTCTGGAGCTGCCCTGACGGTGGGCAGAGCCGCCCCGGGGGCTGGCAGCCAGCCTGGGCACAGATGGGCTCCCTGGGGACACCCCAGCCTTGGGGACATAAATGCCATTGCGCTGGCTCTGCTCCCTCCTGGGGAACAAGGTGCTGGGCACACTGGTGACACCGGGCTGGCCCTGGGGCTGGCATGGCATCAGGGACAGCCCATCACCCCGAGTACGGGTCCGGAACATTTGTGGGGTGAGAAGGCCATCGGAATTTCTCAGCTCCAGCAGCTCCTGCCCCATGCCCACCCTCCCTGGCCATGGGAGACCTGCCAGGGGTTTGCTGGGGCTGGGGACCAGCCCCACTGATGTGCCCAGGGCACTGACATGGCTGAGGGTCCCTGCAGCGCTCCTGGCACAGCCACAGACCCGTGTTGGACCCCATGGGGACAGCAGCCATCGCCGCTCGGGGGGTTTGTCGTGCCGTGCCCTGTGGAAGGTGTAGAGGGACCAGGGCCGGGCTCTTCCCGGGGGTAGGTAGGGACAGGAGGAGGAGAAGCCATGGCACCAGCCACACCAGGGGCGATTGTCACTGGGCAGGAGGACAGATTTTCCCCATGACACTGGTCAAACCTCCAAAAGGTTGTTGTGGCTCCTCCCTTGGAGACGGTCAGACCTCAGCCCGCTGCAGCCTTGAGTGTCCTGGTCTGCTGGGTGTGCTCCGAGCGGGGCCCCCGGGTCCTTCCCCGTCCCAGCTCTTGAGATGAGGTGGCACTGAGCCATGGTGTCCCTCCTTGACCTGGGCAGCAATGCCTCTTCCTGGTCCCCATTGGTGTCCCTACCACGGGGCAGCACTTTGGTCACCGTGGGGCCGATGTCCCCATGGGTAGAGGCTCCTGCCATGGCTGCTAAGTTCTCCATGGTACGTCCCAGCCAGCAGATCCCAGGCTGGAGGGTTAACACCAGCCAGGGACTGTCCCCAGTTAGGGTATGGCCATCTTAAGTCCTCTGGCAAGAGGGTGTCGACCCGTCCCCTCCAGTCCTCCTGGGCATGTTTCATGCCTGGGCAGAGATGGGCCGTGGGGTGGGAGCAGTGCTGGCCCTGTGGCATGTGGAACTGCAGAACCGGAGCGCGAGGCGGGAGGATGCTCACCCGGGCTGTGTCTCTCCTCGCAGGCGGCGCCAACGGCCCCACATTGAACACCCACGCGCCCATCGCCGAGTCCCTCTCCTGCAGCTTCGTCCCTGAGACCGCCAGCGGGGCGAAGGCACCCCAGGACATCAGCCCCCGCCAGCCCCACTCTGCCCCGCTGAGGAAGACCTTCAGTGACCTCGGGGCCCGCTGCTGCCCTCCACCCGCCACCATGGACGGCACGGCCACCCCCTGCGCCGGCACCTGCAATGGGCCACAGGGCACCCCCTTCTCCCCACCCTGGAGCCCCCTGGGCTACACCAGCCCCCCCAGCCCCATCGCCGGCCAGGGCAAGGGGCCCTCCTGCACCTCACTGGGCAGCTCCATCCCATCGCCCGGCCCCGGCTCACCCGCTGCCGCCTCCTTCTTCATCGCCACGGAGGAGCACGTGGGCAGCAATGGGCCTAGCTCCTTCTCGAGCACGGTGCCCGAGTCCCCCCCTGCCGCCGGGGGTGGCCAGAGGTGCGAGAGTCAGGAAGCCAAGGTGAACCTCTTGCCGGGAAGCCAAGAGGAGCCAGAGCTGGTGCCGGAGCCATCGCGGCTGGAGGTGGAGCGGGCAGGGTGCCGGTTCCGCGAGCGGTCGCTGTCGGTGCCCACCGACTCGGGCTCCCTCTGCTCGGTGGACATCGCCTACGCCGAGACCCGCAGGGGCAGCGCCAACTATGCCCTGGGCTACCCCAGCGCCAGCTCCGAGGGCAGCACCAGCACCGACAACGTCTCCCTGGGGCTGGAGCAGGAGGGGCAGCGGCGGCGGCGCTCCAAGAGCATCTCCCTCAAGAAGGCCAAGAAGAAGCCCTCGCCACCCACGCGCAGCGTCTCCCTAATTAAAGAGGGGCAGGATGGCTCCGCGGGGACCGGCTCAGCGATGCCCAAGGATCACCGGCCCAAGAGCCTGTGCCTCCCGCCCGAGCTGCAGGGCCACCGGCTGGTGCACGCCGACCCCCAGGGGAGCACGGGGAGGGAGCCCGACGGCATGGCCGCCCCCCACCCGTGGCATCTGGCAGACTGGAAGGCCAGCGATCCCTACCGGTCCCTCTCCAGCTCGAGCACGGCCACAGGGACCACAGCCATTGAGTGCACCAAGGCACGGGGCAGCTCCGAGTCCCTGGCCTCCCCCTCCGTCTCCAGGGCCACGACGCCCTCCCAGCTCTCTGCTGAGGCGGACCCCAAGACCTCCTCCCCAGGCCGGCCCACGGGGCTGATGTCCCCATCCAGCGGGTACTCCAGCCAGTCGGAGACCCCAACCCCCACCGTCCCCACCTCCGCCGTCCTGGGGCACTCCCCGCACCAGGTGCGGGTGAGGCCACTGGTCCCCGAGAGGAAGTCCTCGCTGCCCCCCACGTCCCCCATGGAGAGGAGCCCCAAGTCCCGGCTCTCCTTCGACCTGCCGCTCACACCACCCGCCCACCTCGACCTCTTGGGGCTGAAAATCTCCCTGAAGGGGAAGACGAAGGTCAGCCGGCACCACTCCGACTCCACCTTCGGCACCAAGCTGGCCCAGAAGACCAGCCCCATCGCGCCCATCATGCCGGTGGTCACGCAGTCCGACCTGCGCTCCGTCCGTCTCCGCTCCATCAGCCGCTCGGAGCCGGAGGACAACGCCGACGGGCCGGAGCACACCGAGGAGCCAGCCCGCGCTCCCTGCCCGGCACCAGAGAGGAAGGTGAAGCCACCGGTGGCGGAGAAGCCGCCGCTGGCCAAGCGGCCCCCCTGCATCCTGCCTAAGCCCCCCACTCTGCGGGAGGAGGGTCCCCTGTCCCCCACGTCCCCGCCAGGCACTGCCACCAAGGAGAAGGGGCTGCCACAGGATGGCTTTGTGGTGCTGCGGAAAGGGGAGCTGAGGAGGGGTCCGGGGGAGTCCCTGGCGCCGGCAGGACCCCGGCGGCTCTCGCAGGGCAGCCTGGAGGAGGAGCCGTGGCCGGAGCGGAGCGGAGCCGGCGAGGGGGAGCGCAGGAAGGCCAAGGTGCCGCCGCCGGTGCCCAAAAAACCCAGCGTGCTCTACCTGCCACTGGCCCCAGCCCCAACGCAGCTGGGAGCCATCCTGGGGGAGCAGGCACCCACCCCCAGCCCCATCATCACACTGAACACTGACCCCTCCTGCTGCCACCCCGACGCTGAGGATCCACCGTCCCCACCGTCCCTGGGCACAGGACAATCCAGTGACCCTGCCTCGGAGCAAGGTGAGGGGCTCCCCGGTCCTATCGTGGGCTTCACCCCAGGGACAGGGGGGTCCCCCCACGCCCGCACAGGGGGGTTTATGGCTGCCTTCTCTTTCCCACTCACAGGCAGCTCGGCGGAGGCCGGCACGGAGGAGAAGAGCTTTGCCAGCGACAAGACAGCTGACTCCATCGTGGAGGAAGACGACGACGTGTTCGTGACATCCCGCACCACGGAGGATCTCTTCACCGTCATCCACAGGTAGGGCTGGCAGGTGGCACCGGGTGGGCATCCTGCTGTGGTCCCAGGGCCGGGTGCAGTGTCCCCACCACCACGACTCCTTCAATTTTCCACACTGGGAATTCTCCCCGATGCTCACACTTGGGGACAACCCAGCTGTTGCTGCCTCAGGCGCTTCAGAGTTTGGCACCCTGGGTCTGCGGCCACCCAGCTTGCAGGGGGGTGGTCTGCTGCCCCACCAGCCTCGGGGCAAGCTGGACCTAGCTGCCAGGAGAGGGTTTGCCAGCAGCTGGTGCATCGCCTGCCATGCCCGGCTTGGCTTCTTGTCCCGGGAGGCCGGCACAGCCACGTGCCCCTTCCTGTGGGACCTCACCCCATCCAGCAGCTCCCACCCGGGGCTGCTGCCACCACGTGTCCTTTTGGTCCCTAGGTCCAAGAGGAAGGTCTTGGGGCGGAAAGAGCCTGGTGACACCTTTGGCAGCCGACCCAACTCCCACTCGCCCGTAAAGACTTCAGGCTCCCCGACCGGCGAGTCTCCGGCACCAGCAGGCGGCACTGGGAAGTCTTCCAGCAGGAACGAAGACTTTAAAGCCCTGCTCCAGAAGAAGAGCAGCAAAACCAGCCCCGGGACCCGGCCGTCAGCTGCTGAACTGCTCAAGACCACAAACCCGCTGGCTCGCAGGGTCATGACGGAGTTTGCCCCAGAGCTGGACGGTGCAAACAGCCCCAAAAGCCAGCCCTAACCTTGTGTGGTCCCTTCTGGCCATGAAGGGCTGGAGACGGCTGGAGAGGAGGATTGCTGCAGGAGGGGTGTCCTGGCTGCCCGGGGGAGTCTTCCTGTCCCACCAGGGGTTTTCTTCTGCTTGTGTTTCTTCCTCGGAGAGCCGCCGGCTGAGAGGCAGCATTTGGAGCCCAAGCCCCCGTGTCTCTGGCAGAGCTGGGCCCTTTCCAGGAGGGAAGGAAGAGGCGGCACCAGGGCTGGGACCGTCCCCGACTGAGCCAGCTCCCGGGACCGAAGGCAGCTGCGGAGTGGGACTGCAGCCCCCGGCATCGCTCAGCGCCCGCAGTGGAGCTCGCTTGAAACTGTTTGGTCACTTCGGCATGTGGTACTTTAAATGGCTTTTCTAATGCACAGTGGTGATGATGTTTTAATTCTCTTTCATTTGACATTGTACCTTGAGTTTCCCAGGCAAAGATCCCAGGTTTGAGTTCGGCTGGATCCACGGAGACGTACTTTGGGAAGACGTAAGGGGGGCGGCTGGAATTGAGGTTGCTTTTGAAGAGCCACAAGTGGTTCCCCCTCGTCATCCCGAGCATCCTCCCCGGCATCCGCAGCCAGCGCCACGACCTCAAGCCAAACCCCAGCCCCTCGAAAGCCCCCAAAATGCTGCATTTCGGAGCTCCTCAGCTCTCGGTCCAAAAGCAAACCCCAGGGTCATCTCTGCCACCTGTCCCGGCGATCCTCGCCACGCCAGCCACATGGGGGTCTGCTGGCCCCCCCTGCTCCCCGCCAGCCTCCTGGGTCCTGCACCGGTGCCATCAACTCGGGGTGACGTGGGGTGCTGCAGGAAGGGTGGGCTGCGGCATCGCCCGGGGAAGCCTTCCCCAGCCCTGCCTCTTGCATCGCACCAAAGGACGCTGTGACAGCATCTCCTGCAGACATCAGCCACTGGAGGTCTTGGGCTGCCAGCGAGCTGGGGCCAAACCCAGCCAGATGTCACCTGAGCCACCTCCCAGGTGACTCCTGGGGTCCCTCTGGGATTACCCACCACTCCCCCATGCCCGCTGGCCACAGGGGAGCTGTGCGAGGCTGAGCAGGATGCATGCCAGCGCCACTGGCAATGCCGGGGCTGCACCCCACTACTGTCCCGAGAGTGCTATTGGCAGTGCCACTGTCCCCCTGGCACACGCGGGTCCCTGAGCCAGCCAGGCAGCGGTCCCATGGGTGTCCTGTGGGCTGGGACCGAGCCCTGCGGCCATGTGTGCCTGCGAGGTTGCCCATGCCAGTGCTGTGCCGAGGCTGCCCGTGCCACGACAGCACAGGGGGATGCGGTGCTGGCATGGCTGCGGTGCCCAGCTCAGGCAAAGGGATGGTTTGCACCTCCCCGGCTGCGGTGCCAGCCCTTGCCCTGGTCGCAACGGCAGGCACAGAGTGGGATTTGTCCCCCTCATCCCCAGCTGCTGCTCCCTGGCTGGGCTCTAGCAGGGGAGCCCTGGCTGTTGGTGGCAGTGGCCACGGTGAGGGGCAGGGAGGAGGGGAAATGCCAGCCCCAGCTCCAGGCAGAGTGTGGCTGCGTGCCCGTGGCAGGGCAGGAAGGGCCAGGCTGTGGCCGACAGAGAAACAGGGTGTTTAGGAAAGTTTCCGCTTTATTTCTTGATAGATTTCCGCAAGCTCCAGCGTGCCCAGCCCCCTTGTGCCGGGGGGAGAGCGATGTGGCTGGATCTGGGCAGCAGTGGGGAAGGGGAGGCACCAAGGGGCACTACAGCTGCCCCCCCCAGGGGCCAGGGCTGCTCTGGAGTGTCTGTGCCCCCCTCCAGGCACACAGCCCCCGTAAACATCTCCTCATCCACACCCCCGTGCTGGATCTGACCCCGAAAGAGGCTCTGCTCTCCTTGCGGTTGGTTCCTCCTCCCCTCCCTCCCGTTTCCTTACACATCACTCCGTTCCCTCTCCCGGGGTTGCAGATTTAAGCCTGTAATTAAGATCCAGGCTGAGAAACTCAGGAAAAAAAAAAAAAAAAAAAGAAAAAAAAAGAAGAAGAAAAAAAAAGCTCTAACAAATTTCCCTGCTCCATCTCCGTCCCGCGGCATCCAGCCCTCCCACTGGTCCCAGGCCCGGCGGCAGGGTGCTGGCCTGGTGGGGACGGGACCCTGGGGACGGGAGAGGGAAGCTCTGGGGACGGGTACATTTTGCACATGACTGCTCAGGAAACTGGTGGTGGCGGAGGCGGTGGGAGCGTTGGCACAGCAGGCTGGGGACAGGCACGGGGTGGGGACACCCCTGCAGAAACCCAGCACCGCTGGTATCTGCTGCCGGGTGAGAAATATCTGCGGTGAACGGTGGCTGCTGAGCCGGGGTCGGGCCGTGGCACGGAGATCCTCAGTTCCCTGGCCGGAGGAATGGGCTCTTCCCGGCAGAGCAGACTGGCTCCGGGCCAGGAGCTCGTCCCTGGCCACTTGCTCCCTCCTCCCTCCGGCTGTGGGTGCTTCGCTGCGGGACGAGCAGCTTGTGGTCCCTGGGGAGAGCCCGGCCGGCGGCAGCAGCCCCTGGCCCCGCCACGGCGCAGGCTTCTGAATGTTGTACTTTTAAATCTCGCCAGCTTGGTAAAGTGCTCCCTGCTGACAGCTGCCTCTGCCTGCTGGTTCTTGGGGGGGCTGGAGCCCCGGGGAGGGGTGCTGGGAGGAGGGAGGTGGGATGGGCACCCCCTGACACCCCGTGGGGGGCTGAAGAAAACGATGGCAAGTGAGGGGCCCACGCAGCCCCATCTGCCGGGGCCCCTGACAGCGTCTCATGTGCCCCCAGTGGCTCTGGGTGGGTGGCAGGGACACTGCAGGGTGCCGGGGACGGCCCGGGGTGGGAGGGGTGGGGACAGAGCTGGGGCGCTGGGGGCAAGTGGGATGGGTGCCAGGGGCAGTTCTGGGTGCCAGGGACAGGCCGGGGTGCGCGCTGGGGACAGCTCTGGGTGCTGGGTGGGTGCCAGGGGCAGCCCCGGGTGGGTGCTGGGGACAGTCCGTGGGGGGGTGCTGAGGGCAAGCAGGGTGGGTGCCGGGTACAGCCCGGGGTACCGGGGTCAGCCCGGGGGGGCGGTGCCAGGGACGGCCCTGGGTAAGTGCTGGCGACAGCCGTGGTGCTGGGTGGGCGGTGGGAGGGCCGCGGGCGCGGGACACAGCCCTGGGAGCCGGGGACAGCCCCGGGAGCTGGGCGGGCGCTGGGGACAGCCCGGGGCGGAGCCAGGGCCCGGCCGGGGCGGGACCTGGTGCCGCCGGTGGC
>JAOXNO010000063.1:482622-493697 GCA_028565335.1 Limnodromus scolopaceus
GCCGGTACCGCTTCTCTTCTTCCTCCCCGCCCGGCTCCGCCATGGCGCTGCCGCTGCCGCCGAACGCTTCAAACCACCCGCTTCCCGTCCTGCCCCGCGCGCATGCAAATGACAGGCCCCCGCAGCCAATCATCGCTGGTGGAGGGCGTGGCCACCCTGCCGGTGGCTGGCCCTCCCCGCCCGCGGCGGCGTGGGGACACAGAAGGGACCGGCTCCGGGTGACAGGTAGCGCCGCACCCCGGGGAGGGGGCCCCTGCCCGCAGCCCGGCAGACCCCTCCGGTGCGCCCCCGTTTCCCCAGCTCCCCGCCCCGCCGGTGCAGCCCCGCCCCGAGCACACCTCCCTCACCGAGCGCGCGTCACTCCGCCGGCCAGCAGGGGGCGGTGTGGGGTGCGGCGGTGCCGCTCTGCCCCGCGCCGGCCGCCTCGGCGCCAAGTCGCCGGGAGACCGAGGCGCCTCGATGGAGCCGCCCGCCGCGGCCTGCGGCCTCCTCGTATCCACCGGGACCTGCCCCGGGCTGGGGAGGGGCGGGGGGGGCCGGCGGGGAGGAGGGCAGTCGGCAGCGGCGGTTTCCTTAGCTACGGCGCAGAGCGTTGCGGGCACGGAGGTGCGGGCCGGGCGGCGGGAGCCCTGTGTGCTTAGCCTGGGCCGCCGGAGCGGCCGCTACGGGTGAGTACCGGGCCGCAGCCGGGGCGGAGGGCCGCGTCGGGCTGGGGGGGAGCCGGGGCAGCTCAGGGCCGAGTTACCCCTCAGCGGGCGGGCCCGGTCCGGCTGCGGGCCCGGTGGAGGCCCTGCCGGTCGGGCCGGTGCCGGGCTGCGGGGGGGCTCGGAGGGAGTGGGGGCCTGGGAACGGCTCGTTTCTCTTCCGCCGCCGCCGCCGAGGGAGGGAGCGCCGGTGACCCAGCGTGGCGGCTGGAAGAGAAACGGGCCGTTCCCGGCCGCTGTGTCTGTCCCGGGAAACCTAAAAGCTGCCGTGCGGCTGGGTTAGAGAGGGTACGGGGACGGAGCCGGTGCCGCAGCCACTCTGCCCCCGGCGCTCCCCCCCGGCGGGGGAGACGGTGTCCTGCGGCCAGGGAGAGGAGAAGGGAGCTTTCTGGCTGCCCGTCCCCGCTCCGGGTTTGTCCCAGGAGCCAGAGCCCCTGACGCCCTCTGCCCCACAGCACCCAAAGCTGGACGGCCTTTGCCTTCTCACCGCACGCTCCTCTGTTTGCACCCGCGTCCTGCACGTTTTCCCTTTTGCGTCCCCTGTTCCCGTAGCACAGTAACAGAAATCAAACATCGCGCGTCTCTGTAATTACAGCTCCTGTGACTATATCTGCATTCGTCTGTGTACAAGGAGGGAGCTGTTTCTT
This sequence comes from Limnodromus scolopaceus, assembly GCA_028565335.1. NCBI lineage: Eukaryota > Metazoa > Chordata > Aves > Charadriiformes > Scolopacidae > Limnodromus > Limnodromus scolopaceus. The sequence continues at coordinate 483,974 of JAOXNO010000063.1, forward strand.
CTGTGTTTTTACAAGCTTTTTCTCTGTCTCCAGGATAGTTATCCACTCACAGGAGAAGGAGAACTCGGACCCAGATTACATTCCCATCAACAGCCGCTTTAAATGTGTGCAAGGTACTGACCCCCCTGGAGCGGGCTCTCGTATGGTGGCAGGAATCCCCCCCTGTTTGTCGGCAAACCCCCAATTTGGCAGCATTTCTTGATCTACCTCCTGAGAACCCATAAAGAGAAAATGCTTCCCCGTGAAACTAAAACTCACAGTTTGTGGAATCCTGCTTCTTCCCCATCCGAGTGGGGAGTCTTCCCACGTCAGTGCAGGGCCATGAGGAAGATGGGTGGTGGGCTTGGCATCCCACAGAGCCAACATTCAGCACTTCTCTGCAGGGGCTGGAATTTGGGGTCTGCTGATGTCTGTCTGTCTGTCTTCTCTGTATTGGCAAGAGTTGGGAGCTTTAGTCTGATTCCTGCATGCTTAGATCACAACTTGTGTGAGGTCAGACAAGCTGTCAGGTGTCAAAGAGCCACCCGTGGAAAGGGAAAGAGCTTTAGGCCTGTGTGTCCCTGGGGCAAAACCGTGGTCAGGACTAACAGCAGCTTTTCCTGGGTTGGTTTATCCCTCTGTATAATTCAGTGTGTTCTCCCCATCAGTTCTGCTGTGTAGACAACTCTGAAGTTCATTGCCAGGTTGTCTTTCCCAAAGGAGCTACCCTGGTGTGGGATGAACCATCCAGGTGTGCGAGAGCTCCGAATGTTAGGAATGTGATGCTTTGATTGTGGGAAATGGCTGTCCAGACACGACCCTTCTTCCTGCCAGAGCCATTAGTGGCACAGATGTAAATTAAAGCTGTTCCTTCGTTAGGACTCTTCTATGGCTAGCAGCAGGCTGTTTTGAGTAGTGAGTTACTGCAGCGTTGAGTGTGAACTCTTGATCCTGTTTTTCTCTTTTCCAGAGGCAGAGGAAACACTACTGATTGATATAGCCACAAACAGTAAGTTTTGTACCTGCTGTCGTGCGGCTGAAGCTCCTCTCAGGAGCCAGGCTGCCTGTTGGGCACTGACACCCGCATGTTTTACTGACCCCTTCATAGTCTTCCTCCATGCTTTGTGTCTGTCTTTTGATCGAGCAGGGATTGTATTTCCTCTAAGGCTGTTGTCTGGCTCTTTTAGTCAGTCAGTTCTTGTGACAGACACGGACTTAAACGCCTAGATTGAACCATCGGCAATTGGTCAACCTTGAACTCCTTAAATCTTTTCTGGAGGCCCTGCATTGCATCTGAACCATTCCCATCTCCCTTCCGTTTCTCTGACCTGTCCTTGAGCCTGGGTTACTCTCTGCCTTTCCCAGTGTTCACAATACTCTCTCTGGTCACTCATTCTGCTTTCCCTTCCAACAAATTTTTCTTACTATTAGAGCTCTTCTCTCCGAGGTCGCAGAGGGAGTATTCCCAAACCCAGGAAAACATGACTGATGATGTTCCGAGGGAGGTGGGGCGACACGGGGGGATCTCAGAAGCACTGGGAACTAGTTTAGGTGCAGGTTTCCATCGGGAATGGTAGCTGGAAGGTGGTTTTCGTTGATGAGGTCAAAGGATTCCTAGAAAGTCTGGTCGCTCTTGGGGCATGGTGGCTGTGACCCAGCCCCGACTGACTCGTGAGCGTGTTTGTGCCCGAAGCAGGCTGTAAGGTCCGGATACAAGGGGACGAGACAGCGGAGCGGCTCTTTGAGATCCCCGACGAGGAGCGTTGCTTAGGATTCCTTTCGGAAGTGCAGAGCATACAGGAAGGTAGGCAGAGCTATGGTTGTGTTTGTGAAATCCTCCCGCTGCCAGCAGTTTCTGACAGGGCTGTTGTTTTTTTTTTTTTCCCCAGCCCACCTGAAAGCTGCTCTTCCCAACACTAAGGACTCGTCCAGCCGATGCCAGGTGGAGAAGAACCTCCCAGGTCTATCGCAGGCCTCTTCTTCAGGTTTGGCACTGGCTGTCACCTTTGTGTGCCCCATGGCTGCAGGGTAACGGGGCAGTGAGGGGCAGGGAGCTGTGTCCCACCCTGCGCTTGGTGCTCTGGCATCTGCCCCATTCCCTCCCTTCACGGTGCCCTGCACAAAACAAACGTCTCATCCTTGGATTCTGTTGCCCTGAACCATTTATTCCTTCTTGAGTGCTGATTTCTGCCGGGTGCCTTGCTTTGTGTATGTTAAGCTCCCTCCTGCCTTGACTTGTGGTTACTGCCCCTTTCCCAGAGTCATCACAGTTGATATATTGCTCTTTCACTTTCTGTGGAGTTACATTTTTTACTTCTCGATCTGAGCTGTTTTAAATTGTTTCTCAGGGCGTTGTGCTTGTTTTTTTCATTACAGGAGCTCTGGAGTTTGAGGATGATTTCAACGCTCTGAGTCTTGAAGAGAAAAGAAACATGCAAAACCACCAAACGGGATCTCGACGGGAGCCCCCCCCTCCTCCCGTGCCCCAAACCAGGCCGTAAGTAACATGGCAAGTCTCTTCCCTTTTTCCCTTCTCTTCCTAGACAGCAGAACCAGTTTTAATTCTGCTCTTGCTTCCTTCCTAGATTTCACCGAGAGAGAGAAGGTGCATCCAGAGACCAGCCAAAAGTGACCAACACCATGCGCAAAATGTTTCTGCCCAGCACCCAGTCAGGACAGAGAGAAGGCCTCATCAGGCACCTGCTTGCCAAGAGAGAGAAGACGTACGTCAACCTTCACAACTTCAGGTTAGTGCTGTGGCTGAGGAGTGCTGAGCCTGGAGACAACGCTGGTCAGTCTCTCCTGTGACTCCAGCTGGCCCAGGTTTGAGATGTGACACGTGCCGCTGCATGGCCAGCTCTGGTGGCTAAACCAGCATTGCTGCAGGCTGGAAGTCGAGAAGTGCCTGCAGTGCAGCTCCTCTTTCCACATCTTTTCCCCTCTGTGGGTCAGATTTCTTGACCCACAAGTAAGGCTGAAGCAGTTGAGCAGGAGGAGGATGAAGGCACCCGTTCCACCGCACTCTCTTAGTGCTGCCCTGTGTGACATGATGTTAAAAAGCCAGACGTTCACTGGCCCTGGGGAAATGTCTTTAGTTTGGGAGCATTCTGCAAAATCCCTGACGTGAGTGACACTGACAACGGGCCAAGCCCAGAAGAATTGTTGATTGCCCCATCGTTGGCCTGGCCAGCACGCAGCTGGCTCGCATCTTGTGTCTGCTCCCAGCCCGACAGCTGCGGGTCAGGCACTGGAGAGACTGGGATGGTGCGGTGGTAGTTACTGTGTTTTCTAACAATTCAGCTGCTTTTATGTCGTAGATTTTTTGTGGGAACGTGGAACGTGAACGGGCAGTCCCCAGACAGCAGCCTGGAGCCCTGGCTGGTGTGTGACCCGGAGCCCCCGGACTTCTACTGCATCGGGTGAGCAGCAGTGGCCTCGCGTTTGCTGACAGTGCTGGGTTTCTCGTTGATCTTGCTTGGATACTGGTGGGCTCTATCTATTTTAAGTTCCTGTAACTTTCTCAGAGGTTCCACAAAGCTGAGCTCTGTCTCAGAAGAGCTGTCTGAGGGGGAAGAGCCATTTGGCTGAGGCAGAGTACTGGGTTAAAGGAGGCTGGCAGGATGGAAAAAGATAGATTTTGCTCGAGGCCTCCTTGGAGCTCTCTGCTTGTCCTCAGCCTGAAGTAACACTTCTCTGAGATACGGCCGCTGGGGTGTGTTGCAGCAGGCGCTCACAGGCCCTGTGGTGAAATTCTGCTGCCTTATTTAGCAAGTGGCAATAAGGAGCTTCTCTTCCAAGAAGAGCCGTTGCCAGAGGTTTCACGTTGGACCTTCCTGCAGGAGGAGGGTGATGGGGAGGAGAAGGGGCTGTGCTCACCTGGCTTGGGTTTTTAGGTTCCAGGAGCTGGACCTCAGTACAGAGGCTTTCTTCTACTTTGATTCTGCAAAGGAGCAGGAGTGGCTGGTTGCGGTGGAGAAGTCCCTGCACTCTCAGGCGAAATACAAGAAAGTGAGTTCTGTTGGGTGCTGGGGGGGTTGTCACCGAGTTGGCGTGATTGGAAGGGAAACAGAAATGGGCTTCCCCCTTCCTCACCCGACCCCAGAGCGGGGATTGGAGAAAGCAAGGGCGCGTTACACTCAGCGTGTGTGTACCTCTGGTTTTGCTGCTTAGAGCAAAAGGCTGAGGCGTCATGAACAGATCCGCTCCATGTTGGTGCAGTTTCTGTCACGCCACGAGCCAGCCCTGGTTGTGGGGAAGCGCCAGTGGGGAGTGCAGTGAGCTCAGCGCAGTGGGTGGCCGCTGGGGGATGACAGATTGTCCCCCATAACCCTCCTCTGGGACAGGAGGTGCTTTGGGTGGTGTTGCAGGCAGGGATTGAGTACAAAACATGAGGAGGAATGGGGAGAGGGAGAGAAGCAGAACATTGGGCGGAGCAGGCAAATCGGAACTGCCTTTCTGGGACTCAGGGTCTCTTTTATTTTTGCAGGTGCAAATGGTCCGTCTCGTTGGGATGATGTTGCTGATATTTGCTAAGAAGGATCAGTTGAGCAATATCAGAGAGATCATGACGGAGTCTGTGGGTACAGGAATCATGGGAAAGATGGTGAGTGACCAACGCTGATCCCGTCCTTTTGTGTATCCCTGCAAGAAAAGGCACCCTCTGGTTTTGGTCCCCTGTCCCTGCCACCTCTGTCTCCTCTAACAAGCGCCGATACCCGCTCTCCCCAGGGCAACAAGGGTGGTGTGGCCGTGAGGTTCGTGTTCCACAACACCACCTTCTGCATCGTCAATTCCCACCTCGCGGCTCACGTGGAGGACTTCGAGCGGCGAAATCAGGATTATAAGGACATCTGTGCTCGGATGAGTTTTGTACCCCCCGACGACAGCCTACCTCCACTCCACATCATGAAACACGAGTAAGTTGAATTTGCTGTTTCCCCTTTTGAAGCGGTGTTGAATAATCCAAATCAAGTGAGAACCACAGCAGCAGGAGATTTTGTGCAGGTAAGTTTTTCTGGCTTAAAATAATATAATCCCAAATGTGTTGTGCTGGAGCTCCTGCAACCAGACTGTGTGGTCACCTTCTCCCTGCGGGGACTGGGGCAGCCTGTCTCTCACTGCTCTTGCCTGCCACGTTGTGTTGAATACTTCAGTCCAGCAGCACCATTCTACGTCAGCAGCTGAATGTTACATGGCCTGAAGTAACTCGGGGGGGCTTTTTGTGATGGGAAATGGGAGTATGAGTAGGGGCAGAGAAGGGATAGCAGGATGGGCAGAGGCTGTGCGGGTTAGGCTGTTCTACACTTGCTGTTTCAGTTTATTTTGAAATGAATTGGGTGATGTGTAGGCAATACTTGGGTTCTTTTTAAATTATTATTATTTTTAATGAGGTGACAGCAGTGCTGAATAATCCAAATCAAACTCAAACACATGTACAACAAAGAATATAAATTAATTTTTTTATAACCTGATGCAATCAATGAATTCTTCTGTAGTTAGTATTTAAACCATTTAAAAACTGAAAATAAAATGTAGAATGGATTAGCACAGAAAAAACTTCAAATATTAGATTATCCTTGATAATCCACTAATGGAAATTTTGAGTTTTGACTGTAAACAGGAAGAGCTTTGATACTAGAGAGAGGTTTAGATTTTAATCTTTAAATGGAACCTTTGTGGAGTGAAGAGCGAACAGCAGAAGTGTTTCTTTGGCTGCTGGGAGTCTGTGTGAAGGCACAGAGAGGAGCGGAGTGAGGGTGAGTGCTGGTGAGGGAGGGCTGACGGGTGAGATAGGACAGTGAGTTCTGGAGGTCATAAACTCAGCAGGAACCAGCTCTGCTTTTGCCAATCCTGCATCTGTCAGTCTTTGCTGGCGTGGTTTGGGCTGGGCTGGCCCCTGTAAGGAGCAATGATAGAGCAGCGGCCTGATGTCATTGAAAGAAAGGCAGTGGGAAACAAACTGGTAAAACCACGGTAGGGCAGGAGGTATCACACACACGTCATCCTGTCCAACTGGTTGACCAGCAACAGGCCCTGCTTGGCGAGCTCTGCCTTCGCCCCTTGCGTACACAAGAGCCTGACTACAGATGGGCTTTGGGTCGTTTGAGAGGCTGTGGAGCTTGGCAAGATGCACTGGTTTCCCTCGTTAGAATTGGTGTGAGGTGGTGTTCTCAGGCGTTTTTTAGACTGAGGCAAACTCAAGCATCTCCCATTAAGTTAAGTCTCCAATCCCGTGTGGGATTCCCAAGGAGATGGACTCAATACTGTAGGTTCTGCTCCCACTGGAAATTTCTGCTGTCAGGCTCGATCCTTCACATCTCCTTTGGTCTTCCATGTGTCTCAGCCTCAATCACCAGCAGCCAACCCTCTCTCCTCCTCTGCCTCTTCCTCCCCACGCAGCCTGTGGCACTAACTGCTGCCTCTTCTTTTCCACGTTTGTCCTCATTCTCAGCGTTGTCATCTGGCTGGGAGACCTCAACTACAGGCTCTGTCTCCCTGACGCCAGTGAAGTGAAAAGCCTCATCAGTAAGAATGAGCTTCAGAAGCTGCTGACGTACGACCAGGTGCGTGAACTCCCCTGATGTCTGCTCCGAACTTGCGAGGCCATTGTGGTTTAGACGTGCCCGTGCTCAGGAGGAGCTGGCGGACACTCTGAGATGCCTCTCCACAGACACTAGCCCCTCGGCAGAGCTCTAGGTGACATCAAACCCCTGAACACAACTAGATTGTATGTGGTGCTGGGGTTAACCCCGTGGCTTGAAGTGTCTTTGCATCTCATTGGAAGAGTCCTCTTTTACAAGCTAGAACATAGGAGTGTGTAACAGCCCCAGAGCTGCTGGAATCGGCATTCTGGGAGCGGTATTGATTTGGAGAGCAGCGCCCATCCCTGCTCACCCTGTTTGACCTAAATTCTGTGCTGTGGCCTGTCCCGCGCAGCAGCTCTCTGCCGCACACCGAAAACCAAGGCAGCACCAGAGGTGCCTTTAAGATGAAGGATTGTACCTGTGGAACATGAACAGAAATCGTGTACTATCATCTCTGACACACAGTTGAACAGGCAGCCTGATGGATTCTCTTCTGGAGCTCGTTTCTGCTGTACTGTGGAGCTTCGTGCAGGAAACAACCGTAGCTTAGAGTTTTGTGAGGAAAAAAGCTAGGAAATTTTTCGGAAAACTAAATGAGGGAAGAAAGGCAGTGTGAGGTTGTCAGCCAAGCGCACTTCTGGAGGCTTTTGCTAAAATGATTGGCAGTGAAATATTAATGATGGTGATGCTTAAGCCTGAAAACTAATGAAGGCAGTTAGCACATGCGGAGCAATTAATATTTCCCTTAACTCTCATTCTATGCGGTCTGCACGGTCTGGTAAGCAGAGCTGTGCCAATGTGTATTCGGTCTGTTCAGAAAACATTCCACTCATGGGTTGAGTCTTCACCTTTGCTGGAGGCATAAGGAGTGAGAGGCAGTTTGGGGGGGGTCTGGTGAACCCCACGGCCACAGGCTGTGGTTGCTCTGACACTGCGGGGTGGGGGGTGCTGTGCAGGGTGGTTTGTTGGTTTTGCTTATTTAAAGTGTTCTTTTTCTGCTTTAGCTGAATATTCAGCGCACTCATAAGAAAGCATTTGCAGACTTCACCGAGGGAGAGATTAAATTCATCCCCACATATAAATATGACTCTAAAACAGATCGCTGGGACTCCAGGTAATTCATTTGCCAATGGATATGTTTCCTATGATATAAAAAGCATTTTCTCACAAAACTTGTATTTCCTGCTTCCCAGAGCTGCAAATGCCTCTCGGTGTTGTGGTGATGGCTGGGGTGCACAGGAAGGTTGTGCTCCTTCCTTTCCCCTCCCTTCTGAAATAAGCAGCCCCTGTGTGCGCTGCTGGGCACGTGCTTTACACCTCGGCTGCTGGTTCCAATAAACGAGGGCAGGTGAAGTGTGAACTCGCAGATGACCCTGCTCTGCAGGGGTTTTTCTGCTACCAGGGACAAACAGTGTAAAAGGAATTGAAGAGATAAGGACCCGCTGTCTCTGAGTCATGCTGTCCCCTGACTCGCACACCCGCCGGGGTGGCTGCTCCACGACAGCAGCAGCGGTTCCTGCTTGCTGCCTCCCATGGACCTTTGGGCATCCGCTGCAGCAGAGCGTTCCAAATGGAGAAACTCCCAAGAAGGAGTTTCAAACCGTGTAGCCATGGGATTTTACTCTGCCTATGTTTATGAATCAGCACAGCAGTTAATCTGGAGAAGGATAACCCGGGATTCAGTCTCCATAACATAATAGCAATAGCTGAGTCGACTTTCCGTAGTGGGAACAATAACCCGTGGATCTGGCTGTAGTGAGCAGAAAGATCTGACAGCAAAAGGAACTGGTGCGGCTTGGGTCACCATACACATGGCTTCAGGCTGTGGAAACAGTCTTGTTTGAGTTTATTTTGTTTCCTGATGCTGGAAAGGATGAGAATTTCAGCTACTGTGTGGGGAAAAGGGAAGACAGCAGGAGAAATAAGGCACTACTGAAGATGAGGGAAGTGACGGGAGCTCATCCCATCGCCACTGATGGAGGGGTGGAGGGAGCGGCCTGTCTGAGAAGAGGAACAGCTTGGATGGTTTATTAGGATTGTTGGATTTGCCTGGTAACCTGTTTTCCTTTTTAGTGGGAAGTGCCGTGTGCCAGCGTGGTGTGATCGAATCCTCTGGAGAGGAGGGAACATCAATCAGCTCCGATATTGCAGCCATATGGACCTGAAGACTAGTGACCACAAACCTGTCAGCGCGCTCTTCCGCATCGGGGTAACTGTTTTGATATGCTAGGGCAGAATCCTGGGATCGCCCTGCGTTCCTTCGGGAGGCAGTTACACCATCCAGGCACCTCTGCTGGTGCTGTTGCAAGAGGGCAGAGTGAACAAAACTCAGGTGTGTCCCCCGTGTAGGTGTGCTGAGCTGTCTGGCACCGGGACAGGGTTACGCCACAGTAATGCTGGGGTTTGCCCATTAGTAGCATTACTACGCTACTCGTGTAGTAAAGAGAAAGGCTTGCCCATCCTCTGCTTTAACGACGTTGCTGAGCTTCTGGAGTATAACCCGTGATGTCTGGTACTAGAATGGGTGAGCTACTCTCTCCTCTGCAAGGAGACGCAGCAGAAACCTGTAAAACATTGTGCCTGCTCTTCCAGTTGTCGTGGTTTCAGCCGAAATCACCGCAACCGGACCGACAGATGGCCCTTCCCCTCCCCCTGCCAAAGAGGAGAGGAAGAGATAAGGAGATTCAGAAGTTTAGAATGAACTAAACTACTTTAATGAAGAATTAATATAAAAATTAAAAAAAAGAAGAAAATAATGAAATAGATACAATATATACAAAATCGTATCAAGCTCCCAGGGTGACAGTCCCGTCACCGGCAGGCACTGGGGAAGACCCAGACTGGACTCAGCGACGGATGGGAACTGGGTTCCAGCTCTGGAGTCAGGAACACATGGATCAGGATCAAAGGCAGATGGACAGACAGGGTCCTCCTCGGACGTCAGCCATCGCAGGAAGAGTGTTGACCCTTTGATCCCTCTGCTTTTACACTGAGCATGAGGCAGATGGGATGGAATACCCAAGTTGGTCAGGTTTGGGTCGCCTGTCCTGTCCGTTCCTCCCCACAGGTGTGACCCCTCTACGCTTTTCTGTTTCCGACCCCCTAAGGGGCAAATAACGAAAATTGGCTGACCTTGGTTGTTACAGCAATAAGTATAAGCA
>JAOXNO010000063.1:493797-504688 GCA_028565335.1 Limnodromus scolopaceus
CCCCCTAAGGGGCAAATAACGAAAATTGGCTGACCTTGGTTGTTACAGCAATAAGTATAAGCAAGGGCCTCTCTGCACACCGTTCCTTGGCATGGAGCACAAACATTGGCCTTATCATCCTGAGAACGAGCAGTTTTCTCCACAATATGCTGTGAATTTCAGAGAGTTAGAGGAGGCCCAGCTAAAATGTAAAATTACAGAACACAAAATCGGTTTGGTTTTACCTCAAACCAGGACACCAGTGTTGGCTCTGTGTTAAGAGAGTGTGTGGCTGGTTCACGTCTGCATTGCTGTGGTGGTGACGGGCTGGCAACAGATTTGGGTTTCCCACGTTACTAAATAGTTTTGCTGTTACCTGCTCCCTGGTAGCTCCAGTCTCCTTAAAGAATGGCCTTTCTTCTCTTCCTCTGGAGAACCATGAGTGATGCTGGGGGATGCCAATGCTATCCCAGAGAGATCACCCCCTGTAATCTGCCAGTAGTGTGACCAGTGGCCAGAAAGACACTAGTAACATCTGTAGGGGTAAAATACACGTAAAGTTGCATATGCAGCTTGGAGGTGCACCCATGCATGCAACTTCTCACCTCTCAGCTGCACGTAGCCGGTGCTTAGAGAAATATTTCACTTCTGCGATTTCCTCATGTTCAAAAGAGTTCCTGTAAAGCTGGTCAGAAACTTTGCTGAGTGTTTCCTGATCTTCCACAGGTAAAGGTTGTGGATGAGCAGAAGTATCGGAAGTCATTTGAAGATATCGTTCGTCTAATGGACAGAATGGAGAATGACTTCCTTCCCTCGCTGGAGCTAAGCAGGAGAGAAGTGAGGATGAAACCTGACTCGCTGTCCGCTTCCCAAACACAGCAGCCTTACAAGTGCTAGAACTACTGCTAGAGACTCTGATTCAGTAAACTGGGTTATAGAAAATGGAGCTTTATCCATTATTTTATAATCTTGAATTGGATAAAAGAGACCTCTTGGCTGCTGGCAGGTCTTCTGTCAGGACTGCTGGGTTGTGTGGGTGGTTCTCAGCCGTGGATTGTCCCTTCAGGGTCTGGGTGTCTCACTGGGTGTCTTGGCCTGGCCACTGACGTGGTTTGTGTTTTCTCTGTGCTCTGCAGTTCGAGTTTGAGAATGTGAAGTTCCGTCAGCTGCAGAAGCAGAAGTTCCAGATCACCAATAACGGGCAGGTCACCTGTCACTTCTCCTTCATCCCAAAGCTCAATGACAGCCACTACTGTAAGCCATGGCTTCGTGCCGAGCCCTGTGAAGGGTATTTGGAGCCAGGTGAGTTTTACCCTGGTTTCTAGAGTGTGTATTGGTGTAGACGGCCACCCCATCTCCCTTCGGTCCTTCCCACCTTTCCTGTGTCTCACCTTTATTCCTGTCATCTTTGTCTGTTTGTCTTCTCAGTTTTGTGGCCTTTGTCCCTGCCACTGTGTGTTTGTCCTTGTCACTCCTTTTGGAGAGCGTCTGTGTGTTGTTGAGAGCTCCTCTCTGTTGCAGATGAGAGCACAGACATCTCCCTGGACGTGTACGTCAGTAAGGACTCGGTAACCCTTCTGAACTCGGGCGAGGATAAGATCGAGGATATTCTTGTCCTTCACTTGGACCGAGGGAAGGACTATTTCCTCACCATCAGTGGGACCTACCTGCCCAGCTGCTTTGGCACCTCCCTGGAGGCCTTGTGCCGAATGAGGCGACCGATCCGAGAAGTTCCAGTCACAAAACTCATTGACCTGGTGAGTAGCAGTGTTCTGGGGCCAGTCTCTTAGAAGGTGTTCCCTTCTGCTTACTCCTAAAAGCAGGAGTAGTGCCTTCAGCTCCCGTCAGCTGTCCTGGCTCTGACCTGATTTAATTTTCCAGAGCTTGAGGTTATCTCCCTCCACCACAACCCGTGGCTTCTCACAGCCTGTTCTTTATCCCCTGTTTCTGAGTAGGTTCTAAATATGTCTTGGTGGGGCAAAACCGTGATCCCAGCACCTTGTGTTTTGTGTTACTGCCACGCTGGTGCTGGCAGGCTCAGCTGGGTGGCACTGGTGTGTCCCAGGAGGTGTGATGGAAGTGCTCTCCTCTGAGGTGCCTGGGCTGCTTCTGCAGGATGTGGGCTCCGGGAGCCTTCTCTGGACACTGGTGGGACTTGTGCTGCTCAGGGGAGGGAACAAGCAGAAGCAGGAGGACCGGAGAGGGAACTTTGCTGTTAGGTGTGCTCTGGGTACAGCTCTGCAAACAGCTGGTCCCGCAGCCTCTCTGGTCGGTTCTGCTCACAGTGACTGCAGTGAGCAGGCTCTCCTGCCATGCAGAGATAACTGCTCCTCTCCACGAGCTCCACCGGCCCCAGCATCAATACTCATCCTTCTGAAGGATGTGTGTGTGAGGGGGGCAGCTGTGTCCTGGTCACCTTTTGTCTTTTTGGTCTCATGGCTGTTTCTGAGATTAAACCCCATTTTGGGGATCTTAATCCTTGTTTTCAGCCTGGGTTTATTCCTCTCTTCTGGTGGCCTTTCCTGGCCTGGCTTCACTGAGGTTTCACAGTTCCTGAGGTTTAGTCTCTTTACCCATTCTTGTTTACCCAGGAAAACCATTTCTTTTTTGTTCATCTGAAAAATTAGCCCAGTTCTTCTCATCTCACTGACATGTGATACCTTCCCTCTGTCCTCGTATCTTGCAGTCTCTTCCTCACATGCATCTCTTCTGTCCAGTGAGCTGCTGCTTTTTCACAGCTGTGGATTTGGCAGCTTCCACGCCATCTGCTTACGCTTCCTTCTCTTCCCTCCAGCAGTTGCACTGTGCCTTTTGCTGCCTCTTTAGGTTCCCACCTTTCGTTGTAGGTGCCTAACATACCGAAAGGCCATTACACTACCAGAACATTGGTAATCACAGGACCAGGCTTAGCAGAGTCCAGGTGGCAAGGTACAGTGTTTGCCTCCTCGCTTCCAGCAGCTAATCCAGGCCTCAGGCTCCTCATACTTTCCAGGATTTGATCAAAAGTCAGTCTTGTTCTAGCAACATGCTGAACTTAGTCAGGAGCGTTTTGTCAGTCTCGGTGGCTTTTCCCCCTGCTTTTTCCTGCTCAGGGCTCGGCACTCACTTCTTGCTTGATGGACAGGAACTCGGGCCTAAACTCTTGGCTTCTGCCCTCACAGACACACGCCGTTCCTTTGCTAAGTGTACTTTGAGGCTTTTTCGGCTTCCTTTACCTGTAGGTTTCCTCCTTCTGTTATTCAGTGAAACACACAGAGGTACAGGAAGCAAAACACTCCGAGAAGAGCATCCTGTCCCGGTGTCTGCCACAGAGGGGCGGCCCTGGCTGTCGGTGGGGTCCATGTGGCTGCGGGGGCTTCAGTGGGAACACGCTGAGCAAGCTCCAGGAGTACGATGTGTAACGGGCCAGGGTGATATTTAGTCCCTTAGATTATAAAGCTACTGTGGCGTTAGAGCTATTTTGGGTCCTTGGTTTTGATCGTACCTGTGAGCTGAGAGGTTCTTGCAGACAGGACGAGCTGAGTGATTTCTGGCAGGGAGAGGTGCCCGCGCTCCCAGCTCTGAGCCCAGGAGCCGCTTGGGCCAGTCTTTACCCGGTGTTTGGAGGAGGGCAGTGCGTTTGTGTGTTAAGAACTGTTTTCTCTCCTGCATTCTGTAGTGTTAGGGCTCGTCATGCGCTGCACCGGGCGGTTCTCTCAGCCTGGCCGGGCTGTATCCCTTGTCTTCAGCAGAGGGAGACCTGGGGACTGCGGGTCGGGAGGGGTGTGAGAGGCAGTTTGAGGCAGGACAGCCAAGTGTAGGTGGGAGCCTACTTGGAAATGGCTCTCCCGGGAGAAGCTGCCGACACTTGAGCATCTCTGCTTTGGGATTTCAGTATTAACATCTCATCTTTTTTTTCCTTGGGATCCTACTGAGGGCTTCAAAAAGCCTCTTGAAGCCTCTGTGTCAGGAGCAGGTGAGTCTTGGGGAGCCAGTCGTGCTGCAGGCTGCGGGAGGAGAGGTGAGGAGCGGGGCAGGCAGCCGGGTGGGTGGTGGTGCCGCTGTTGGGATGAGTCACCCCGGTTACGAAACTGCGGCGTGGCTCTCTGCCGTCCCCAACCTGTCACTGCGCTCCCTCCCCCTGCGCCGAGGAGGAAGAACCCGCGCCAGCTCCCGTTCGGAGCAAGCTGTTCCCTGCGAGAGGCCGGTCTGTTGTGGCTGTGTTAGATCTGAGAGCCTCCGACGGCAGCAGGCGCTGGATGAGCCGCAGGGCAGCCCGCGGTGCTGCTCCCTCCCAGGCACGTCCTGTGCCCAGGCTGCTGCCTTTCCAGCTCAGCCCTTCGGTGCCTTTCGGTTCCTCCCACCCTGAGAAGGTGGATCTGCCAAAACTCAGCTCAGGCAACCTGTTTCTGCATCCTCCTGCGGACCCCTCTGGCCGGCCTTGCGTGCTGCCAGCCCGCACTGCGCCGGTGAGCGGATGCCATGTGTGGGGATGGCCGGAGGGATTGGCCAGGCAACCTCCAGGGGCTTTGCCGTGCCCCTCCTCGCAGTGTTAATGCTATTAGGGCGAGACAGACGAGCAGCCAGGCGTTTTGAGCACAAACACTCGTTTCCCTGACTCTACACAAAGCTGCTTAGGGGGCCTGGTAGCTCCGCAGCTGCCACACACTCAGAAACACAGATTTAGCCTAGTGAATGTTTTATCTCTGGCCTGCTCACAAGGGAAGATGGCTGAAATAATACGGGGATATTTATTTCTGACTGAGAAGACTCAAGAAGGGGAACTTCTTCCCGGCGGACACCTCTCGTCTGCCTGGGGCCTGACTGTTTGCTGGAACGGCGCTGCGGCAAGGCCCCTCTGAGGAGTTTGGAGAAATCCGGACAAGGTTGTGCATCATGTGAGCAGGATTTTTGCTAATTGGCAGGCAAATCTCTCACCGCAGGTTTAACTTTGGCCATGTCAGCAAAACGTGTGAAGGCCCCGGCATTCAGGGGGTTCTTGTAATGCAAATGAGGTTTCTGCTTAATCTGAGACTACATTCCCTCTCTTAACCATACTTTTTCCTCTTCTCTCTTTCCCACTGCTCTCAGGGAGAAGACAGCTTCTTAGAAAAGGTAACACAAGCCATTGCTGGGGAGCTCTGCTTAGCAGGGACTTGTTTGTAAAGAGGGAGAGCTCCCCTCTTGGTCCCCACCGGGAAGGGAGATGGGTGCGGAGGGAGCCCTTGTGCCAGCAAAGCCTCTTAGCACAGCCTGGGGCGATGGGAGCACCGAGAAGCACCAAGTGCCCCCATAGCCAAGATGGGGCCAGCCCAGCTGAGCTGCTTGAAGCTCAACAAATTTGCTTTGGGGGAAAAAAAAATTCTCTCCTGATCCTGGCAGCAGTGACGGACATTTCCAGAAAAGATTGGCAACCTTTGGCATATCTGAATTGGGTCTAGCCGTGCACACAGGGTGGTGTTCACAACAGCACCCCCTTTAGATGTGGGGAGAGGGCCGAATTCAAAAACTGAAGTATTTTGCTCTTTCCATCTTGGTGTGGAAGGCCGAGGGAGGGCCTGGCGTAGGAGGCAGATGTTTCTCTGCTTCCTTGAGCAGCAGGGCTTGGGCTGCCCCTCTCGTAGCCCCCGATGCCTGAGCAGGGTCGAGGCCAAGCAGCCAAATCTTCCCTTTGCAGAGCCCGTGGGAGGTGCTGGGGGTGTGTGGCAGGGTTTCTGCCGCTCTCCCCACTCTCTCAGGCGTTGGTGACTTGTTGGAGCTGGCTCTGGGCACTGGGTGACTTGTCCCTCTCCAGGCTGGCTGTGCAGTGACAGGGCTAAAACAGGAGAGGGAGTGGATGTCCCCTCCCCGAGAGGAGACCAAACTGAGGTGTTGAAGCAGAGGAAGCTCCCCGACTCCTTCCTGGCAGCGAGGGAGGGGGCAGTTTGGTGCCTGCCCCCTGGGAACCTCCTTTTGCTGAATGTCTTCCCTCACAGAGGATGTGGACCTGCCTCCTCTTCCTCGCATGTGGCAGGAGAGGGCGCTCGGGGCCTGGCACAAGGAAAAGCCAAGGCCCAGCACCACCTCCTCCTCCTCCTCTCCTCCTCCTCCTCCGCCCTGAGCAACCCGAGCTTCCTCCTCCTCCTCCTCTGCTCTAAGCAGCCGGGGTCTCCTGTCCTGGGGGTCTCCGCAGCTCCCCCAGCCGTGCCAAGGGCCGCCTGGTGGAGTCAAGCGCTGCTCCAGCACTCGGTCCTGCTGCTGTGATTCCTGGCGTGGGGGCCTTCTGTTGAAGAGCCCTAAGCTCTCAGAGGGTCCTCAGCTCTCACCTCTTCCCCTTTAGAGCAAAGCTGTAATGTTCTTGTTGCCGAGCATGCTGCTTCCCGGCCTTTCCCGCGCGCTTGGACAAGCGAGGCAGGTGCGTGGCCATCATAGGATCATGGAATGGTTTGGGTTGGAAGGGCCATTAAAGATCATAGAGTTCCAACCCCCTGCCCTGGGCAGGGACACCTCCCACCACACGAGGTTGCTCCAAGCCCCCTCCAACCTGGCTGTGAACCCCTCCAGGGATGGGGCAGCCACAGCTTCTCTGGGCAACCTGGGCCAGGCTCTCACCACCCTCAGGGGGAAGAACTTCCTCCCAAGATCTCAGCTCAATCTCCCCTCTTTCAGTGTCAAACCCTTCCCCCTCCTCCTATGGCTCCTCTCCCTAATCCAGAGTCCCCCCCCAGCTTTCCTGGAGCCCCTTGAGGGACTGGAAGGGTCTCGAAGGTCTCCCTGGAGCCTTCTCTTCTCCAGGCTGAACCCCCCCAACTCTCAGCCTGTCCTCACAGCAGAGGGGCTCCAGCCCTGCTCACTGGGGAGAACCTGGGGGTGTGCGGGGCAAAGCTGTGCTGTGCAGTGGGGCAAGCGTGGCTACTGCCCGTGCCCGTGGGGCTTGTGCCAACCTGAGGTGTCTCTGGGGAGGTCGAGCCTTGCCCCAGCGGGCGGTGAGTGACTGTGTGTGCTGCAGGGGGACGGCCATTGCAGTTGTCGTGTAAAGTGACACCTTAAGCGCAATGCTTTGCCTTTGGCTTGTGCTGCTCCTCTGCTGGTGTCCTGGGCCTGTGCTCCTGCTTCCCATCTCTCCAGGGGGCTCTAGGGGTGCTGTGCGTGGCTTCTTCTGTGGGGAGCACACAGGAACGTGAGCAATTGTGAAGTGAGAGCAAAATCCAGCAACATCCATCAATCCCCCTTAAAGATTGGTGAGATGGAGACTTCTGAGCAGTTGAGCTCGTCAGCTGCTTGGCATGAGTAAGTGGGAAAACGTGACAGTGGCATCAGGAAAGTTTGTGTCGAGCAGAGCCTGCTCCTTGGGAAAATGAGGAAAGAAACTAGAAAACTGGGCTGTTTCAGAGTCCGGAGGGCAGATGTGGTCAGAGCACCCAGGAGTCGGGAAGGGCTTGTCCTTGACTCTGCAGCCAGAGGAGCCCAGCTGGGAGAGGGGGGCTGGTGGCTGGGTGGGACTGGAGATGTGGAACCCACTGCAGAAAGGCTCCTCATGCTCTGTCCTCCCGTGTTGGCCACAGAGCAGGAGCTGTGGTTCAGACAAGGCTGCCTTGGCCAGCGAGAGACCCATCCTGTGGGAGCTGGTGTGGCCGTGGGGAGCTCCTCGGAGCATGGCTGAGACCCTGCTGCGGTTCCACGGTGGGCCAGGCAGGTTGTCCTGGGGGGCAGCGGGAGGGAGCGGAGCTGAGACTGATGGAGCGAGGGCTCCGCTTCTTCCCCTCTCTAGGCTGTCTTTGCCAAGGGGGACTGAGGTTTTCCTGAGACCACCTGTGCTCTTTGCCACCAGGAGAAGTCGCTTCTGCCGCTGGGCTGCCTGGACAGCGAAGACACCAGCGAGGCGCCGCTGCAGGTGCCGAAGGAGATCTGGCTCTTGGTGGACCACTTGTTCAAGCATGCCTGCCACCAGGTGAGGGAGAAGGCTCTGCTGCTCTGGGGACCCTGGTGACCTGCTTCATCGCTGGCACCTGGAGATACCTCCAGTTTGGTATTTACAGGGCAGGGCTTCTCCTCTGGGCTTGAGGCACCAGCTGAGCGTTCCAGCTTCACCCCCTGTCACTGTGTGCCTCAGCCTTTGCCAGAAAGGTGACTTTGTCCATCCCTGTGGTGTTTTTTGGCAGGAGGACCTGTTCCAGACTCCAGGCATGCAAGAAGAGCTGGAGCAGATCATTGACTGCCTGGACACCAGTATCCCTGAGACAATCCGTATCCTTCCTGCGTCTGCCATTCCTGGGAGCCTGCTGGGTCTGGGCTCTGCTGGGAGAGCTCCCTCTGAGAATTGTCCATGACCGTTAGCTGGGGGATCCCTGCTGGGGGGCTGGCTCCCCTCTGCCCCCAGAGATAACCTCTTGATATGGTTTGAGGAACCCATGACAATTTATTGTCCTTTAGACAATTATTCCATCACCCAATGACCCCTCCCCACCCAGGAGGGTGGGCACAGGACAGTGCCATCTGGAGAAGGCTAATGGAGCAGAGGGCTTCTGTGGGGCTAGAAGGTGGGCAAACGTGGTGCAGGGTGGCTGGAAGGGTGTTTTCCATGGATGAAGGGGGCAACACAGGAGGAGAGCTTTGGTGACTCGGGGTGGGATGGCAGGCAGAGAACTTGTAAGACGTACAAGGAGGAAGCAGAGAGGAGGAGGAGGAGGAGAGGCAGGCAGCAGGCTGGGGAGGGCAGTGGTCTATCTGCTGGGTCATGCCCCTTGATTCCCAGCACCGCAGCGGGCAGTAACCACTCTGTGGCTGAAGCACTCCTCATCTTCCTGGAGGCCCTGCCGGAGCCTGTCATCTGCTACGAGCTGTACCAGCGCTGCCTCGACTGGTCGCACAGCAGCCGCCTCTGCCGGCAGGTACGCTGTGGCCTCTGGCTCTGCTTGCTGCTGGCCCAGGATGGCTCTCCCTGCCCTGGCCACCTCCGCCTGGGCCCAGGGGTTTGCACGGTCCCAGCCCTTCCCAAGGAACTTTGGGAGCCGGCACTTGGAGGTTCTTTGCAGTGGGCAGGGTGAGCTGGCTGCTCTGGCAATGCTTTCCTGCCCCAAGGCTGGCACTGCCCTGTCCCCCAGCAGTCCTGGGGGCTTCCAAAGAGACCCTGAGAGTGCCCTTTGTCACCCTGAGCAGCCCCAAGGACTAGAAGAGCTTCTGCTGGTCTCAGGGGCTTAAGGTCCTGCTCAGAGCTATAGTTCCTGGGCTTCTCTTCAGGATTATGGCTGAGTGGCTCTTAAAAAGAGCTGCTGGGGCAGCAAGCAAGACCAGGCATGTCCTTGGGCAGAAGATGACGTTTTGGGGCATGTTTTAAGTACTGGAATCAGGAAACCTCTTGTGCTCGTGCTGCTGGGCAGGCAGGAGGGCGAGAGCTGGGTTCCAGCTGGGAGCAGCCCCGAGGCAGTGGTGGTTTTAGCCGGGTGCCACGGTTACCTGGAGGCAGCGTCACCAGGAGCCAAAGCCCATGAGTGTCATCAGTGCTGGGCTACAGCTGGTGGCTTCTTGTGTGCTCTCTGGGTTTGTGGCTCGTGCCAGTGGTCCCGCAGCAGCAGCCTCGAGGCAGCAGGAGGGGGACAGTTGCCTGGCTGGCATCCCGCCTGCCCCGGCTGCAGCCATGGGAGCCGGGAGAGCTTCCTCTCTCCCTTTTCTCCGCAGGTGATTTTCCAGCTGCCTCGTTGCCACCGCAGCGTGTTTCGGTACCTGATGTCGTTTCTCCGTGAGCTGCTCAAATACTCAGAAGACAACAAAGTCAGCGTGGCCATGATCGGTAAGTGTGTGGCTGCTCTGCTCCTGCTGCCCTCACCGACACGTCACCCCTTCCTGGCACCTTCCAGGGTCTCTGGTCCTGACCAATTTTGCTTTGTTCACAGCCGCCTTGTTCTCCAGCCTCCTCCTGCGCCCCCCACCCAACCTGATGGCAAAGCAGACTCAGCAGGACCGCCAGCGTGCCACCAACTTTCTCTACAGCTTCCTGCTCGCCGGGGACGAGGAGTGACTCCTGCCCGAGTGCCAAAGCTGGGGCCCGGGCCACCAGCCTCGCGCTGGGGCTGGGCCTCCCACAGCTCCAGAAGGGTAAAAGGCTCTGAGCTTCTCCAAGTGCCGTGTTTACAGTAGGAAGGGATGTGTTCCCCTCTCCTTCCCACCGCTCCGCCCCGCGCCGCAGAGGACCTGCACACTCATTGCACTGCCATCCACCACAGGAGCCTCCTGCTTTCTCCCCGGGTGGATCCCTTGATACCCAAGCACTGTGCCAGCGGCCCCATCCTCCCTTGGTGGTGTCACCGGTTCCCTGCGTCACGCTTCTCTCTCCTTTTCGCCCCCATCTCCCCGGAGCCGTGGTGGGGAAGGGTGGAGGCTGGAGGGCAGTGGCCTGGCTGGCTGGTGGCACATGGTGTCCCTGCTGTGCCAGCCGTGCTGGTGTGCACTGACTGTACTGGTGAGAGCCCCGCGCTCTGCCCTGGACTGGTGTTGGCCATCTATCACCTCTGCCAGGCAGCCAGCGCTGATGTCCTGTCACTGTGCTCTGAAATTGGACAGTGGTTGTCCCCGGAAGGTTATCGAGACGTGTGGCCTCTTCCCTGCAGCAGGGCGTCATCCTCCCCCTTCCTCCGGCACACAGGTCTGTCCCCACACCCCCAGCCTTCTGCCCCTGCCACCCCAGCCTGGCTCTCCTCTCCCTTCCCTGTCCCCCACCTTCCTCCTGGGACACAGGGGTGGTGGGTGACATGGAAGGGCCTGGGTCAGGCAGAGTGCTGAGCTGGGAGGCTGTCCCTGGGGGCTCCAGGGCTGTCCCCCTGCGTGGCAGCTCCTGTCCCAGCCCTGCTGGCAGAGCCCTGGGGGTCAGACCGGGGCTGGGTGACAGGGGTGACGTTGGATGCTGTCCTTCCCCTCCCTGGGGTGCTACCAGAGGGTATGGGCTGGGGGGAGATTT
>JAOXNO010000063.1:504788-516184 GCA_028565335.1 Limnodromus scolopaceus
GGGGGGGAGCAGAGGAAATGAGCCAGAAATCCACCCAGGTGTGTGGGGATGCTGTCTGGGGGGAAGCTGTAGTGCCAGGGTCACACAGCAGGGGAGGGGACACCCTGGGGCCAGGGACTGACTGGCCCCACCAAAACACTAAGCCCAGCCCTGCCTGTTGGGGCCAGGGGCTGCTCGGCCCCGGCCAGGGGGGGTCAGAACCGCTGAGGGGGGGGGCTGTGGTGCCGGAGCCCCCAGGGGTCCTCATGGCTCCGTGGTCCCCGTGCACTGGCTGAGCTGCTGGGGGCTCCCCCACCTTTGGTTTTTTTTCTTTTCGTTAAAGTTTTTAAATGACGTAATTTATTGGGAAACCGTTCGTTCCAAATAAACCTCCGTTGTGCAAGGTTTTGCGGGGCTGCGCGGGGTGCTCCCACTGAGCCTGCCCTCCCCCCGGGGGTGGCTGCAGCACCCGGGACACAGAGCTGTGGCACATCTCCCCTGTGCTTTGTGCCCCCCGACCCCCTGTCACCCCTGGCCAGGGCTCGCTCTGAGGGGCTGGAGCCTCCAGAGGCAGCCAGGTCCTCCCTTGGGCTCTGCCACAGCGTGTGGGGCAGAGCCGGGGGGCAGCGGCAGAGGGTCCCCTGCCCCTGGTTCCTGCTGGTCCAGCTTGCAGGCTCCTGACATGTGGGCAACCTGCAGCCCAGCGATGGTTGCCCATTGGGTGGAGGGTCCTGGCACACGCCGCACTGGGGACGGTGCAGCCAGAGGGGTGGGCACAGAGCAGGGGCTGGTGCCAGCCGTGGCACAGGGCTTTTGCAAGCCCGAGCAGCGATGCCAGTGGCCCCTGGGTCCCGCTGGTTTGGCCAGTGGAGCAGCGGGGGAGAAAGCCAGCACGTCCTGCAGCAGGAAACGGCCGCCGGTGTCATCTCCATCTGCTTCCTGCCGGCTCCTTGAGAGCAGGGCCGTGCCTGGGCAGCTGCTCCCGGCACCGAGGGGACCGGCGCAAGGTGCCGGCATTGTTCCCGTGGCCACCGCATTCCTGCCACTGCCGGCGGAAATGCCGGAGCGAGCGCCAAGCCCCGCTGCTCCCCGGGGACGGGGCCGAAGGCTGGGCCTGCTCATCCTCCAGGCTCGGCTGAGGGCACGGGGTCCTGGGGGTGGTTGGTGCAGTGCTCTGCGCCCTGCAGGGAGACGGGGGGCTCATGGCTACCCATTGGCCACCATGGATGTCAGGGGGACTGATGATACTGATGGTGGGGACTGGCACAGCTGGTGGCATCCCAGCTGAGGTGGGGGGCTCGTGGGTGCCCGTTGGCCACCACGGACATCAGGGGGACTCATGCTGCTGATGGTGGCCTGATGGTGGGACTGGCACAGCTGGTGGCATCCTGCCACGAGCAGCAGGGCTCAGCCTGCGATTTTGGCCCAGCCTGTGTCCAATGCCTGGCTGTCCCTGGCCGGGGTGGCTCCGAGCCCGTCCCAGCCCCAGGGATGCAGCTGGAGCTCCCCGAGGGCTGGAGGCTCCAGGGACTGCTCAGCCCATTCCCATTCCGGGGAGCACCCTGCATCCTGCTTCCCCACTTGGGGAGAACCCCATTCTCCCCATGCTGGGGGGCAGCAGCCTGGGGTGGGGGCCGTCTGTGTGCACTCGCCATCCCCCTCGGCTCTGGGGACCTCCAGACACCCCGGCAGCTCCTGCAGCAGCCGCCACCCTGGAGATGCTGCTCCGGCAGTGCCTCTGCCCGCCCCGGCTCCCCATGTGGTGCCAGGGCTCTGGCCGACCCGAGGAGCTGCCGTGGCACGTACGGCACCCGGGGGAGGTGGCGGAGGCCGGCAGCCCCCCACCTGCCCACGGGCAGCCGGCCAGGCCAGGAAAAGCCAGAGATTCCTTAGGTCTCCCGGCCCAGGAGCCTTTTCCTCCGGCGTGGGCTGGCCACGGCCCAACGGGGGGGTCCTCCCTGGCCTCCCCCCTCCAGGCTGGGGCAGGGGGGCCAGGGTCAGGGCTCAGCTGTGTGTCCCCTGGCCCCAGCCCAAGCTTCCCTGCACAGGGATGGGCGATGCCCGGCAGGGACGTGGGGGCACCGCTGCCTCTCCTGGCACGGTCTGCACCAGGGGAGACACTGCCTGTCCTGCCCCGGCACCCCGAGGGCCTGAGGGAGGGGGGGTGAACCATTGGTCGTTTGAGGGGCAGGGGGAGAGCCCTCCCAGTTCAAACCAGTAGCAGCAGCACCATAGAGCGGGAATGGAGGGAGGGTACCGCCACCACGACGCCCTGAGCCAGCCAGAGCGGGAGCTGGAGCAATCGGGGGGGGCTGTGGCCAGGACACCGCATCCTGCCCCTGTCACGGCACCGATGGCAGCGCCGCCGCCGGCCCCGCGGGCTGATGGGGCTGGAAACATCCACACAAGGGCCAGGACAGGACCGGGCAGCCCTCACCACCCACCCCATGCCATGGCAGGTCCCATGGGGGCTCGGGGGCGGCCGGCCCCACGGCGGGCGTGGGGGGCGGCGGCGGCAGGCCCTGAGGGGAAGCTCAGGGCGGACAGCAGGCCCTGAGGGAGGCCAGGGGCTCCCTGCAGCCCGCCTCGGGCTGCTGGCCCGCTGCCAGGTGCGGGTGGGGGCGTCCCCGGGCTGCCGGTGCTCACCTTGCCCCCCGCCCCGGCCAGGTTTGAGGGGACCCCGGGCGGGATTATCTCGGTTGTGTCCGTGCTGCTTTATAACTCCCCTCGAGTTGTAAGGTTTGTTTCCACGCGTCAATTTGGCACCCCAGATGGGACCCTCTCTGTCCCTCTGCGGGACCTGCTGAGGACGGGACTCCTCTGGGTACCCCCGAGATTTCTTGGGAGGACTCCCCCACTCAACCAGATCACCGCGGGGATAGATAAGGACCATCAATTGCGGACCAGGTATGTTTTAATTGTAACGAAGGGGATACCGGTACGTGGGAATGAGGAAACTGGAAACATGTTACTCTGTGAGAGTTCGGCAGATATCCTTGCGTTAGGAGGAAGAAAGCCGTGGGAACAGTAAGATAACGCGGTGTGAAATCTAGCAAAGCAATGTGGAATGTACCAAAGCAGATAACAATGTCTTTATATGGTAATATGTGTGCGTGTAGCAAGGCAGTGCGAAAAACAGATAGCAAGGTAGAAAAAGCCGACAGTAATGATGGGTTAGCCTAGGCCCGTGGACACTTATATGTAGCCAGTTGTATTGCTCACAACTGCAGGTGGACATTCACCCACAATCTATCTGTGTAGAGAGCACGGGGCGTGATCAAAGGAGAGAATCTATATGTGCTGCAAAGGCGGATCACTGGAGGTCTTCGTTTCACCATTTGGCGGAGTCCCTGCCTTTTGTTGCCGTGCCTGTAAGTCATGAGGAGACGTCCTACGCGAGGTAAAGAGTCTTTGTACTCGCCCCAGGGAAGGCTTAAGCTTGGGTTAGTGGTGAGATAAATATATCTCAGCTCATGGTAATTTGGGATCCCTTAGTTCTGACAACAGTACTTGCGTGTGGTATTGTTATAACCGTTGTTATTTGTTGCGTATGTTGTAAGAAACCGATACTGTGTTTTTTCCTGAGTGATATTGTCTGCCATAACAAACTGTTGTGTGAGTGATATGAGTGACTGAGACACAGCATTGCTGCAAAGTGAGTGTGGAGTTCTGATCCGTGGTTCCATGTTCCCTGTGAGAGGAGCAGCCGGAGAAAAACAAAGCACATGACAGACCATAAGGAAACATTGTTCGATCCAGGTATTGATTGGGAGCGTCCTATACATGGGAGGGAAGATGTATCTTGTAATCCTACCTTTGTTAAGTCTTTTGCTTGTGACAAGGAGGTTTGGGTAGACGGTGAGGATGATTTCTGGTGTCCTCAATGTGGAATTGGTCAGACTGGGAAAAGATTGAACGTTAGGGAGAACTAAAACGAGTAATTTGCGGAAATTTGGATAGTGTTAAGAATCAATAATGTACTAAGGTATGGGAGGATTGGCAAGAGGTCATACCCTCTCAAGCCCCTGGAGAGGAGCTGGTACTAGTGCCTGTCCGTTGTGTAAACGGTGTTGTTTATTCCTAAGGGCTAAGTGTTCTAAATATTTTAAGTATATCATTTCCCCTGGAGGAAGACGGGAACATTACCTAGGTAACAGTTTAGAGTTTTGGTGTATTCACTGCAGAGCCACCACCCCCTACATAACCTACCGTGGGTCAGGTTTTACTGCTGTCGATTCAACTGGGAAGTGTTTCTAAATTAGGAAAGTAAGGGAAGTATAAATATGGGTAATAAACAAGGAGGTGGGATATTAAAAAAAGAGCCCCCTGGGGTGTATCCTAGCCCACTGGAAGGAAATTGGAGGTCCGCCAGCTGGAAGTGTAGATAAGAAAACCCTAATTAAATACTGTAATCAATGGTGGCCCCTCTATAAATTGGACAACCAGGAGAAATGGCCCTTCAATGGGACTCTTAGTTATAATACTTTGCTACAGCTAATGTTGTTTCTTAGGAGAGAGGGGAAAATGGGATGAAGTCACATATGCAGACATGTTCTTTACCCTTCGAAATCACCCGGAGTATCAATGAGACTACGGATTAACACCCCTGCAGGACCCAATGGTGTTAGCCTTAGAAAAGGAAAACAGGAAAGAAATGAAGGGGAATATGAAGAGGTGTTGTTTGGCTTGCAGCATAGGGCAAAGGTGTATAACACCCATGAAAATCAGGGATCCTAGGGAAGGAGAGTTGTTGGAACATTATCTCCTGCCAGTTAGGTCACAGCACGGAGAAGACAGGGACTCCACTTCCCATGACGACAGGAAGGCTGATGTTGAGACGCCCCCTGATAGTCCGGTGTTGTCTCGTTCCCGGAAAGGAAAGGAACAAGCGCTGATCCAAGCACCCTTAAGGGAAGCTGTGGGTCCAGAGGGACCACTATTAATCCAAGTCCCCTTTTCCTCATTTGATCTCGAAACTTGGAAGAATGTGGCAAAAAACCTACCGGAGTGACCCCGTAGGGGTCACCAAACATTTTCAGTTTCTGGTAAAACAACATAACCCTGACTGGAGTGACATCCAGTTACTGTTAGATCACATGACAGAAACTGAAAAACAGCAGATTTTAAGAACTGCTCAAGATTTGGCCACAGATCACCTTAGAGACTCACAAAAAGATATAAAGGACCATTTCCCCTTACAGGACCCTCACTGGGACCCAAATGTAAGCCTTAGTCTGGAATTATTAAACAATTATAGAGATTGGATTATAGGGGGAATGTAGCGGGATATCCCAAAAACCATTAATTGGTCAGTGCTATATGCTGTAAGACAGGGGCCGAAAGAATTCCCCTCAGAGTTCTTGGACAAATTACACATGAGATGACACACCCCTCTGGACCCAGGGTCGGAGATAGGAATCCAACAACTAGTATCCCTCTTTATAGGGCAGTCCACTAGTGACATTCGGAGGAAACTACAAAAATTAAGACCAACCGAGAGAAGAAATTTGGAGACTTTGTTAGATGAGGCATGGAGGGTGTTTAGTAATCGGGAGGAAGAGGATAGAAAGAAAGACAAACGGGTGTTGGTAGCAGCATTACAGGAGGGTGGATGATTAAGAAACACAAACTTTAGAAAACCTTTGGAAAAGGATCAATGTGCATGGTGTAGGCAAAAGGGACATTGGAAGAATGAGTGCCCAAAAAGATGGAAGGACAAGGGTAGAATTCAAGCCCATCTTAAGAAGGATTGATGGGGACCTAGGGAATCTACGCTAGCTGATCCACTGGTTACCTTAAGGCTAGGGAAACGACAGCAAGGAATAGAATTTTTGGTGGTCACAGGAGCAACATTCTTGGTTTTGAACCAAGCCCTAACCCCTCTAGATGCTGATTTTGTACCAGTAAGGGGAGCCACTGGCCAAAGTGAAAAGGTGTACTTCCTCAAACCTCTCAGATTCAAATTAGGAAAACAACTGGGGATACACAAATTCCTACACATACCTAGCTCACCAAAACCCTTGCTAGGGTGGGATTTATTAGAACAATTGGGGGCGGAAATAAAGTTTGAGAAGGGGAAAATAGAACTTTGGGTAGGGGATAACCAGTTAATTGAAATGTTAAGCTTGGCCCTGGTAGGCACTCCAGCTGGCCTGGGAGTACCTGAGGAAATTAAGGATCAAGTATATCCAGGAGTATGGGCTTCTGGAGTACCAGGAAGAGCGAAAAGTGCCTCCCCAATAGTGATTAAACTTAAACGAGGGACGCGACCTGTAAGGGTCAAACAATACCCTCTCAGAATAGAGGACAGAAAGGGAATCCGACCAACCATTGACCTATTTATCAAGTATGGGTTATTAAAGGAATGTGAATCGGAATATAATACTCCAATATTGCCTGTTAAGAAGCTGGATGGTAGCTATCGGATAGTACAGGATCTTAGAGCTATCAACAAAATTCTTGAAGACTTACATCCGGTTGTAGCAAATCCGTATATTTTGTTAACTAAATTAATACCTGAATTGGTGTGGTTTACTGTCCTGGACCTAAATGCTTTCTTCTGCCTGTCCTTGAGCCCAGAAAGTCAACTCCTATTTGCATTCGAATGGGAGAACCCAGAATCTGGGAGAAAAACACAGCTAACACAGACTGTGCTACCACAAGGTTTTAAGAATAGCCCTACTCTTTTTGGAAACCAGTTAGCCAAAGATCTGGAACAATGGGAGTGCCCGCATGGAACAGGAGTGATATTGCAGTATGTAGACAACATATTGCTAGCTACTGAAACAAAGGAAATATGTATAGAATGGATGGTTAGTCTACTGAATTTTCTTGGACTTAATGGTTATCGAGTCTCTCCGCAGAAAGCCCAAGTAGCCCAGCAGCAAGTGACCTATCTGGGATATGAAATAACAGCAGGCCAGCGGACGCTGGGAAGAGAAAGGAAAGAAGCTATCTGCCAGACCCCCCAGCCGCAGACATCCAAGGATCTTTGCACCTTCCTAGGAATGACAGGGTGGTGCCGCCTATGGATATATAACTACGGACTCTTGGTAAAAGCGCTTTATGAGTTACTGAAATCTAACTCAAAGGATGTTATCTGGAATAAGGAAGTGGATGGAGCGTTCCATTGGCTGAAAAAGACTGATGGAGGCTCCTGCCCTGGGGCTACCAGACATTACTAAACCTTTCTGGTTGTTCTCTCATGAAAGATAAGGGATGGCCCTGGGGATCCTAGCCCAAAATCTAGGATCCTACCGGAGGGCAGTATCATATTTCTCTGAACAACTTGATGAAATAAGCAAAGGATGGCCTAGTTGCTTAAGAGCAGTGGCAGCTGTGGTACTGAACATTCAAGAAGCCCGCAAGTTCACACTAGGCCAGAAAATTACAGTGATGGTGTCACATACTGTATCGGCTGTACTGGAGGTTAAGGGAGGGCATTGGCTCTCACCTCAAAGGTTTCTTAAATACCAGGCTGTCTTGATGGAACAGGATGATGTGGAAATAGTGGTTACTAACATTGTCAACCGAGCCTCTTTCCTCAGTGGAACTGCAGGAGAATCAGTGTCAGATGATTGCCTAGAAACAATCGAGGCAGTGTACTCCAGCCAACCCGATCTGAAAGAAGAACCGCTGGAAGACACCGAAGATTCATGGTACACCGATGGGAGCAGCTTTGTCCACAAGGGATACGCAAAGCTGGATGTGCGGTAACCACTACAGAGGAGGTAATAAGCATCTAAGGCCCTGGCCCCAACCACCTCAGCACAGAAGGCTGAAATAATAGCCTTGACCCGAGCACTGGAACTGGCCAAAGGAAAAAGAATTGATATCTGGACAGATCCCAAATATGCCTTTGTAGTAGTTCATGCTCACGGGGCAGTGTGGAGAGAAAGGGAACTTCTATCTGCACAAGGGAAGAATATAAAACATGCAGAAGAAATTCTCAAACTTTTGGAGGCAGTGCAACTGCATGCTAAGGTGGCTTTTATGCACTGCAGAGCCCACCAAAAGGAAACACCGTTCAAGAAGTGGGCAATTCATTGGCAGAATTGGTGAGGCCAAAAAGTGGCTGAAATGGGCAACGTAGAAGTACAATCTTTGGTCCCGGACAGTAAAATACAAATTGATGGCAAACCTAGATATTCTAGAGAATACCAGAAATTGATTGAGGATCTAAATGGAAAAATTGAAGAAGGAAAATGGGCCAAAACCCTACAAGGGATAATAACAGTACCACTCTCATTATTGTGAGCCATAGTCCTGGCAGAACATAAGAAATCCCACTGGGGGACCGAGGCCCTTTATAAATACTTGAGTAGGCTAATACCCGCTCAGAAATTTGTATACCACTATCAAACAAATTACACAACAGTGTGAGGTATGCCTACAGAATAATCCCAAAACAGGCCCCAAAGCCCAGTTTGGGCAGATAGGGAGAGGAAATTACCTGGGTCAGCAATGGCAAATTGACTTTTCGGAACTCCCAAGAAAAGGGGGGGTTTTTAACATACCTTTTCAGGGTAGCCAGAGGCATTCCCCTGCCGAACCAGTAAGTCGAGGGAAGTAACTAAGATATTGCTGCAAGAAATCATACCCAGATTTGGGGTCCCTGCAGTGATCTCATCAGATCGGGGACCTCATTTTGTTGCAAAAGTTGTTTCAAAAGTAAGTAGGTTACTAGGGATAGATTGGCAACTTCACACTCCATACAACTCACAGTTGAGTGGCCAGGTGGAAAAGATGAATCATCTAATCAAGATGCAGATTGTAAAATTCAGTCAGGAAGCTAATCTGACCTGGCCCCAGTCGCTACCATTGCCCCTCCTCAGAATAAGAACAAAACCCAGGACAAGGGAGGGGTTAAGCCCCTTCGAAATATTGTATGGTGTATAGTATAGTGTACAAGCAGGGATATCTATGGAACTTGGGAACGAGATATTGACAGACTATATAATAAGCTTACAGAAACAGCTCCAGGAAGTAGAGAAACTGGTCTTGGGAACTAGAGCTCGTGGGTTGGACAGACCAGTACATAATATTGAACCCGGAGATTATGTATATGTTAAGTCTTTTGCAGATTCACTGTTGAGGCCGAAGTGGGAAGGTCCCTTCCAAGTACTACTGACCTCTCATACAGCTATAAAAACCAAGGAACAAGCATCCTGGATCCATCATACCAGAGTAAAGAAAGGCCCTAAACCACAATGGAAGTCAACACGAGCTGGACCTTTGAAACTACACATTTAATGAAAAGATGGACGTTAATCATTGCCATTACAGTGTTACAGTCGGGAACTGTGGGAGCATGGGATCAGAACTCGTACATACAAATGACCAAATCGGTAGTAGATAGTTTGAACCTCTCCGACTGTTGGGTGTGCACAGCTCTCCCCAAAGGAAATTTAGAACTTCCCCTCCTTGGAATACCAGTGTCTTACGCGAATTGGAGCTGGCCTTATGACAATCTAAACAATTCTACTCCACCTACAGGGGATAGTATTGTATGGAAGGTGGGGGGTGGCTGTGCTCCAAACCAAAGACAATCCCGCCTCCCTAATGGTGAAACTCTTTGTTGGGGGTACCAGAGTCCAATACCTCCAAGAGGCCACGAAGTTCCAAGATATACCTGTGGGAATAGTAGTATCTACCCACTTAAATTTGATCTGCAGATATTGGAAAAGCCAATATTCATAAAGAGACACAATAATAGCGCCCCAAAGGTTGGAGGTTTTAATCTTGACCTAACTGCAGATCTTAATGGGACTATATGTGAAAGGGGAAGGACCATCAATGATAGCCATGGTGGGTGTCCACAAGCAGTGACAATAGGATTATGGCTCAATTATTCTTATAGTTGTATTCCTGATGGACTCTGGTGGCTATGTGGGGATGGGCGCGCTAGAAAATCATTACCTGACTATTGGGATGGGGTCTGTACGTTAGGATATGTGATTCCCCAGAACAGAATATATAATCACTCGCATCTTCCGCCAGGAATTATGCAGACGCACTGGCGGAAAGCACGTGAGATCCCGAATAATCCCCCTGCAGAAAGGCCATCAGCTTTTCATAGTTTTGTGAGCTGGCTTTTTCCCCAATTAGGAGTAAGTGAATTAGAAAAGGCTATAGTAAATATTTCAGCCACTGTGGAAAAAATTGAGAATCTTACTGTAGATGCTATCCAGGGACTACAAACCGAAGTATCATCCCTTGCTAAGGTGGTTCTACAAAACCGTATGGCCCTGGATTTAATCAAGGCAAAAGAAGGAGGAGTCTGTTTAATAATAAACCAAAGTTGTTGTTCCTATATCAATCAAGAGAAAAGAATTGAGACAGACATAGCACAAATTTGGCAACAGACAAAAGTATTACATCAAGTATCTCAAGATGACACTTCGCTTGGCTTCTCTGATCTTTGGGAAAAATTAACCTCATGGCTACCTAATTTTGCTTGGCTTAAACAGCTGTTTGTTTTTTTAATCACAATAATTGCTTTAGGATTTATAGTTTGTATTTTATTTAGATGTTTTCCATGTTGTGCCAAAAGGGCGACAGATGATTATGAATTATGGAAGAAGCATCAACTCTGTCAGAAAATTGAGTCAGGAAAATATTTTAAGAAGTGTTTAGAGAAAGAAAGTATTTTATGAGAGCAAGTAAATGAATTTACTAATGTATTAGAAAAGGGGGGAATTGAAGCAAGAACCAGGAACTAAGGGGTTAATCATAAAGCTATAGAGAAGTTACACACTTTAAGAAACAATGTATCTTCAGCATGCCAATAGGAACTTAATGGTCTGTTGCACGAGATAACAGGAACTTTGAAGACCAGTCCTGCGGTCAGGAGATGGGCCAACTCAAAGGGAAAAAGTTCCCCATGAAGAAGACTGGAAGCCTTCCTCGCAAAGACCCCCAAAGGAGACCACCAGGAGGCAGTACGCATACGCCCAGAGGAGGAGACATATTTTAGTAAGTTCCTGGAAACAATTAGAATAATCCCACCTATTCCCAGAACTAATTGTAATAGCCCATCCCACAGCCTTGCATATGTATGCTTTGTGTTATAAATAATCACCTGTTTTGTGAGGGGGTGTGGAAGTTAGGAGGAGAAATCCCCCTTGCACCCGGTGCCATAATAAACATACCTGCTTTATAACTCCCCACGAGTTGTAAGGTTTGTTTCTGCACATCAACTTTAACTAAATTTTAAAAAGATACACACTTTGTTCAATGAAGTTTCCTCAAAAACATTAGAAATATTAAGGAAAAAGCGCTGTCCCAAGAGACAAGAAGTGCTACAGTCACCCCAGGACACTGGGGCAACCGCCCTAAAGCTCTATCACGCCGACAAGCCCTCAGCACTCTCAAGCAAGACGCTTCTGTCAATCCCCAAAATTTCTGTGTTCTCCCAC
>JAOXNO010000063.1:540711-554384 GCA_028565335.1 Limnodromus scolopaceus
GGTGGATCCAGCCCAGGCTCCTGCTCCCATGCACAGTTGCTCTCCAAGAAAGCATAAGGCTACTGTGGTGAAAGGCATGGGATTATCCTCCCTGGTGGATCTCTTATCCTAAGCAAAGTGATTCCTACGACATCCGCAGCATTAACTATTTAATTCTGGATTGGCTTCCCACCCATAGCTTCTCTGTAATGCAATAAGGTTCTAGCTCCAGATGGTTCCTTTGCAGCACTGGATTCTGCAAGCCCACCATGTACTGCAGAAGCCTCACAGGGCTTTAATTTGCCGTTGCTTGACTCCAGCGACTGTCCCCTCTGTATGACAAGGTGCAGAAAGGGCTGTACACTGAAACTATGGTGTGCTTTGGCCACAGCCACAACACGAAGCGTCCACAGCGATGCACAGGGCCTGTCCCCATAACCAACATTGTTAATTTTAGACACTACAAACTGTGCAGTTACTCAAAACAACACAACCCGTAGAGTTGTCCGCGTGCAGAGCCCTGCCTACACTCGAAGAGACAGGTGGAGCGGTCAGAGGGCTGAGCTCACCAACCGTAGGCAGCCTTAGACAACTTCGCTTTCCCTTAGCAAGGGCAAAGTCTAGAGAGAACGCTGCAAGTCAGCCAGCAATTAAACAGAAACCTTGGATCCCATTTTGGGAAGGAATATGGGTTTATTCTTCTAAAAGCTGGACACGGTCTGCCTCAAAGGGCTGCAGTTTGACCCGTGTCCAGCTGACATGACAGCTTTTATAACTGTTGTAACAACACAAAACATGTTACAGGCTTAAAATATGGATTCATGAACTGTGCTAAAGCTGAGCCAAAACTGCGCCAGAGCTCCCAGCCTCAGATATACACTAACACCTTATAAGTTTCTTCAGTGTACTGTCAGCCAGGAGATTTATTACCTGCAGGCACATGATTGGTGCCTGGTGTTCTCTCCTGGGCCAGACCTGAAAGCATTGCACAGCAGCACTCAGGAAGAATCGGGATCAGTCCCTGCAGCAGCCTGTGCGGTCCCCGCTCCATCTGCGCACGAGTGTGGGATGTGACTCACTCCCTGCTGACCATTCCCTGAGCATCTTTGTGAGGAAACCTGCCCTTCAGGGATGCAGCACACCCTGGTGTTCCCGAGGCACAGCAAGAGTGGCCTCCAGACTGATGTTACCACACCACAGAGCGTGGCATGGGAGTGGGAAGAGGGAACGGGAAGAAGCCTGCAATTTTAAGAGATGAAAGAGATGAGTGCGTGACTGTCCTGCCCGCTGTGGCCAGGGAAGCAGCAGCATCCAGCTGGTGTCCAGCCCTTCCATCCAGCTCCCAGCACGGCACAGGCACAGGGCAGGCTAGGTCTCCAGTTGAGGAGGGGAGAGAAGTGACCCCAGAGTGTTTGTCTGCCCAGAGGTGGGCAGCAGGGAGGGACAAAGCCCCAGCAAACAGCAGACGCCTGCTCTCCTGTCTGACGGGGAAAGGAATTCTAGAAGCTCATGCAAGGAAGCGTTAACACTGGCTCCTTCAGCCGCCAT
The DNA here is from genome assembly GCA_028565335.1 of Limnodromus scolopaceus. Taxonomy (NCBI): domain Eukaryota; kingdom Metazoa; phylum Chordata; class Aves; order Charadriiformes; family Scolopacidae; genus Limnodromus; species Limnodromus scolopaceus. The sequence goes on from JAOXNO010000063.1 coordinate 542,239, forward strand.
TCACCAAAGTGCATGCGATGTCTGCTCAGCGAAGCCATTGTCCTGTTGCCATTGTCCCTCCGGCATGAAGCAAACATCCCGGCACCGCGCTGGACACTCAGTCCCGTCACTCAGCCGTGCCCCGGCACAGCAGGGGCTGAGCAGGGCCCTCCTGCCTCCCCGGGAAGCTGGGCTGGCAACGCCACTGCATCCCCTTGAACAAGGTCCAAGGGCCAGGTCCTGCCTGCCTCCATCCCCCGCCTGCGCTGACGGAGCCTTGCGTGCAGGAAGGGGTCTTCCAGGGAATGTGCCCCATCCACCTGCCAGGGCAGAGAGCCGAGTGCCGTCCAGAACGGCTGAGCAACAGGTAAGGCCCCCACGAGAGGCTGTGACTTGGTACTCACTAGCGTCGGGGAGCCCTCAGTCTACGCCTCGTCTCCAGCATGATTACGCTCAGCAATTCATTTACAGTCCTAAGTAACAGACATTTTAAAGATCTTTTGTTTGGGAAAGCTGAGAGTCAACAGAGACATACTGTTGGCATGTACGGATATTGCTCCTCCTCCGCTCCCAGTGCAGTATCTGTGTTCTTGAGCATTTTGTCATCTAACAGCAGACAATAACAGCACTATCACAACTCATCATCATGGGGGACGGGGGGGGGACTGGGGGTGAGAAAGGCTTAAACAAAGAGATCATCAGAACGGAGTGGAGGGGGAGCAGCAAGAAGCAGCAGCTGGGACATGCCACGAGTTTACGGTGCAAGGGCTGCTTGGCTGATTATTTTGTGACGACTTTGGAAGGCCTGTTGTAAGCAGCACAGTAAGGAAAGCTCTGGAGGAAGGGGAAAACACACAAGCCCCAAGGGAAGAGGACTTCAGCCACGGCCATCAGGAAGCACTTCTCACTGCCAGGCCCCTCCAGGGCTCAGCACAAGCTCTGCTCTATAATTCCTTTACATCTCACTTGCAAATCACCTATTTAACTTTCCTAAACTAACGCCTAACCACAGCATGTACCTGTCCCGAAAGCTGGAGAAGCAGAGCCTTTCCCAAAGGCCTGACCCTCAGCAGAGCACTCCCAGCCATCCACACCTCCTGGACCAGGGATGGTTTCCCGGCGCTGATCCGCTTGCGGTGAGCGTGGAAGCAGTTGCTCTGAAACCCTGGGTAATGGCCGCGCTGCCAAGCTACAAGTTTGGGGCCCTTTTCCAAGCAGCAGTCGGGGAGAACCAGAACTGCCTATGGAAACTCTCCCCGGCTGTTGATGGCGATGCAGAAAGTGCTGCGAGGACATGGTACGTGCTTCTAACCCGAGCCATGCAGCAGCCGACCTCAGGCAGGGGACAGAGAGGGTACGCCGACGTTATTGCTCCTCTCCCAGCTACACTCCAATCTCTGGGCAGGCGGGAGGAGAGCACCTTGAGACCCGGTGCCACAGAGGGGGGGCAGGCTGCGGGGAGAGTGAGTTGTCCTCTGAGAAGGAGCTCATGTACAAGAAAAAGGACTCACAACTCAGAAACCCGGGAGCAGCCACTTCACGCAGAAACACGTCTTCACAAGCAAAATCAGCTGAACTCTGGGTACCAACAAGTTCACTTCTATCGAGAGAAACTATAACTCCCAAAAAGCGATGACCAACTTGTGTGTAACCTTTGACAAGGCTTGACATAGACCTAACCAGAGGTAAAAGCCATCTCAGAAGCCCTTCTTTTTCAGTGCAAAATCTTGGATCTTTGGGGTTTGGGAGAAAAAAAATTATAAAAAAAAAATCAAGTCACATGAAGGGTCAAGCATAGACTTTTATCAACTCATCAGAAAACAAAGAAATTTTAATCTCTACGTAGCTAAGAAAGGAGAAAAAAAAATAAAGTGATAAAGGTGCTTGGTTGTTGGCAAAGCAAACAGCAGCCCCTCTCCGCGCCCAGGAGCCTGGCATCGCAGGCGCTATCTGGCCTGTAACATTTACAGACACTGGACCTTGGTGCTGGAAAGCTGAAGACAAAAGAAATGCAGTTCTCTTGCAGCTGTTCTGGAGAGCTGAATGGAGAAGCCTGGCTTCAGGAGGGCCATTACAGACACGCTGGCAAACTGCAACGGAAACCCCCAGCAGCCAGAGAGAGGACGCTACATCCCATCGTCTGAATTCCCACATGGATTTCACTAATTGCTTTACCTGGGCTTCTCCTCGCGCTCCAATACCACAAGTGTAGCCAAATGACTAAGTGCCCTAGCACAAAAGCTGACGTCCCCAGTAAGCGTCTGAAATAACGCCAGGAGGATACTGACCAGGACTTTCTGTGACACGTTACGGTCCCAGAGTAGACCCAATTAAATACAGGTCTGGGACCCTGCAGGGACCGGCCCCAGCCCTTGAGCAGCAGGAGCTGCTTTCTGCCAAGGCGGTGGCGAGAGAGGTGCCCTTGGGCAGAGGACTCGGGTGGCTGCAGAGCACTTCCCCAGTACAGCTCCACAGCCCTTGCTTTATCTGGGAGGGAGGAGCCGATCTCCAGGTAGAGCACTGATAGCTCAGTCTCCCCGAGGAAAAGACTTACCCCATTCCAGACCGCAGCTTTGCAGTCTAGGGCATAAAAACATAAAAAACTCCCACACATGGGGCTGAGGTGGCTTCAGAGCATTCAACTGGAGACACGGCAGATGAGCCGCTGGCATTGGAGCTACTTGGAAGTTGGGGGGGGGGGGGCGGAAATAAAAATACCAGCAGCAGCAGCCCAGACAGAGAGGCTGTCATTTATTCCACGACCGGGGAGGACTCTTTCGGGGAGGAACACAAGGCTTATCTCATGACGCGCGATGCCAGTCCCCACCGGCTCTCCAGCAACGGCGTTTGTAATCAGAGCCCAGCCAGAGCAGCCTGGAGGGCGAGGATCAAACCCGCGCTGGCTCCCATCACCCAGCGAGACGTTTTCTGGCTTCAGGCATCCCCGAGCCTTGTTTAGACAAGGTGTGACTGCGCAAGTGATTCAGCTGAATGAAACAAGCGCTCACAACACGGGCACCCCTGCAGCGAGCGCGCAGGAATTAAATGGACTCCTCCACCCTCCACACTCTGCTTCTCCCCGAACCCAGATCCCAACAACCCCAATTGTTCCTCCGTAGCACAAACTTTAAGAGGGAAACCACAAATTTCTGCACAAATCTGCCCGAAGCTGAAACAAATGGGTAACACAGCGAAAAGACCAAGGCGGAGCCCCTCACGCAGAAGCACCCCAACGCCCTCAGAATGCACACGGGGGAAGCGGGGCTCTCCAGCAGCCAACCCGCTCAGCTGGGGCGGCGAAGCAGAGACGCTGTGGAGCGCTCCTGGTTGGGAAGGCAACAATTCACCCCTGCCCCAAATTCAAAAATCCCCCAAGAATTTCCAACCAAACCCACCTCTTTCAAACAGAAAACTTTACGGTGCTGTGCTTTGACAGGATCAAATGGGTATTTTGGATTTTCCCAAACTTTTCCTCATGTCCTGTTGGGTTTCAGCCAGTTTAACTAAAATTCAGCGATGACTCTGCTCCCAGCCAAACCTCCCGCAGGCCAGCAGCCCCCACAGAGACCACCCTCCAGCCCTATGCAAAAGGCATGTCCTGGGTGTCTCAGTGCGAGCAAGGACACGAGTGACCCTGCCACAGGCCTCTGCCTCCCAGAGCCTGGGAAGGGGCTTTTTGAGGAATTCCCAGTCCCTTGCTGCACCCACGGCAAACCAGCCATCACACCACCAGCTCTGCTGGCACAGCCCTGCACTGGAAGGGCAGCCCTTGGGTCCCTCTGCCCCACACAACCACGGCAGGCAACTGGCAAAGGCAAACATGGCAGAGCAGGATGTGGCTTCACTCTTCAGCTAAGGACAGGCTCCGCAGGGAGTGAGAGCAATTATCCCTCGCAATAAGTGTTTCTGGAGCAGTAACACTCAGTAGTTCTTCCTGCAAGGCAGGAAGTCTTAGCCCCGTCTTTCAGATGGCGAAAAAACCCAAACAACAAAACAAATGGTGGTGTCATTTCATACCTTTGAGTTCAGACTGAGTCAGGGATAATCTGGGCTTTCCGCTCTGGGGAACCCCAACACCTCACATCCCAGTCGTACGGCACCTGCCTCCACAGCTACATGACGACTAAGCAGAAAAACCAGTCTCACGCCTGACCAAGACCCAACATTTGCCACTTCATCACTGCTTTTGGGATGTGGCAAGCCTCCCCAGACTGTTCCAGAAAGCCCTTTCCAAGGCTGCCAGCGACATCCGCTAACGAGAGGAGCCAGGCAGAGCAAAGCCTGGCCAGGGGAAGCCGAGACAAGTCCCCCGGCCTGGGGAAGATGTCTAGGAGGCCAGCATCTGGGCTGAGTGCTCTCCGTATCTGGAGGCATAGCCAGGGCTTAACCCTTGAGCAGTTTCTTCTGCTTGCTTTCCTGGCTTAAAGAGCTTTTGTGTTACCCAACACCATGTAGGACCTTGGCCTCCCTAAGAACAACATAAACATGCTGATGAAGGCAGAGGAAGGAAAGTTTCACAGTTGTTCAGCTGATCCAAGCTCATCCTCAAACCAGGAAGAAGGGGCAGTCCTGTTCCCTCCCCACACCACCAGGGCTCAGAAAACGGAGGCTTTTTTTCCCCCCTTTCTTTGGTTTTTTTTTGGGTAGGATTAGTCTAAGGCCAGATCGGTTCCCCAGCCCAGCTCACAGGGAGAGCTGTGGGGAGGGGGCAGGCCCTGCTCTTTTGGCAGCACCCAAGACCTGGGCTGCGGGTCTTTAGGCTGCCGAGCTGATCTAAAAGGGCAGCCAGATCCTCTCGAAACACCAGGGCTCCAGCTCCTGGGAGCCTGTGCTGTAGTGCAGCACTCTGCAACACCCAGCCAGCTGGCAGCTGCAGGGCAGGTCGGATCTGTGCTAAACCAACCCCGCTGCCACCCAGCTTACTCCTTTTTTTGTTATTTCTCTGTATGGGTCACCTCCCTCATCGGGCTGACCAGGGGCAGGGACACAGGCTGGGCCCCCCTGGCCTCAGCTGCCGCAGCAGCAGTGCCCTTGCACCCTGGCTATCCCCAGGCAAGGAGCAGGCACCCCAAACCCCCACCCCCTCCTGCCCTGCTCAGGACAAGGGACTGCAAGTCCCAAACACAGGGAAGCACACAGAGTCGGCGTCATGCTGCAGGCAGAGACAAGGGAAAGCTCCATCCTCCCCCAAAACCTCCAGGGTCACTCTGCTGCGGGTGCAGAGGCAGATCCCACCAGAGAGCCCCACACCAGGCTCCTCTCCGCCACGCTCCCCTCCCGCTCCCAATGCCACCGGGCAGACAGGCCCTGACCAAACCCTCTCCCGGGGCCACGGGGTCAGCCGGCCGCTGTGGGGAACTCACTCGAAGGCGAAGAAGAGGGCACAGGTGCCGAGGATGAGGAAGAGCGTCAGGTAGAAGATGCCCTTCTGCCGGGCCATCATGATGCGGCCATCGCAGCAGAAGGTGTTCCTGCCCGGCAGCTTCTCCCATTTCCGAACCACCTTCTTCCTCGCCACCATCACCGACATGGCGGGGGCCGTCACTGGGGCGGTGGTGGCCGCCACACCTCCAGGCGCTGCTGCTGCTGCTGCTCCTCCACCGCCCGCGGCCCCGGCATCATCGGGGGGCGGAGGGGGCTCGGTCTGGGGGCTGCGGGGAGAGGAAGAAGCACCTCAGCACCGTGACCGGCGGGGATGGATGGATGGATGGAAGGGGGGGGGCACGGCGGCCATCGCTATGGCAACCCACCCGGGAGGGGTGTTGCCATGGAAACCTACCGGGGAAATGAAGGGAGGAAGGGAGGAAGGGAGGAAGGGAGGAAGGGGCGGGAAGCCCAGGCCCCGAGGGGAGCGGTGCGGCCTACCGGGAGGGGAGCGGGCAGGGCAACCCCTACCCCGCCCCTCCACACCGGGACCCGACCCCGGGAGGGGAGGGGGAGGGGAAGTGAAAGGCAGGGAAGGGCAGGAAGAAGCGGGAGAAAGGGCCCCACACTCGCCGCCGCTCACCCCGTGCCGGTGCCAACAGCACCGGGCCGGGCCGCTCCGTTCCCTCAGCGCCGCGGGAGGGGCCGCCACGCCCCGCGCCGCCGACAGGGGGCGGGGACTCCACAGCCACTGGCTTCTGCCGCCCTCGGCGCCCCGCCCCGCCGCGTCCTGCTTTCCCATTGGGCCAGCGGGACGTCACTCTACGGAGTCTCCCTCCGCCCCGCCGCTCCCTGCTTTCCCATTGGGCCAGCGGGACGTCACTCTACGGAGGCTCCCTCCGCCCCGGTGCGGACAAGGGGAGGCGGGGCCCGACCGGGGCCGCTCCCCTCGGGGCTCCCCGCACCGAGGCAAAGCCCCGGGGGGAGCGGCCCCGGTGGGGCCCCGCCCGCCAGGCCATGTTGCCATGACAACCTTGACGTCAGGCAGGGCGGTGGCAGCCATCAGGTCGGAAGCGTCGCGCTTTCCGGCAAGTCGCGCGGCAGCGTCGCGTCTCGTCGCGGCGCTTTACGGCCAGCCCCCGGCGTGAAGCGGGATGGCGGAGGAGTGGCTGGGGGTGGAGGCGGCCGTGAGCGCCAGCGAGGGCGAGGATGAGGTGAGGGGGGCGAGGATGGGGTGGGATCACCCCCCCGCCATGGTAGCTACAGCCGCGGCGGGTGGTGCTCCGGCCGCTCCCCCGGCTCGGAAAGGCTGCAGGGAGGGCGGCCTGGCTTGGTTGGGGCTGCAGGGGCTGTTCCTGGGGCTTCAGGCCTGCTCCGACAGGGGGTTTTGCTCTGCCTGGGTCGGGCCCGGGCTCTGTAACCGCGTCTGTCGTCTTCTAGGGGCAGGAGGATGGCGAGCGGCGGCACCGGCAGCTCCTGGAGGCGGTCAGCTCCCTCTCCGGACGGAGGCGGTGAGTAGGGGGGTGTCTGAGGGGCTCGTGGAGCAGCCACGCCGTGTTCCGTTCCCGTTTCCCCCGGGGGGCTGCACAGGGGTGCTTTGAAAAGGGGCGGGGCGCTCGGTTCCCTTTCCCACTGGCACCGGCTCTTCTGCCTCTGCCGTAGCAGCAGGTTGGAGGAGAAGCACGTGGAGGCACGGGAGGAGCCTTTAGGTTTACTTTCTGTCCAAAGAATGACAGAATCATAGAATACCAGGTTGGGAAGGGACCTCAGGGATCGTCTAGTCCAGCCTTTCCTGGCAAAAGCACAGTCTAGATAATGTGGCCCAGCACCCTGTCCAGCCAAAAGTGTCCAATGTTGGGGAATCCACCACTTCCCTGGGGAGATTATTCCATTGGCTGATTGTTCTTACGGATTCATGGATTTTACAGAGTTGGAAGGGACGTCTAGAGATCATCTAATCCAACTCCCCTGCTAAAGCAGGGTTGCCCAGAGCACATCACTCAGGACGGCATCCAGGCGGGGCTTGAAGATCTCCAGAGAAGGGGACTCCACGCCCTCCCTGGGCAGCCTCTTCCAGGGCTCTGGCACCCTCACCAGAAAGAAGTTTTTCCTCATATTTGAATGGAACTTCCCATGTTTCAGCTTGTGCCTGTTGCCCCTCGTCCTGTCACTGGAAACCACTGAAAAGAGTCTGGCTCCATCCTCCTTCAACCCACCCTTTAGGAACTTGTAAACATAGATTAGGTCTCACTGTGAAAAATTTTCCTGTTGTGTCCAATCGGAATCTCCCCAGAAGTAACTTGTACCCATCACCCCTCATCTTTTCCATGTGACTCCTTCTAAAAAGAGAGTCTCTGCCTTCTTTGTAGCCACCCTTTAAATACTGGAATGGCATGACAAGGTCTCCCCTGAGCCTTCTTTTCTCAAGGCTGAGCAAGCCCAGTTCTCCCAGCCCTCCCTCATATGGCAGCTCCCCCGTCCCCTGCTGGAATGACAGTGGCTGTTCTCTCCTGGCAGGCGGAAGCTGGCCGAGCGTACGGAGGCGAGCGCGCAGGTGTCCGAGTTCAATGTCAGCTGCAAAGGTGAGGTCCCCGGGAGGCTGGGCAGAGCTGCCGCTGTCTGAGCGGCACAGCGCTGCCTGCCCACAGCTAACGGCCTGGCGTTTGCTGGGTCTGCCCAGAGACTGGGCCGAGGGCAGCTGCAGCCCCCAACGCTCACCCGTGTTTGATGTGCGGGGCCTTGTGTAGGTGCTGGGGAGAAGCTGGTTCTGTCCGAGCTCCTGCAGCCCATCCGCCCCAAATCCGCCCTGAGCAACGTGAAGAAAGAGCTGATCAGAGTGAAGCAGAAGAAGGCCGTGGAGCTGCCGCTCAGCAAGGAGGAGGCAAAGCGGGTGAGTGGGCCCGTGCAGGCAGCAGGGGAAAGTTCTGCCCTCATGGGGCAGTCACACTCGGCTCTTGTGTCCTCTCTGATGCGGCCTGGCTTTTCTTGTTCATAACATCAGCCTTTCTCTACTCCTGCTTTCCCCTTCTTGCAGGTCGTGAGGGAAGCTGCCTACGTCAGGACCTCTAAGGACGTGGGCAAGTGGCAGGAGGTGGTCTTGCAGAACCGCCGGGCGGAGCAGCTGGTTTTCCCTCTGAAGCAGGAGATTGCCACGGTCGCCCCCCTGGAGCAAGTGACTTCAGCGTGGAAGGTGGGTGCTGTCACGTCTCACACAGCTCCCAGGGCTCAACTGGGGCAGCTTGACGTCTCCTGGCTTTGCCGGGAGGAGTGGGGAAGGCGTCAGGAAGGTCCAGCCTGTAGTTGAAGCTCTGGGGAAGTGCACACAGAGCTTGGGAAGACTAAAAGGGGAGTCTCCTGCCTTCCTCACACATAGCAGATGTGTAAATGCTCTCTGGGAGAGGCCGGGTAAGGCGTGAGCAGAGGGTTTGGAGCCTGCTCTGTCCCCTCTCCTCTTTTTTGCCATTCAGCTCCAGACACGCAGGCTGAGACTGGACATTTCCCAGCCCCTGGGCTGAGCCAAGTGCCTGCTAGTAGCCCTTGGCTACTTGTGCTGAGGCAGAGGAGGGTTTTGGTTTGCCAAAGCCTGTGTAAAGGATGCTTTTGGCTTTGAATGCGAGTTTCTGTGGGGGTTGTGCTGCTGGCAGGACAGTCGCTGAGAGCTCTCCCTGCTGTCTGCATGCCCAGGTGAGAGGCAGCCCCTGCTGAGCTCCTGATGGATGTGGCACCAGGTACATCTGGGGATCTGCCCAAAGGTCCCTTTCCGTTTTGGTGGGACGTGGTGTCCTGAGGCCTGGAACTTCTGCTGTGTGATTATTGTCCAGTGCTCAGCACTGCCTGTCAACTGCCAGCCTGTTTCTCTGCCCTGGGAGGGATTCTGCCCACCCTGACCTGGCGCGATGGGTGGGAGGACGCCTGGACAGGCCCGCAGGGAGCCTTCGGTTGTTCTGTGGGACCTGTGAGCAGGGCTGTGATCCCAGCGCCCAAAAGGAGGAGGACACGCTTCTCTGGGCCCTCCTGTGGACCTGCTTGGAGGCAGCAGGAAGGATGGGGACATCTGGTGGAGCATTGGCTCTTGCAGTTCTTCTCTCCTCATCGTGCTCTCGCTGTTTCTGTTCTGTCCCAACAGGCCCGAACTCCCCTGGAGCAGCAGATCTTTGGGCTGCTCCACAAGACGCAGCAGCCCATCACAGACCCGCTCCTGACGCCGGAGGAGGCTGCCTCGCTGCAGGCCATGAGCTTGGAGGAGGTGAGTGCTTTGCCCCCGTGCCATGCCCTGGCTCTGGGCGCCTTCGCTCGGTGCTTGCTCTCACTCTGCGCTCCCTGGCAGGCCCGGCAGCGGCGGGCAGAGCTGCAGAAGGCTCGGGCTCTGCAGTCCTACTACGAAGCCAAGGCTCGGCGAGAGAAGAGGATCAAGAGCAAGAAGTAAGGCTGTGCTGTTGCTGGGCTGGGGGCGGGGGGAGAGGGCTGGGTCCTGGCCTCCGTGCTGGTGCCGACCCTGCCCGGTGTGTGGGTAAAGCCAGAACACGGAGGAAGGCAGAGCAGCCCCATCCTCCCTGGGGTCTGTGACGTATGGGGCAGCCTCCTCCCCAAAACAGCACTGTGAGCCTGAAGGCCCCCCTGATGCCACGAGGTCTCACTCCCTGGCTCCCTGCCCTTGTGCCACAGGTACCATCGTGTGCTGAAAAAAAGCAAGAGGCGCAAAGCCCTGAAGGAGTTTGAGCTGCTGCACAAGTCGGACCCTGAGGCCGCCTTGGCGAGGCTGGAGGAGCTGGAGCAGCTCAGGATGCAGGTGCTGCTTCTGCACTTCTCCCCCACCCCTGGGGAAGTCCCCTCTCAAGAGGCTGCTCTTCTGATGCTTCTCTCTTCCTCTCCCCCCCCCCCCCCGCAGGAGCGGATGAGTCTTAAGCACCAGAACAAGGGAAAGTGGGCCCGTTCCAGGGCCATTATGGCTAAGTACGACCTGGAGGTGAGATCACAGAATTACAGAACGGTTTGGGTGGGAAGGGACCTTAAAGCCCACCAGTGCCACCCCCTGCCCTGGGCAGGGACACCTCCCACCAGACCAGGTTGCTCCAATCCCTGTCCAGCCTGGCCTTGAACCTCTCCAGGGATGGGGCAGCCACAGCTTCTCTGGGCAACCTGGGCTAGGCTCTCACCACCCTCAGAGTGAAAATTTTCTTCTTTTGGTCCAACCTAAACCTCCCCTCATTCAGTTTAAAACTGTTTGTCCCTTGTCCTGTCACCGCAGGCCTTGGAACGAAGTCTCTCTCCATCTTCCTAATAAGCCCCCTGTGTATGTTGAAAGGCCACAATAAGGGGTCTGCAGGGTGGGGAGGGGGAGACGGCTGAGGTGGGGCAAGGGAGGTGGGGATGTTGTTCCTGCCCTGCGCTAGAAACCTCTCCGTCCACTGGCAGGCCCGCAAGGCCATGCAGGAGCAGCTGGCCAGGAACAAGGAGCTGACGCAGAAAGTGCGGGTGGAGCTGCCTGAGGAGGAGCCGGGTGATGCGCCCGAGGAGGACCTCACGTCGGTGACCGTCCCCTCCATCCCCATGGGTGCCAGCGGAGCCAACCCCTGGATGCTGGGCAAGCCCAGCGGCCCGGCCGAGGAGCCTGAGGTGCAGGAGCATCGTGAAGACACTGCGGTGCCTGGTGCTGCGGAGAGCAAGAAGGAGGTTGAGGAGGAGGAGGAGGAGATGTCGGAGGAGGAAGCTCTGCTACAAGACTTTGAGCAGAAACGGCAGGCGCGGCAGCAGCGGGTGGAGAGCCCCGAGGGACACGGTGAGGAGCACCCAGCCCCAGGGTCGGGCAAAGGAAAAGGGGTTGTGGGGGCTGGTTGCTGTCCCGCTCTCCCTCCTGGCTCCCGTGTGACTGTTTCTCACCCGTTGCCTCAATCCATAGGTGCTGATGAAACGGACGTGGTTGCTGATCTACCGGGGGACAGCCCCATGCACCCTGTCTGTGCCGAGGAGCGGGCGAGCCTGGGGGTTGAGCAGCCCCCCCAGGCGCAGGAGGAACTGCTGCTGTCAGAGCAGCTGGGCCGGGTGCGGACGATGGAGGATGTTGAGGCCCTGGCCTCGGAGGAGCGTGTGGAAGAGCAGGAGAAGCCAGTGGCCCCGAGAGCAGGGAAGCGAGCGCAGCAGCAGGAGAAAGGCAGAGCAGGGGACAAGTGTGACAAACCAGCAGCCAAGAAGAAGAAGAAGAAGAAGATGATTAGCCTGCAGGCGGTGCTGGATGGGAAGCCCCAGGAGGCTCAGTGCCCCAGCCTCCCCGTGGTCATGGAGGAGGAGGTGAGTTGGGACAGGCCCGTCCCATCTTGGTCCCAGGGCAGCACTGGCTGCAGGGGACTGACCCCTCTCCCCACAGGAGGGTGGCATCGACCAGAGAGGGGTGATCACCGAGGCCTTTGCCGGGGACGACGTGGTTGCTGACTTCCGCCGGGAGAAGCGCAAGGCGGAGGAGGCCGGGAAGCCGCAGCCGGTGAACCTGGTGCTGCCGGGCTGGGGCGAGTGGGGAGGCTCCGGGCTGAAGCCCAGCACCAAGAAAAGAAAACGGTGAGTGTGGAATTGCTGCGGTGACGTGCCTCAGCCCGGCACCGGGGCTGACGTCTTTGCTCGCCCGGCAGGTTCCTGCTCAAGCCGCCCCCAGCGCCTCCCAGAAAGGACCAGCACTTGCCCCACGTCATCTTGAGCGAGAAGCGCAACATCCATGCAGCAGCACATCAGGTGGGTGACACCATCAGGTGCTCCAGCACCCGGGCTGGCCCAGAGCCTTCCCTTCACCCTTTCACAAACATCCTGAATCC
>JAOXNO010000063.1:568067-580433 GCA_028565335.1 Limnodromus scolopaceus
AACCCCTCCAGGGATGGGGCAGCCACAGCTTCTCTGGCCAACCTGGGCCAGGCTCTCACCACCCTCACAGCAAAGAGTTTCTTTCTGGTATCTAATCTCCATCTCCCCTCTTTCAGTGTCAAACCCTTCCCTCTCGTCCTATGGCTCCCCTCCCTCATCAAGAGTCCCTCCCCATCTCTCCTGGAGCCTCTTTAGGGACTGGAAGGGGCTCTAAGGTCTTCCCAGAGCCTTTTCTTCTCCAGGCTGAACCCCCCCAACTCTCTCAGCCTGTCCTCCCAGCAGAGGGGCTCCAGCCCTTGGATCATTTTTGTGGCCCTCTGCTGGAGCCCTTCCAACAGGTCTACATCCTTCCTGTGCGAAGGACTCCAAAGCTGGACACAATACTCCAGGTGGGGTCTCACGAGAGGGGAGTAAGGGGGTAGAATCACCTCCCTCAACCTGCTGGCCATTCTTAAGAGATGCACAGGGGCAGGGAGCAGGGTCCGTTTCTCAGGAAGAGCTGTTGATCTTCGTTAGATTTGTCTTAGCCCAAAACAGAGCGTTTGCTTTGCAAATTCTTCCAGTCTCTTCTTTTCCTGCCAATGCTTTTGTCCTTGCAGGCCTGTCCACGATGCAGTAGCAAATGACAACCTGGAAACCATGTGGCTTCTACTCTCCTATGGTGCTGATCCCACTCTGGCCACTTACTCTGGGCAGACAGCTGTGAAACTTGCCACCAGCGAGGTGATGAAGCGCTTCCTCTGCGGTAGGTGCCAAGCCCGGGGGTGGCAGCACTTCCATCCTCCCCGTCTGGCAGCAGACGGGACCAAATCTGGGTGTCAGAGGGTTTAGAAGTGCTTGAGCAGCAGGTGACAGAATAATTTTAGCTCTGTCCTGTCACGTGTGTGTGTGTTTTCACCACCCAGTCTTTAATTATAGAATTATATACCATTTTCCAAATAAGACACAAGTCAGGTTTCAGTGGTTGAGGTCCAAGGAAGCGGCAGTGCTGTGGTCACACTACAGACGGTGCTGTGCACGAGCGTTGGAGATGCTGTTCCACCGTTCCCGGCTCTACTGCATAACCTCCATGAACGCGTTTTTGCAGCCAAACAGCGGTGCCTTCTCCTCGAAAGCAGCTCTGCCCGAGTGCTCCCTGCCTGCTCGTGTTAAAAGGACCATTTTGGATCCCTGTAGCCGAGGCTGAAGGATGCCCACTTCCTGTGCAGTTTGTGTAGAAGCAAGATGAGTGTTGGGGCTTCTACGCTCCAGCAAGGAAGGGACAGCTGGAGCAGCGCTGGTTCCCAGACAGATATGAGGCAGAACATCTTTGATGCTCCGATGTTGAAAAAAAGTCTTGTTTGCCAGCTGGCCGTGCTCCTCCAGACTTCACTCTCTGTGCAGGTGCTGGGCATGTAATTTTGAGCTCAAGACAACCCTAAGAACCTTTCTTTCCAACCCACTTAGTGTTGCCAGTTGTTTTCCCCTCTCAACTTCTTTCGTGTTCTCAGCCCAGGGTCATGGTGTCCTATCCCAAGCGAGGGTGCCCTCCTGCAAGTTTCGGTGCAGCTTTTGCTGTAATTCCTCATGGCAAAGTGGGGAAAAGCACAGGGGTGAAGTGCCTCCCCCAGCATCGATGGATGTGCGTGGCAGGATCATGCTCTGATCAGCAGACGAGCGTTAACCTTTTTTCCCCTCTTTAGATTACCTTTTGGATCTCCAGGGGCGCAGTGATGGGGATCCTCGCACAGCGTGGGACTTCTACAGCAGCTCTGTGCTGGGTGAGTTCACTTGATGCTGCTTCGTTCACAGCAGCAGAGCAGAGAGAAGTAACATGAGGTGTTCTTCAACATCCCCCTTCCCATCACATCCACCAGCTGAGGCACAAAGTGCTGCGTGTCCCTCGGGGTGGAGGAGAAATCCCAGGCCCCGGCTCGATTTGTCTCTGTGCTTTGAGGCAGGAACGCTGTCCACGTTTTCCTTCAGGTCTGCAAATCTCTGGGGGCCAAAAGATAATGAGGGAAGCCAGGGTGTGGGATCTCCGAGGGTGGGGTATGGTAAAGTCATCAGGTCCTGTGCTTCGTGCTGCTGCGGTTCCAGAGGCAGACTCCAGGGTCTGTTCTCCGCCTGGGACCAGCATTGTTGTGCCTGATTGTCCCCCTGCCTGGTACAGGATGTCCCTGTTGTTGTCGCAGCCCTCACTGGGGCTGAGGGACAGGACTGAGTGAGGAGAGTTTTCAGGGGAGACGTTGAGCCGTACTGTTGCCACATTAAATGCATTTCATTCTTTTTTCCTGGTTTGCTCAAGAAATTTGAGTTTTTTCAGTGATGGCAGCTGAGCTTTGCCAGCAGTGATATCGGACCAATACTCATCTCACTTATTCTTGTCCTATTCTACAATAAGTTTTGAAGATTTAAACACCCTGTTTTTCAGTTTCTTAGGGAATGTTTTTTTTTCCTCGGCAGGACTAAGAAATGATTTCATTTTTTAAGAGAGACCCTGTTTGAGCCTATGTCTCCTCATCTGCTGTTGTTTCTCTGTTAAAATGAGGCTCTTGCCGGGAGCTGCGTGTGTTCGTAGCGCAGTATGGTGCGTGGAGCTTCCTCATACAGCACACCATAAGAGTTTTTTGCAGCGTTTTCTCTTGTGCGTGGTGTTGAACTTTTGTGTGATTGGTTTATTTGCTCACCAGCACATTTGGTCTGACTTCTTTCTGTGGAATCTAAACTCTATTTTCTGGGAAATTATGGGGCTATGCTGCATTATCTTAGCAGGACAAATGTACTTTGCAAATGCAAGACTATTCATACCTTTTAATAATAAAGTCCAGGCAGCAAGCTATTTTTCAGCAGATGCTTTTCAGGTTGGTGAATAGTAAATTTAACTGGTTTTAAATGGTTTATGGATCAAGAGTGCTGTTCTCTGTCTCCTATGGAAGCAAATCCCACTGGAGCTCAGACACAGCCAGCCTGAGGGCAGAATGTGTGGGACAGATTCTCTGAAGTGGTGGTTATTGTTGTTTGGTTGCGTTCGGCTCTGGATCTGGGCAGGGTTTGGTGGCGCAGCCTGGCAGGCCTTATTTAGACTCAGGTGCTGGCACATAGCTCCAGACAACCTGCCGGGAGCCGCCAAGAGCGGGGCCTGGGGGGAGAAGGAGCCAAGGAGCAGAGTTTCCTTTGTAGGGTCTGTGCAGACAGAGCATCTCCTGCGTCCCCTCCCTCCTCTCAGCCCAGGTTCCTCCAGGCTGAGGACATAGGGTTGAGGCCACTTCAGGGCGAGCCTGGGGGTCATCATGTGGCTGACGCCAGAAAAGACCACCACAAAGTGGCTGATTTCACAGATGAGCAGTGCCTCCTCTCACGTGTGGGATCAGGGTCAACCTGAAGGTTGCTGCTGTGACATAAGATGTGTGTTCTGCCTGACCCGGTCCCCAAGGGGAGTCTGGCTGTGCCAGAGCTTCTCCGAGATAAGGGACTGGAAGGAGAGAGGGGGGAGCCCCTGGGACTCAGCTCCTGCCATGACTGTGAGGCTGTGGGAAGGGGGAACCATCGTGGTGGTGGCTGGAGAGCCATGAGCACTGGCTGGTGTGAAACTGAGCAACACCGACGGCTCTTTTCCATGTTGCAGAGGGGAAAGACAGCATTGGATGCGACCTCCTGCTCAACCCTCCAGGCAGTTCAGACCAGGAGGAAGAGGAGCAAGAAGCAGACAACTTCATGTTTGAGTTCTCAGACAAGCCCCTGCTTCCCAGCTATAACCTCCAAGTGTCGGTCTCTCGGGGGTGAGTCTCTTTTCCCTGAGCGGGGAGCATTTCGGTGACGTTAATGCTGCGGGGGGCGGGAGCTGACAGAATGGAGCCCTTGACCTCACGAGGACAGCAGCCGTACAGCAAAGCCTTCAGGGTGTCCTCCAGGTGAGGGATAACGCATACAGGAAATCCCTGCCTGCCTGAGAAACGTGGAGAGCCCGAGCCGACGGTGTGCTGAGGAGATGGGCCATACAGCGGTGCATCATGTCCTGTAGATCCCAAAGCTCTTCCAAAGGAGAAGATGCCTCTCTCCTCCCACTGTTGCCACTCCTGGCCCCATTATTCCCCAGGGATGCTGATGGGTCCCAGTGGATTGTTTCCCCTCTGTCATGGGGAAGGCTAAATTGAGTCCCAGCACCGGAGCAGTCCTCCTGGCCCCCCCTCCTGTGACACCGCGGCTGCTGCATTTGCTTGGGCTGCAGGGCGGGAAAGTGACTTGGAAGAGGCAGCAACAGAAGTGCTGCTTCTCTGTTAGTGAATTTCCTGCCAGTTTCTGTCCATCCAGAGGGACCTGTCCAGGAGGAATGGCCAGGTGGGGAATGGAGCCCCTGGTGTGGCTTTTCGCCGGGTGGGGATGCTGGGGGACACCATGGGAAGTGTGACTTTCACACCATGTCCCTCTCTTGCTTTGAGTGCTTTACAAAGGTGTGCCCTGCCAGGCAGCGACCAAACCCAGGCCTGCCTCAGCCCAGTGCTCTACGTGTGGTCCGTGCAGGCCCTGAGGAGAAGGAGGAGCATGGGGAGAGGGTGCCCGGAGCTCCCCGGCAGCGCTGCACCAAGGGCAGGGCCAGCGTGCGGGAGGTGGTGAGGCAGGCACTGTGCCCGCGGACCCCTGCACCCCTAACCCCCTCTTCCTCTTGCCGTCCTCGCAGGCCCTGCAACTGGTTCCTCTTCTCCGATGTGCTCAAGCGGCTGAAGCTCTCCTCCCGCATATTCCAGGCCCGCTTCCCGCACCTGGAGATCGCCACGCTGCCCAAGGCTGAGTTCCAGCGCCAGGTCTCCCTCAGCCAGGTGCTGGTGCAGGAGGAGGCTCCCGAGGGCCCCGAGGCCGCCCAGGGCCCCGCAGAGACAGTGGAGCTGGTGCACTACGAGCCCGAGCTGCTGCAGCTGCTGGGTTCAGTGGTGGAGTACGAGGCCTGGAGCAGCTGACGGGGGACGGGTGGCTCCCCCCATCACGAGGCAATAATAAGGACCAATGGGAAGCAGCCCCTCTCAGCGCCAGCAGCTGGGACCCCAGTCTTTGGCCCGCCAGCCCTCCTCTCCTCGGGCTCTCCTCCGGCTGGGGAGAGAGGGCCCTCGCCTCCAAGGACTTCCCAGGGTCCCCTCGCCACGAGCAGCAGCTGTCGGCCCCCTCCGGCTCCGGTGGGCGATGGAGCCCCCTCCCCGGGGCTCCGTGAGCCAGAGCTCGGGGGCAGCGGCTGAAGCAGGGGGTGGTGGGTGCCGCTGCCCGTCCCCGCCTCACCCCACGGAACTGCGCCTCTCTGTTTGCCCTCCCCCTCCCAACGTCTTCCATAGTATTTATTTAATTAGTATTTAATTTGTAATGTTTCCTTTTGTTTTTGCTGAGTCTGTATCACTGTGATGGTGAGCTCTGGGCTAGGGGATGGGGACTTCCTCCGGCCCCTGCACCAGCCGGTCCCTGAGCTGCAGGCCCAGGGGGGGGTCACCTCGGCTGAGAGCCTGGGGACAGTCCCTTCTCTTCGCTTTGGAGCTGGCTTCTGCCCCTCAAGCCGAGCGCCAGCCCCCCCTGCTCCATTCTCTCCCCCACATCTCATTCGTGCTGCTGCTCCCACTTCCCGGCGGCTGGCGCAGGGCAGCCCCCGCTCCCCCAGCACACCCCCACGCTTCCCGGCAGCTTGTGTGTCCCCCCCTGGCCCCAGGGGCTCTGGCCACCGCAGAAGCCCCCTCCTCGCCCTGTGCGGTGTCTGCTCAGCCTCACCCCGCTCCCCTCCGGTGTCACCAGGAGCAGTTGTGGGGGGGGAGCGTGGGCACGGTGCCCGCCGGCCGGGTGCGGGGCAGGGCTGCCCCCCCCCGGGGATGGTACAGTTTTATTGTACAGGTGCTATCGGGACTGAGGAGGGGACAATCTTGGTTCTTCTGGCTCTGCCCTGCTCCCCTGCAGGAGCCTTGTGTGTGGGGGGGGTTTTTTGGTTGGTTCGGGGTTTTTTTGTTTTTGTTTTTTTTTCTTTGTGTTGTGTTTCTTCCCAGCCAGGGCAGGTGTTTCCCCCTCCCCCTTGGACTCCCAGCCGCCGCCCCCCCCCCAGCCCTGGGGGGCCCGGCAGCACCTTGTTTAAGCCAAGGGTTTTTTTGCCTTTGGGTGTGTATTCTGGTTGCTCTTTCTGATTTCTGTTTTATTATAAGCAGCGACAGGCTGTGGTGTCAAAAACACTGATGTACAGAAAAAACCTGCATCAGGCCCCCCCGTCTCCTGCCTTTTCTTCCTGGGCCAGGGATGTTCCTGGGGGGGTGGCCGCAGGCTGTGGGTCACCAAGGGGAAGGGGCAAGGGCCTCAGCCGGGGACATCCTCGCACAGGAACGGCTCTTGGGGAGACTCCGCTGCTCCTCCCCCCACATGGACACCCCTCCTGGGCTCCCACCAGCGATGGAAGTGCCCGGGCTGAGCCCAGCTCTGCCCAAACGCCCTGGCGGGTGGCCATATCCAGCCCCAGCGATGGCAGCTCTGCCTGGGGGGCAGCCGGTCCCCATGGGAGCAGAGTGGGCTTGTGGGTCACTGCTGGGATTTTAATTGTTGGTTTTGTTTTCTTTGAAACATGCCTTGTAAAGATCCATCTTGAAGCTGTTTCCCCCATTCCCCCAAGGGCCTCTCTACGTGCCCAGGATGGACCTGAACCCCCAACCAGCCCCCCGAGGGCCAGCCCCTGAGCTGGAGGAGGGAGGGGGTGTGCAGGAGCTGGGATGGGGGGCACACCTGTGTGTGGGTGACACTCATGTTCATCATCATCCACCTGTTTGTTTTTGATCCAGACATCCCTGGTCCTGCCCCCTCCAACCTGGCCTTGAACCCCTCCAGGGATGGGGCAGCCACAGCTTCTCTGGCCAACCTGGGCCAGGCTCTCACCACCCTCACAGCAGAGAAGTTCTTCCCCAGATCTCATCTCAATCTCCCCTCTGTCAGTGTCAAACTCTTCCCCCTTGTCCTATGGTTCCCCTTCCTGATCCAGAGTCCCTCCCCAGCTTTTCTGGAGCCCCTTTAGGGATGGGAAGGGGCTCGAAGGTCTCCCCGGAGATGGACCGGGTACAGACAAGCACTGGGGGGAAATCAACACATTTTATTGGACTAGAAATCTTCCGTGGCCGGTGGGAGGCTGGTGGCACGATGTCCTCAGGGCAGCTGATGGCCTGGGGTGCCGTCCATCCACCCGTCCTTCCCTGTGCTGCTCCCTCTGGGTGCTGTGCAGGCCCAGGGCCAGCCGCCATCTGCAGGGACGTGCCAGGGACTGGCAGCCGGGGGCTACTGCTCCTCCTGCCCCCTGACACAGGAGCAGCGGAAAGCCCTGCATCAGGACTGGCTGTGCCCACTTGGGGCAGCCCCTGCTCTCCCTTCAGGGAGGCCATGGCAGGTCCCAGCCAACACTAGAAGCCCCCCAGCCATCACGGAGGCCTGGCGGTCTCCATGGAGATGCCCAGGCCCACGATCAGTTGGGACCGGTTCTGCTGTGATTCCAAACCTCCTGGCACCGGTTCTGCCGTGGTTCTGAACTGGCTGGGACCAGCTCTGCCATGGCTCTGAACTGTCCAGGACTGGCTGTGCCCAGTTGGGGCAGTCCCTTTTCTCCCCTCGGGGAGGCCATGGCAGGCCCCAGCCATCACAGAGGCCTGGCGGTCGCCATGGAGATGCCCAGGCCCACGATCAGTTGGGACTGGCTCTGCCGTGGTTCTGAACCATCCGGAAACAGGAGCGGTGAGCGGGAGACTCGCCAGAGAAAACATGACAGGAGCTGCGAAGCCCTACTGGCACCAGTCCATGTTCTGGTAACGCTGAATTCCTCCCTTTTTGGCATTTATTTAGCCCCGCTGCGGGAGCTGCGACGAGATGCACCTTGTAAAGGTTTCTGTGCCTGCTTGGGGCAGCCCCTGCTCTCCCCTCAGGGAGGCCATGGCAGGCCTCAGCCAACAGCCCCCAGCCCCGTGCCCATGGTCTCTGCAGAGCTCAGTCCTGGGGGCCCTGAGCAGCTCGGGGGGCACGGCCTGGGCCAGGGGAGCAGGAGGCTGAGGGGAGACCCCATCGTTCCCCACAGCTCCCTGTAAGGAGGGTGTAGCCGGGGGTGTCTGGGCTTTTCTCTCAAGGAACAGACCATGGGATGAGAGGAAATGGCTTCAAGTTGCCCCGGGGGAGGTTTAGAGTGGAAATTGGGAGAAATTTCCTCACAGAAAGGGCTATCAAACATGGGAACAGGCTGCCCAGGAACGTGCTGGAGTCGCCAGCCCTGGAGGGATTTAGGAGAATGTATTTTTCCCTGAGGGAAAAGCGACCAGAGCCGGCAGTGCCCTCCCCTTTCACACCAGCGAGGCCCGGGGGCAGGAAGAAGGCCTTGAACTGAGAACAATCTGGATTTATTGGTGCAAACGGGAGCGCTCGGGGTGAGGGGAAATATTCACAAGGGCTGGGAGGAAGGTGTCCCAGCTGAAGGGGGGCACACAGCCAGCGCCCCCCTGCCCCACGGGCTCCGGCTGCAGCGTTCCCCTCCGGAGCTCAGTCCTCATGGATGTTGAAAAGCTTCGCCACTTCGTTGAGATCCTCGTGCTCCTCCCCATCTTTGATGATCTGGAGGGAGGAAGGAGGCGTTAAACCTGCCCCGAGCAGAAACAGCCGCTGCTGCCAGACTGTACCCCTGGGCACCAGCAAGGGGAGGGATTCCTTAGACCCTTCTCTGGAGCTGGTGACAACTCACCCCCTCTGGCAGTTCCCACCATGGCACCAGCACTTACTGCAGCCACAGCTACAGGGGAGCCTGAAACATGGCGTTCCCTGGTGACAGGCATGGCTGGAGTTAAACCCCACCTCCCTGTCCCTCTCCCTCCTGTCCGGGTTCCCCCTCACAGCCGGGGACAAAGAGTGTCCTCTGAAAGTGACTCCTCTCAGCTCTGAGGAGATAAGCCGGTCTCTGAGCGCTCACTCAGAGGAGCTGCTGTGAGGGGCTCAACCCCCCCATGTCTGGCTTTTGAGCAACGAGAGCGAGAAGCCCAGGAGCCTGTAGGAACTTGGCTCCTGATTGGGAGGAAGGAAGGAAGGATAGATCTCTCATGGGGATGGGAGAAGGAATGGGTTTAAACTGCATTTGGAAAGGTTCAGAGTAGATACCAAGGGGGACTTCCAACATTAATGTGGTTCATTTTGGGCTGGATCACCTGGGGACAGTGTGGTAACTACTGAAATTCTCCAAAGATGTTAAAATAATGACCTAAGTACAGCTGCTCTTACCTTGGAGGATGGAGACAGACTATGGGGGGTGGAGACAGACTAAGCCCCTACTCAAGGCTGCTTCTAACCCTGACTTTTTGTGGCTGTGCATCTAGGATGACAGATGTTTAAGACTGTTTTAGACACTTGTACATGAGACAAAGTAGCACAAAAATAGGACATTTCACTCTGATGCCCAGTCACGTGTGGTTCTTCCCTGTACTTACTACAGACCTGAAATTTCAGCCATGCAAAGGCAAGGCTTAAAGAATAAACCTGATTATAACCTTACAGTTGTTTCTGTAAGAATTTTGAGCAAACATAGAGAAAAGCACAAGAACATCTCCTGGAATTCCCCTGGGACAGGGCTGCCAGTGGATATCGCACAGCTCTGCTCCAGACACAGCATCTGCATTGAGTTATCCTCATTTTAAATTGGTGGATTGATTTTTCCACAAGAAAAATCCCCAACCTAAGGCAGCCTCACCATTCAGCAAACTAGTGCTGTACTGACCTTCCGAGCAATGGGCATCCTGTTGAAGATGTTCCACAACACGATTCCTACCACAACTTTATCCCTGAGGTAGAAAATTACACCTTTGCCATAATCTTCTCCTGGCTTTGGAACCTGAGGTGTCGGCGAAGAGCTTGGAGCGATGCGAACTTCTGAGGCTTCTGCTTCTGTTTCGCTCTCTGATCGAATACCCGTCCCTAAGGCAAAGACAAGGATATCAGCCATCCGGGGCAGAGAACAGCAGCAGGATTTGCCTGTGATGGCGGAAGCAGCCTGAAAAGCAAGGCTGTTGAAGAGACTGAGGGGTTTGTCTTTGAGTCGTGTCCAGCAGAAGTTAAGTTGGAGAGGGACTCTGTCAGGAAGTGTAGTGACAGGACAAGGGGTAATGGGTTTAAATTGGAAGAGGGGAGATTTAGATTAGACACCAGAAAGAAATTCTTTGCTGTGAGGGTGGTGAGAGCCTGGCCCAGGTTGCCCAGGGAAGTTGTGGCTGCCCCATCCCTGGAAGGGTTCAAGGCCAGGCTGGAGGGGGCTTAGAGCAACCTGGTGTGGTGGGAGGTGTCCCTGCCCAGGGCAGGAGGTTTGGAACTTGATGAACTTTAAGGTCCCTTCTAACCCAAACCATTCTATGATTCTATAACACAAGAACAAAGCAACCCCAACGTGAAGCACAACTCTAAAAGTTCCCACCCTCCACCACCAACTGCGACAGACAGAACAGTCTCCTTCCAGGCAGGACACCCTAAACAAATATTCTGAGATCCCCAGGATCTCTTCTGTGCAAAACCTGACCATTGTATTGCCATGGAGGAAATTAAGCTTCACTGGGAAAAAAAAAACCAATGTTTAGTTTTGGTAAATGGGTTACATGATGTCTCCTTGGAGGAATGTTATGTTTTAACCCCATTTTAATGTCAAAACCAGCCTTTAAAGCTAGAAAAGCAAACACTGGTGTCTCCTAGTGCTTTGTGCCGAGGTCAGACTGACACTACAGAGGGAGACAGAGAACCCTCCCAGGCACGACAACAGCCCCAGGCACGACAACAGCCCTACCTGACTGCTCCGTGGCACTTTTCGGGGTGTCTTTTGCTGTTGCTTTAGCAAAGACTCCAACCGTTGGCAAACTACTGTCAACGAGGCCGATGGCTTCGTACCCTACGTTGGGGCCCAGGTCGCTCCTAGGAATGAAGAAGAAAAAAATAGTCCTTTGTAGCATCAATGAGACAAACACAAGGCAATTCCATCGGCCCCAGGTCCTTAACGGCAGCGTGGTGCGGGACAGGTCGTGGACGCAGGAGAAATGAAACACATCAGTCCCTTCTGCGTACATTAGGGTGGAGCAAGGATTAAGATACAGCACGGCCAAGGCCATCAGCTTCAAGAGAAACCAGTTCAATGAACAAAAGCTGAAAATACCTAAGGCCTGCTCCCTTGAAGGAGGCTGGGTGGTGTCCCAGAGCTGCGTGTATCTCAACCCATGCAGAGGTCACCATCTGACCCCACCACACAAACGGGAGGAGCGGGACACAGTGAGCAGGCACTTCCAAAAACCTTCCCTGTGGCTTGTCTAGTACGAACGGGACTGGGAGACAGCGCTGGGAGAGAAGCAAGTGTTCCTCCAGGTCCCAGTGAAACCCTTTGACCAAACCCCCAGCCATGCTGAATTATAAGCACTAGAGTTTGCAACACAGACAATTATTTAGTGTATATTTCAGAGAAAGCATTTAAGGAATATTAAAGAGAAGAAGACATTGCTGTAACACCTCCTCTAACTGGGCACCTGCTGAATTTGAACTGGGGTGCTTATAGGAGTCAAAGCTGCTGTAGTTTGGGTCCCAGTAAGCACGATGTCTAAGATGTTCCCAGCTATGCTGAGGGGATCAACGCCTCCCACAAACCAATCTGGACATCTCTGTATGGACACCACCACCTTTCCAGTCCTCCAGCACAGCCTGGGCCCAGAGCCCATGCAGTACAGACCCAGTGTTCAGGTCAACGACAACACATTGGAAAGAACTATTTTCAAGGGGGTTTCTCCAAGAAAAGTATAACTCCTTTCCCCACATTTAAATTCCTGCTAACTTTATACTTCTGATCTTGAGCTAACAGGCTTTGGGAGGGTTTTTTTGTATGTGTGTATGTTATTTTTTTTTTGTTTGGGGGGTTTTGCGTTTTGTTTTAAAAAGAACTGCAGAAAGATACAGCAGAACTGCCCATTTTCTCTGGAAAACAACACACTTTCACGTACACAGCAACGTGTTGCTACTAAAGCACCAGTTCAGCTCATCAGCAAAGGCGCAACACGACTGAAACCAAGAGACTGTGCTGGGGAACTGCAGAGAATGGCAACAGAAAAGCTGCTGCTAAGCTCAGCCTGCTCTGAGGAAAGGGGCTGCTCTTTATCGCTGCTTCCTTCGCAGAATGGGACTCGTTCAGGGAGAAACTGGGATCTGCCAGAAGGAAAAACATGTCAGAGAGGTGGGGGCAGAGCAGTGGACACTGAAACACCTCCCCATTCCCTGAGCTCCCGGGAACAAGCAGCTGCATGAGGTGTTTGCTGGAGTTTCAGGGAACAGAAACCTTTACCAGGTGCATCTCGTCACAGCTCCCACAGCGGGGCCGAATAAGAAATGCCAAAGGGA
>JAOXNO010000063.1:580533-593503 GCA_028565335.1 Limnodromus scolopaceus
CACGAGAACAAAGGGGAACCATCAGCTCAGTTTTTGTGACAAACCCCAAACACCACCACCGCCTCATCCCACTGCCCGGGCTACCCAAGTCCCAGCTTCTCAGCGCTTTTCACCCATCTTTGGAAAAGTAAGACAACATCGGATACATTTTCCCAGAGGAATCCAAGTCTCGACTCCCACCGAAGGGACTCTTACACCCCAGAGTAACCCAGGATATCTTTAGGTTACCCCGACTCCTCTTACACAGCGTAAATACTCGAACACTCGCGCAGCCGTTACCACAGCAACGGAGCGTGCCGTGGTGCGTGAACAGACCCCACGGCTGCCACCAGGATCTGCGCTACAATCGGCCTCGATACTTGCTATTTTTTGCCCTATTCACCTCATCGGTATCTACCAGCTCCCGTAACTGTGTGTTCCGACGGCATCAGCGTGACCAGCAGAGAGAAGACTCCCCTGTGGGTACTCACCACCCAGATGTTGGAGCGTGCCTGCAGCTCCGCATTCACCCGGAACCCCCCGAAGTCCGAGTCCACCTCCAGCCCAGCGGACTTGGCCAATTCCACGTTGGGCTCCAGACCTACCGCAGCCACAATGTGATCCGTCTCCACCTGTTTGGGAATTCATCGTTATTACCTTCATCCCCTGGGTGCCCCTGCAAACCTCACCCTCTCCCCGCTTTTAAATTTACCTTTCGGCCGTCTTTCAGCTTAATCACCAGCCGCTTGCCGGAGACAGAGACGGACTTGACCACGGCGTTAGGCATGACATTGACACCCTCTGGAAGTAAACACAGGAGACTTAACTGCTTGTGCAGGAGCAGAGATTCTGGCCGAAGTGGGGATCGTTGGTGCTGCTGGGCAGAGCAGGAGCCGCTGAGGAACCAAGGGAGAGGCCACCTTATCTTTGCTGCAGGTGCCAGTAGTTCTGAGCGAAGCAGCAGGAGAAAGAAACCCAGCTAAAAAGTTGGAAAAAGCTACTTAAATGATAACCAAAAGTACACGTGCCATATGATGACAAGGTCACATCCAGAAGAACTGCCCCAGATAGGTTCTGAGGTACCAAGGACACTCAATTACCTGTTGCTCTGGCACAGCCAGACCCAGGGGCGCGACAAGGCAACCTCCATAAACAAAAGACAGTAACTCAGGCCCGTGGTTATCAATCTGCAGCCCAAACTGCAGCCCTCCCCGCTCTGCCCCCTCTCCACCTTCCACTGCATAGGAGCATCCTCTGCACTTACGACAGCGAACGGCAAAAAGCTGTCTCCGATCTCACTGACTTTATCTGCTGAACACAGGGCAGTGTGTGCACGAGGCATGGGGCTATACGACCCTTCTCTCTAGGTCACTCCTGGGTGACTGCATCGGGCTGTCAGAAGTAAGGTTATTGGAGGTCAGAGCACCTCAGAAGAGCAGAACAGGCAGTTCTGGAGAGCTCATGCTCTGAGAGCACCTCAAAGAGGAGAACAGGCAGTTATCGTATGACAACTCTGCTTCCAGATTACAGGGGCTGTTAAAGTAACTCGCAGTACGGCAGTAGGGATCGTTCCCTGCCAGGACAGCCAGAGGGAAAGTCTCACTGGTGTCAGAATGCAGACTCGCCCAGCTTTCCCAGAGGAGCTGCTGAGAAGCCAGAGACTCGCAGCAGCTCTGTGCTACCCAAGCAGCTCGTCCTGTCCTGCCCCCGGGCCACCTTGCGAGGGCCCTGGTCTTCCCGGGGCTCCCCTGACACAAGCAGAGCTGCATTTCACCAGGAGGAACCACGCAACAGCTCTGCCCCTTGCAGGGGAGAAGCACCGAAGCACAGCTTCACCTTTTCTGACTTTCTCCGTGGTCCAGTTGCTCAGATATTCAGGCAAGACTTTGCCCATATTGCCGTTCTCTGGGAAGAGCTGGATCACCTCCAGGCCCCTGGTTCGAGCTGGAAGGAAAGCACAGAGCAGGCTTCTTACAACCCAGGGATAAAGAGCCGCAGCACAGACTTCAAGACATGAGCATGTGCTTTGCTTTACACAAGGAGCTTGACAGAAGTTTCCAAAACTAGGAGTTCTGTCCCCCAGATTTTCTACAGGAGTCACAAAGTGAGAGACCACCGTTTCACACACACCTGCAAACTCAGGAGCAGGCTTTTCCCCAAAATAGTAAACATTTTACTTAAACTTCCCATATTAGAAAAATTACCATAAAGACACTACTCAAAAAGCTGCACACACTTGACAGTAGGAATCCAGTTGTTCACAAGCTCTTTGGCATATTAGTTTTATGGTAACTTTTAGCCTTGAGAGAGCAAATGTAACTTTTTCCAGGGTGGAACGACTTTGCATCCCGCAGAGCTTCCAGGGACCCCAACACCCCGGACCCACCTGACAGTGAATGGGAGGGGAAATGGAAAAGCAGGTCAGGCCACAGAGCCAGCAAAACACACAGGCATTGAGGTTATTTCAGGCAAACCACAAGTCTCTGCAAAAACTCAGTAGCCGGGGAACGCAGAGGAAGCTTCTGGTGCCACGGGCTGCTCCCATTCAACAGTTATTGCTTCTGCCCAGGTGCCAGCAGGAGAACTCACCTCTTCTCCCCAGAGCACAGGCCAGCTCACTGCCGAGAAAACCACCACCGATAATCGTGATGGACTTGACTTCTCTTGAGATCTTCTCCAGACTTTTGAAGTCCTCAATCTGAAAGAAGATTTATTCCCATTTCAAACAGTCCTGGCAGGCAGAAGATATTTTTCTCCAATTTCTCCCTTTGAAATCAGAGCGACTCTCTCCCCAGCTTAGAAAGGGAAACACGTTTCTCCTTCCTCCTGTTCGTCCATTGCACAGAAAACCCTCAGGCTTCCTAATGTTTGTGCAAGTGCTTCCATGTCCAGGCAATCTCAGAGTCCTGCATTTCCCCCTAACTTTCAAGAAAAATGAAATTTCTTGACGCAAACGTACTACAGCACATACAGAGAGTACTACAGGGATGGCACAGCTCGTGTCACCCATCCGTCCCCTCCCGCAGCTGAGGGGAGCAGCCCTGAGGGGAAGCCCAGCACCAGCAGAAAAGTCCAAAGGCTTCTCATTCCCCATTCCCTCCCTGCACTACACTGAGAAGGCCCCACAGCTGTTCTAATCCCATGTGTCCAAGAAAGTGTAGTATGTCAACAAAAACCAACGCTGCAGCAAAAACCAGAAGGCCATTGACCGACTTCCATGTCTTTTACTCCCTTTGTCCCAAGGCACAGGATGAAGGTGAAGAAACGCTTCAAAGGAGGGGTGGACATCAGATTATTGGCTCATCGGAAAACTATCTAAGCCAACCCAAGGGCTAACGTGAACATTAAATTTCCTACTGAGCGTGAATATCAGATTACTGGTTCATCAGAAAAACCACCTAAGCCAATCCAAGGGCTAACACGAACATTTAACTTCACACTGAGCATGGATATCAGATTATTAGTTCATCAGAAAACTACTGAAGCCAATCCAGGAGCTGACATAAACACTCAACTTCACACTCAGCTAAAATTCCAGAGCCTGGGAGCCGTCCCTGTCCTGGCTGAGGCCCCAGTGCTGGACCGTGGCACACACTCACTCAGAAGTGTGGGGCTGGAGCACAAAGCACTGAGCTTCCTGCCTCTACACATGGCACCCCAGGCACACACTGCTTGCACTCCAAACTGACTGGCAGAGCTTTGTCCTGTTCTTAAAAGGCCTGGAAGGTGCAGCAAAGTCATACAGGAGGGAAACTAAAAAAAATACCCCAATAATCACACATTATTACAGCTCTAGGCCTGAGACAAGCAGATGAATGGCCTAATAGACCCTGCCCTGTTTACCTGCCTGGGGAAAAGGAATAAATAGCAAATGGGCTCCTGGTTACCAGCTGAGGGTGGCAGCTGCCAAGGAAAGGCTGCCCCGGACCCAAAGCGGAAGAGTTAAAAAGCTGAAAATAGCAGCAGCGGCTCTGGTTGTTTCCAGCCTCCCCCCAGGACCAGCAGCTCCCAGAGATTACCTTTCGGAACAGCGTCAGCCTCTGCTGTACGTCTTTTCCTGCTCTTTCAATGGCGGGTAAGTTCCTTGGAGAACCACCTGAGGACAAGGGCAGAGAGAGAAAGACTAATGACACCACGGCGTGTTGCTGGCTACCCAGACAGTGCTAAGCTGTCTTTAATCCGGACTGTGCTTTCCAAACTGTTACAATACGCTCTGTTCCCTGCTGCTGTCTGGGTTTTTAACATGAAAGACCTTCTATGTGAGCAGTAGGTGACCCCACAGCCACCCAGGGGAGGAAGATCTAGCACTCTACACCTTGCTCTGCTGACCAGAGACATTCAGTCCCACCCAAACCACAGAGGTCTAACCCTGCAGAACTGCCAGGGAGATGCTGGAGCCATGCTCTGCCCAAGCAAGAGCTGGTGGTTCCTGATGCTACGCGCAGGATTTGAAGTGGTTGGTCTGTGCAGGAGCTTCTGGGGAATCACCTTTTCCTCCTTCCCTGCCCATTTACACAGGGCAAAACTTTGAATGTCCCAGAGAAGCTGGCTGACGTGAGGGAGATGAAAACCCCAGCGGCACGGCTGTCTGTGTGACTGTCCTTTGTGTGACAGCTCTGCCAAGCATCTGACACATACAGCAGAAATTTCCTCGTCAAATAAATGCCACAAACAAAAAGCCTGTCACAAGACAAAGAGAAAAAAACCAACAACTTACCAGTGGCGATTAGACACTTGTCATAGGATATCTGGGTACCATCGCTGAGCTTCACTGTGTTGCCTCTAACATCCATATGCACGACCTGCAAAATTAAACAAGCCACAGAGCTCCAGCTTCCATGCGCTGCAGGCCATTTGAGGCAAACTAGTGATCTGGGAAGCAAACTTGGAAGTAACATTTTCCCATCTTTATGCTGGGGGGAAGGGAGAAGCCTGGAAGTAGGAATTGAGACAACTTTATCACAGATCAGGCTGATCTCCCCAGGATCTGAGTCTAAAGAACGGACTCAGACACCAGGCATAGCTCAGCACTAAGAGGAGCCATTGAAATCTTATTTTAGAAACATATGAAAACTGAGGAAGGAAACGTATTAGAAGCCTCACATAAACTTTGCCACCTTCCTGCTGCTTCTGGATGATGCTTTTGCTCACATTATAACCCCCTACTCAGATCACACCTCACCCCCTGAGCGATCACAGCCCAGTTCCCATTTTGTCACACTGTCACCAAGCTCTACGTATTCTTATCCCATCCCCAAACTCTAGACTTGCTATTCTCCCCTCAGCTCACCACTATTCCTCGTAGCTTCTCCCATTATCAAACCTCACTCACGCTGTCCTTACGATGAGCACAGTCTCTGCTTCCTCCCATATGCTTTTCCCAAACTGACACACCTTCTCCTTCTCGGCCGGCCCCCTGCCCCACCACCCACAGCCGTTCGGCTCCAGCTTCCAGCAGGGGCTCTGCTTGGGAAGAACCGTAGGATGCCAGAGCAGCAGCGAGCCAGAGCCGCACCCACCTTCTTGCCACAGAGAACGGCTACTCCACCATTTTCTACGAAAGGCAGGTCTCGAACAGGCACGTAGAATGACGGCGGCTGGAAATATATACTGAAAAAAGCTCCATTATCAAACGGGTTCCGCTTTCTCTGTGACACCAGCTGTTCAGCAGGTACCAGCGATACAAGGATAACTCTGTGCACCCGTAACAAGCTCCAGAGTTCTTATTGATCTATTTCTAAGAATCAGGGTCTTCACACTGTTGAAGTTCAAGGGTTTAGAACAGTAAGGCTTTATCGCAAAAGTCACAAGAATCAAGTGTGACCCAGGAGCTCTGCTCGAAACCCCTACCTTTACTATTAATGCATT
Source organism: Limnodromus scolopaceus (assembly GCA_028565335.1). Lineage (NCBI taxonomy): Eukaryota > Metazoa > Chordata > Aves > Charadriiformes > Scolopacidae > Limnodromus > Limnodromus scolopaceus. Next base: position 586,381 of record JAOXNO010000063.1, read on the forward strand.
TCACGGGATTTCTGCCAGCAGTGGTGGATGTCTAAGGGAATCGCAGTGAGATCCAAGAGGTATAAAGCACAGAGCTAACACCGCCCAGGCCCCACACACAGCGCAGTGCTGTCCCCTCTCCTGTCAGCCCAGCCACAAAACACAGACACACACACACACACCCCAGGGCTCCCTTCACCCAGAATGTACCCAGCGGTTTGTCCACGCAGCACCTGAGCCCTCCAGAGCTCTGCAGTGGCTATCACAAGAGCAGTTTGATCACGGTCAGCTTTTCATTAAACTCTCTCCTTCAGCCCTGCTGCCCGCATGGACACCTACCTCCTCTCCTTGCCGTTCCACTGCTTGAACCGCAGAGTCTCTGTCACATGGGGATCATCGGAAAACCACAGTTCTTTGGAAAGAGGCGGACGCATGTAGGGCAGGGCAGGATCTTCAGACACAATCAGCACCTTTAATTGGTCATTAAACACGTCAGCTGTGCCAATGTCAGGCAAACAGCAAAACACAGGACAGAGGCCCAGAGGCCAGCCCAGCTCAGCACCCCCAGCTCTGCTCTACAGCGGGGCCGCTCTTACCCGGGCACCAGGGTCGCGAGCTCGAATGGATCTGGCAGCAGCAAAAGCAGCCGTTCCTCCACCGATCAGCAGGAAAGGAACGTGGGATGGGACCTCGGGGCGAGCCCCTGGAGCTGCAGGTGACAGATGGGACAGCTTAGGGCAAATCCAGTCCAGAAACCGGCCCCAACAACAGAGTGTAGCAGCAGAGGCCTTTCACACACAGACTTCCTTCAGCAAATCATCCTTTGAATACCTTCTCCTCCCCTCTGCTCCACCCAAAGCTGCCTCCCTGCACGCATCAAACCGTCACATTTCAGCAGGTTATTTTTTCTAAGCTGGATCTGCAGAGCTGAGCTGGATGGCAATGGCAGAGTTTTGGAACAGAAAAGAATTTCGCTATTATGTTTGCACAGCTGGGTGAAGTGGGTGCAAAATTGAAGACCCACAAAGTTAATTTCCAGCATTCAATGCATAGTTTCAGAAGCTGTGTAGATCGGGACATACCCTGTATGGCAGATTCAGGACAGCAGAAACACGCTCAACCTCCACTCTGGCCAAACAAGGCACCAGAAACCCCACATTGGGGTGTCACAGCAAGTGCCAGTTTGCTAGGCCAGCAAGAGGGACACAGCCGAAGGATCATGCAAAAGACCAGGAGAGGAGACGTGGCCTGGGTGTCATTCAAACCAGAAAGTAATTTTCAAAATTATTTGGAAAATAGGGACTGCAGTGTTTGATTTAGCTGCATGTCATCTCTAAGAACACAAATCAACTTGTGAGCAAGACCAAAACTCTGCACTGGCCATTCAGCGAACGCTTTATAAGAAAATAAAGTTCCCTAAAGTGCTAAAGCCTATTTTTCTGTAATTGCATTCTGAAAGGAGACCAACTTTTGAGTTCCCACCAGAATGCATTTCCTCCCACATGCAGGTCCTGTTTCTAAGCAACACGGGGTTAAACCATAAGTAGGAATAAAGCAGTCAGTTAAATATTACCATCAAGACTCACCTCTCGTGCCCCGAGAAGCAGCATCTGTACCTGGAAGAGAAGACACAGATTACTCAGCGAAGCGCAGCCCAGCGAGGGCCCCGCAGTGCAGGCTGGGGGAGGCCACGGGATTAACTCCCCTAAACAGGGACCGACCCTCCAGACACACAGACCTACCGAGACCTCAGCATTGAGGCTGTTCTCCCTGTTCTCCAGCCCCAGCCCTGACAAACAGCACCATCCTCTCCCTCAAAGCAATCACTTTTCTGTCCTGTCTGCAGGACATTCTGTTGGGTTCCGGGAGAAGTGACACAACACACCCCATCTTCTATGAGCTAAAGCCAGTCGGTAGGAAATAAATCCTCCTTTGGCTCAGCAGTTCAGACACAGCAGTTTGAGATCTCGTGCATTAAAAGAGACTTTCGAGGAGCAACCTGTGGTACCACAGACAGCCTGCAAAGGATCAAGAGCCTCACCAATTGTCCCCATTCCTCCCTCTACTGCTCGTATGTCCAGGGAGAGGATTTGGTGCTGGTAGATCACATCATCCCTTTGGAACCACGGGGCCTCTGCAAGGCTGGGTAAGGACAGAAGCCAAAAGCGAGGCTAACTCTCCTCTTATCACAGGAGGCATAAATGGCAGGAAGGAGCCCCGAGAGACAACCTACTTTGTCCTCACAATTACGTGTAAAACAGAGCCTTGGTCTGGGTCATGGAAAGCTCCCACCAGCTCCTGTGCCGGGAAGACACAGGAACTCACAAACAGCAGAACACCCCCAGAGGTGACAATGCTGTGACGGGGCAGCTCACGCTGATCTGCGCTTTCAGAAGGACTCTGTTCCGTTTGCTTTAGAGGTCTCAAGTCAGCAGCTTATGAAAACCAGGCCCAAGCTTAGAACCAGCAGGGTAGTACCCACCAGGAGATGATTCACTTTCTTGAGATCGTGTAGTTATTGTCGAGACACGGCTGGTGAATCGCTCCTTGTTTTCTCTCAGTGATTTGTACACCTGGAGACAGAGGAGGAGACATTTACCTGGTGTATCGTACAGCAGCAAGGCACCGTTCTGCCTCCACCCCCCGACAGGCTTTTGTCTGTCCTGCTGGCTCAGGACAGCCATCTGCTTTCAACTGAAGCACAGGGACCAAGATGTACCTCCCTGAAAAAAGTGCCCATAAAGGTACGTATCCTGAGCTACCGGAGGAGTGGTTCAGAAAACTCTACGGGTGGTGTGATGGACCTCAGCTGGCTGGTTGCCTTCCACAAGCAAGGGATCAACCTTTCTGCAGGTGTGTGGCCTCTGGGCTGCAAAACTGGCTCACAAGGAACCAGGTATGATGAAAAAAATGCAAACAAAGCCCCAAAGGCTATTTGCAAGCTGTGCCGCGTGCCGGCACAACACAGGGCTGCAGAAAAGGAACATAAATTCAAGGCAAAAAAGCAACTCCCGGCTTCCAAAGCCCAGAGCAGCTGGAGAGAAGCAGCCAACAACCTGAGTGGGGTTTTTTTAGGCCAGATGTTACCGTGAGCAGTGGCACCATCCCTGACGTCAGCACCGCTCTTCCCGCACGGGAACACGGCTGCTCCAGGCAACGGCCTTCAGCTGGAAGAGACTCCCCTATCTGAACGCTCACCCTCTGGATATCCCTCTGGGAAACTCAGACACAGTATGAACACGCTCTGCCTGGACCGGGATACAATTTAGCAGTACGAACAAGGAGGGAACATCTTTTAAGATGTAACTTCTGAGAAAAACTGGTGACGTAGGGGAGCACGAGACAGCGAGACCGCTGCAAGCAGGTCGTGGTACCATATTTTCCCCCAGTTAATAAATGAGGGAAGCAAACAATTTTTTAAAGGCAAAAAACTAGCCTTGCTAATAATCTGTATCACACGTACACCATGTTAACTTTCAGTGTGCATTGCTTATAAAAGGGAAAAAAAACCTCTTGAGACAGTCTGGAGCACAAGCGTCTCTCCAATCACTGGATTTTGAATTGTGAAAGAATATTAAAACTGGAACATTTCCAGCAAGAAATAAAAGCCTCAGACATGTAAAGGCAGGGCAGGTACCGCGGCAGCTAGTGCCAAAGCAGTCCCTGTCAGCTCACCCAGCGTTGTGACATCCAGACGGTGTCCAAACAGTTAATTCCTTTAGGGAACTGAAATCTCTTTTGCCCCCCAGACATTCTGCATTTCACCAGTCTCCACAGTAAGGTCGTTTCTGACACAGCAAATACTCTCCAACAAGAACGGAGGGATTTAATGCCAGGCAGGAAAAGGAGCCCGTGCAGAGAGAGGCATACCCAGGGAGCTGACACAATGTCAAAACCAGCAGAAAACAAGAACTCATCGGTGTTGAAAAGAATTGAGATTTTTTTTTTTAAGCCTTTTGCTTAAACATCTAAAAGTCAAGGCTAACAAAACTACCTCTGCTTTTGCAAGCAGAACCATGTTTCTATGCGAGTGTGAAGGGCAGCACACAGCAAACTAAATCTGAGCCCTTAGTTAAAAAAAATGCCCGTTATATACATGTAAAAATGTAAAACATCAGCTCAGGTCTGCAGGAGACATTTCCCCAAAGGGACAATGCCAAGGTCTTTCCAGCCAGAACCACAGCCGGGTATTTTGCCAGGTCAGAGTGACATTTCCTTGCTCTTCTCTGAAGAAATCACAAAGTTAGACAAGTTTTGTTCTCTGGAATGCTTATATTTAGTTGATTATTTCCTTTCCTTGTGTGCCAACATTTCTGATCTCAGAATACATGCGTTAATTAATCAGTGCCTTCCTGATGGTTATAAATGAAAGATGGCCGGGTTTGGTTTCAGATTCATTTAATGTGGAAAAGATAATTCTGATTTTCCCCACTAAGAACTCCCCTTTTTTAGAATATCCAATTTGTAAACTAAAATTATTTAACAGTGTCCCCTGAAATTAAATATCTGAGGCCGTGGGGGGGGCACAAAGATGGTTTAGTGCAAGTAAGCAGCTAATTTGGGATAACACAGAGAACGGTGCCCTCCCCCCGCCCTCTCACCCAATTAAAACACATTTATTTAAGTCTTACATAAGCTCCAGTCCCAGTGACTGTTCCTCCTACAATTAAGTACAACAATAGGTTGCTGCCAGCTTTGCCAGGAACACCCGAAGACGTCAGGGATCTAGAAGGGCATCTTAGATGAGGACATTGCAAAACTGCAGGTGACGACAGGCAAGGAGAGAGGGAAAGAGCAGGGTGTTAGGAAGGACTCTTGATTAAACAGATCTTGGGAAAAGCAGAATGTGGGTTGTAATTTCAGTTACCTTCTTTGTCAAACAAAGGCACAGCAAAGAATATTTAAAGGGAACAGGAAAAGATTTTTCCTCCATGCACTGATTTTTTTTTTTTTTTATTTCCCAGGGGCCTTCTGTGTGTGAAAAGTTTCATTAGGAGAAAATCAGGACTTGGAACTTTTAATGAATATGATCCTCTAAGAGAAAGAATTCTGAAACAAAGATTTGTGTGAGGTAAACTTGGGACTCGTCCGCTCCCTGGTAACGCCGCTGCTCCTCAGCTGCCTGGGAATGTCATTTAGTCTCCAGGTCGGGCTGAACAGCTTCATCCTTTTGAATGTTTTGAGCAGGATGTAAATGCGTGCTCACTGCTTGTGGGCTGCTTTCGTGTGCTTACACAGAACACTGCTGTTCTGAACTGAGATTTGGCAAAGAAGGGTTTATTTTGGTATTAAAAGTATATACCATCCAGTCCCCCTGAGCTGTGTGCTGCTGTCACACACAACAGACAGAGCTGTGGTTGGTCATAGTATGTAAAAAAAGAGGAGTAAAAAAAAAACTAAAAGGCTTTTCGTAGTTAAAAAAAACCCTAAAAGGTAACTGAAATTACAGTTTAAAAAAAAAAAAAAATCATCCTCAGAAGTGAATTTCCAGCCAGCTCAGTCAGCTCCCCTTGAAGTCTTCCGAAGGAGGAAACAGCTAGAGATAAAAAGCTGAGTAAAGTCAGCTGAAGGAGAGCGAGCGTTGACAGGAGAGATGTGTTGCAGCTTCTGTCCGTGAGCTCCCCGTCTACTTACATAGACACCCGCTCCCAATGTTGACAAGCCCACAACAAGGACAAGAACAGAACTATCGCCTCTGCCCCCGGGCACACCGTCAGCCGCCCGGCCGCTCAGCCGCACTGCTAGGGGAACACTCCAGCGCTGCAACAAGTTGCCTAAGGAATACAGTGTATTAGAGGGGGGAAAAAACCAAACCAAAACCAACCAACGAACACAAAGAGACTGTCAATACAAAGTTATGGGCTGAAATTTAGAGACCGAGTCAAGAAGCTGCTCGTTTGAAACGCCCAGCACCACATCTGAGCAACTGCAGTGGGTTATTCCCTGCGGCAGCGCGCGGCCCCGGGCAGCGATGGAGACCAAAACCATCTGGAGGATCAAAGCGGAACCGAGCAAATTAACAGCAGGAACAGCTAGTGGGAAGCTGGAAAGCCCGTCTGCGGCCGAAGGAGCCCCCCAGGCAGGCAGTGCAGCTGGCAGGGCGACCAGGGACGGGCACGTACGGAGCCTCCGCTGCTCCAACGCCCTTCTCCCGGCCTCCGGGTGCACTTTGCTCCCCCCGGCGGAGCAGGGGCCACCGTCACCTCGTTAGGGCCAGCGGCAGGGACGGGCCCGTTGCCAACCCTGCCTGTGCCACCGAGGGAAACCGTGAGCAGAAAGAGGCTTCTGCTGAGGGAAGGGGCATCTCCAGTGAGAAGGAGCAGCGGGGCCTGTCCGGCCGGGGGGAAACACGTACAGCGGGGTGGGGGTTTGAACTGTGGGTTAATTACAGCCTCCCGCCCGTCCCAGTTAGGTCTCTAAACGGAGCGGCGATGGCGATGGCTCCGAGCGCTGCCTGCAGCCGAAGCTCCTCTGCAGAACCCGTTCCTTCCTTCCTCCTCCGACCCGCTAACCCCCTTTGATCCCTTCGCCCAAAGCCGCCCGTTTGCGGTACAAACCCGCAGCGGCGCCGCCAGCACCCAAAGGGGCACGGCGCTGCTAATTAGCTAATTACTCCCCATTACCCTCCCCGGCTCGCGCCTTCCCAAAATACATGAGTTTTCCCTCCCGTTCCCGAGCGACCCCGCCAGCCCCGGCTCCCCCCCAGCGCCCTTCTCCGGCGGCTGGCGGGGCCCCGCCGGTGACCGGGGGCAGAGCAACCCCCCGCGCCCGTTCCGCCGCCGGAAGCGGTTTTGGTCTAATTACACCAAATGACCTCCTCATCCAGCGGCGCCCGCAGCCGCGCTCCGGCCGCCCCGCGCCCGCCTAACGGGAGCCGAGAGCCCCGGAGCGGGCTGCGGCTGGGGAAACCGGCGGCTCCCGACGTCGGCCCGTCCCCCCCGGGCACCGGCCCCGCGGGGAGGGGTCTGCGGTGGGAGGAAGCCAGCGGCACGGACCGGCGCCCGCTGCTTTCGCCGAGTTCCCCCCCGCCCCGCACTCGGGCCTACTCCACCGGCAGGGCCCCGCCAGCCCTCCCGCCGCGGCACCGGGAGAGACCAGCCCCGGCGCCGGCCCCGACTGACCTGCGGCGGCTCGGCCTCGCGGT
>JAOXNO010000063.1:609963-621063 GCA_028565335.1 Limnodromus scolopaceus
CCTCAATAAAAGCCAAGCAGAGGATGGTCTGGAGTGTCTGTCTCCTGAGGGGGTGTGGGTGGGTTTTAGCCTGGTTTTTTTACCACAAATAACAACTTCTGGTAGGACTTATGTTTTTTTGGAGAGTTAGAAAAAGGGGGATTTTTTTTTATCCCCTGAGTGGTTGGGACCCGGTCTCTCAGCCGTTGGGGCCCGGTCCCAGCATTCAGGGGGGCCGCCATGATGGTGGACGGGGAAAAACGTCACTTCCGTCCCCATCACCAACTTCCGCTTCCGGGTCGGCCGCCGCCCCGCTCCGCCATGCCATGTCCGCGCTCAACTGGAAACCCTTCGTCTACGGCGGCCTCGCGTCCATCGTGGCCGAGTTCGGTGAGAGGCGTGAGGGGAAAGGGGCGGGGGGGGAAGGGGAAAGGAAGTGGGGGAAAGAACCGGGGATGGGGAGGGGGGGGGCCTGTAATGGCGGCTCTTCTTCTTTTCCATCCCCTCAGGCACCTTCCCCGTGGATCTCACCAAGACGCGGCTGCAGGTGCAGGGACAGAGCGCCGATGCCCGGTTCCGGGAGGTGCGGTACCGCGGCATGTTCCATGCCCTCTTCCGAATCTGCCGGGAGGAAGGCGGCCGCGCTCTCTACTCGGGGTGAGCGATGGGGATCCCCCATGCCCACCCCGGGCCCCCCTCTGTCCTCCTGGGTCTTCCCACCACCTGTCTTGGTTCCTTCCACACACTCCTTGGGCCCCCCTGCCTTCTTCAGGTCCTCCCCCCACCCTCCTTGGTTCCCTCTCTGCCTTCCCCAGGTCCCCTTCTGTTCTCCTCATCGTCCTGCCCTTCTCGTGTCCCCCCTTGCCTTTGTCTTCCTGGTTCTATCCCTGCCCACTCTCGGTACCCTTCTGTCCTCCTGGATTCCCCGCTTTTGCCCTCCCGGGTTCCCTCCCTGCCTGCCCTGGGCCCCCCTCTGCCCTCCTGTGTCCCCTCCTACCATCCTGGGTCTCCCCCATCACCTGCCTGGGATCTCCTTCTGCCTTCCTTGGACCACTCTCTGCCCTCCTGGGTCCCCTTCTGCCCTCCTGATCCCCCCATCCCACCCTTCCCGGGTCCCCTCCTGTTCTCCCGGGTCTTCTTGCCACCTGCCTCAGATCCCCCGCCTTTGCCCTCCTGGGTCCCTCCGTGCTTTCTCTGGGTCCCCCTCTGCCATCCCAGGTCTCCCCATTGCCTGTCCTGGGTCCCTCCACCCTGCCCTCCCCGGGTTCCCCTCTGCCTTCCCGGGGTTCTCTCTCTCCCTGTGCCTTCATGGGTCCTCTCCTGCCATCCTGGGGCTCCCCGCCACATGCTCTGGGTCCCTCTGAGCTGTCCCCGGGCCCCCAGCCATCCCTGAGCCCTGTGGGGGGCCGGGGCAGTGGAGCTGCTGCAGCCTGGGGACTGGGGGATTTCCTCACATGGGGAGCGAGGACTGGCGAGGGCGTTGGAGAGAGCGAGAAAGTCTCCCCTCAGCCTTCTTTTCTCCAGGCTGAACACCCCCAGCTCCCTCAGCTGCTCCTCAGGAGACCTGTGCTCCAGACCCCTCACCAGCTCAGCCCCTGGCAGTTGATTCAGCCCCTGGTGGTGATTTGTGGGGGTCACCGCGCTGGTGGGGTTCAGTGGTTTAATTTCTTCCCCCGCTCAGGATCGCCCCTGCGCTGCTGAGACAGGCGTCGTACGGCACCATAAAGATTGGCATTTACCAGAGTCTGAAACGGCTGTTTGTGGATCGCATGGAAGGTCAGTGTCTTGTCTTGCAGCATGAAATCTGGTGCTCCCTGGTTTGCTCGTTCCTTTCTCTGTCCATCCCCGCCATAGACTCCCACAGAAATTGAGTTCTCGTTACTTTCACTGTGGTTTTGTTGGTGCAGTAATAGCAAGGACAGGGTTTGGTGCAGTTGGGAGTCTCCTGTGCTTAGCACTGCCCGCAGTCCCTGGCCACATGCCTCCCTCCAGCCATGGCTCTTCTTTCCCCAGCCTTTAACCCCGTTTTGGGTCACAGCCAAAAAAAAAAAGGTATCTTTGGGCCAGGCTCATCTCTCCTGATGAGTCTCATGGAGGAGGTTGTGTCCTGACTGTAGGTCAGGTGCGGTGCGTGGGTTGAAAGCTTCTGTAGCCAGTCTCTCCTGTCTCCCTGCTGGAGCCTTTGGGTCCTGATGCCAGCACATCTGGATAGAAATGGTGCTCTCCAGCTGTTTGGCTTTGGCTCCGCCACAGAGGTGGGACGCGGCGAGTGCTCTTGAGCTGTCCCCCTTGGGTAGGGAGAGAGTGGAGCAGCAGGAGCCGGGTACGAGCTCCCTGAAGGAGCACTGAGATTTTAATGGGTTATAACCCCTGGTGTGACACGAGGGAATGTCATACCCCCGCTCCCACCCGGGAAGGGAGCAGGGTGAACAGGGCCAGTCAGCAGCCAGCGGGAGGACTGGGAAACACAGTGCACTTGAGCTACATCCAGGGGCTGCTCCGTTCCCCAGTAACACGCACCCCTGTACTGGTTCCATGCGGTGCCTTGGGGCTCTCCTCGCTTGCTGCTGCGGCGTTTCCAGTTGTGAGTACCGTTGTCTGAATGTTTGTCTCCCTACAGGCCCGGGGCAGCCTGGTCTCCTCTGGGAAGCGCCGTGGTCAGTACCAGCCCAAGGGCTGTGCCTTTTCCCAAAGTAACCATCACCCTAATACGGGGCCTGGAAGTCTGGGATTATTCCGCCCCCCCGGCACTAATTGCATCTAACTTCCTCTGCCTGGGTCGCCTCCTCTCTGTTTCTCAGGGTGGCTGCGTGCTCTGAGCGCGGCTAACTGGGGCTCCAGATCAGGCCAAACTGGGATCAGGCTGCCATGAGCAGTGCTGGGTTGTCCCCCGCTGCCTTCTTTCCTCTGGGCTTGTCCCCATCATGAGAAATGCATCACTGGACGCTGAAATCTCAGATAATTGCTCAAAATTGTCACATACCGCAGTCCTTTCCTTGTTTGATCAGACTCGTCATTAAGAGCTGCTTCCCTCTGAGAGCGCGTTGCCGAGTGTCTCGGCTGCTGCTCCCTGTCCCTGGCAGAGGGGACAGACCTGGCAGAGCCAGGGGGTGCTGCCCAGCCTCTGCTCGCCCACCTTCACCGTGTGATTTGCAATCGGAGCTTCTCTCCTCTTCCCGGAGCTTCTCGCTTGCTCGGTACGATCTGCGCGCCTTCTCCTTGGGTCTTCAGCCATCTCACGGTCTTTTCTTGATTGCAGATGAAACGCTACTCATCAATGTCATCTGCGGAGTGGTTTCGGGGGTGATCTCCTCGGCAATTGCCAACCCCACGGATGTGCTGAAGGTGAGAACCCTGCCTGGCCAGAGGCGGCTCCTGGCTGGGGTTTGACCCGTAGGAGCTGCTGCTTTCCAGTGCAGACGTGTCTCTCCCAGCTGCAGAGCTGCTCCCTCAGCCGCTGTGGGCATCGCTTCTGCTCCTTGGGGGGTTTTGTGAACGGGGACAGGAGCCCAGAGCAACAAACAAACACGTTTTTGAAAATACAGCCCTTAAAAGATCCTGAAATCTGTTATGGCTGGGGGTGGAGGCTCTGGTGTCTGAGCCGGCTGATGGGGGGTGGTAGCCAGCTCTTTGGACCTTCTCATCTCCTTCCCGTTGGTCACTGTGCTGTGCTTTGCAAAGTCCTGCCTGTTAGGATGGACCAGAGTCGAGCAGGGGCTGCTTGGTCCCTTCCACTCCCTGCTGGGGGGTTACGGGGGTCAAGGTAGCTCCGCTCGGAGCAAAGAGAGCCTGGAGAGCTTTTCAGCACCTCTCCCTGTGCAGATCAACCTTCTCGGGCTGCTTTTGGAGTGGGAAGGCCTTGCCTGACACTTCCCTGTCTCCTCTGAGCTTTGTACGGTGCTTCCACCCTGCTTCTTGCCCGCTGTCGTGGTTTGTTGGGTGGTTTGCAGGGGGAGGGTGGGTGGATGGTGGTGTCTGCCCCAAACTGCTCTGTTTGTACCAGGAGCTCCCTGAGCTGGTCTCTCCCCGTCCTGGGTGGGCGCTGATGGACTCTCGCCTTCCTTCCAGATCCGAATGCAGGCCCAGGGCAGTTTGTTCCAGGGCGGCATGATCGGCAGCTTCATCGACATCTACCAGCAGGAGGGTACCCGAGGCCTCTGGAGGGTAAGGACCGGCTGCTGGAACCCCCAACCCGTAGCTGAACTAACAGCTTCTGGTTTGCAGCACCCAGGTGTTCTCTTGAAGAGAATCATGAACCAAGGGGAGCAGCAAAGCTCTGCCTCGGTTACTGGGCAAGCAGCAGCTCCTCTGTGGTGGAGCTCGGGTCTGGTCAGCGCTGGGCCAGGTCCTGGCTTCCAAGGCTGAGGTTGGTGTCTTCATGAAATCTCAAATACATGAGTGTCCCTTGAATGGACCAATGTCTGGGGCTGGATCCTCTCGGAGGTCCTTGGAAGGATGCTCAGCTTGAAACTTGCCTCTGAGCACGCAGAGAGCAGGACAGAGCGGTGGCTTCTGGGGACGCTGGTGACATAGGGCTCTTGGGCTTGAAGGATGAGAGTTACCCACGCTCAGGCCTTGCTGCTTGGATTTTAGCAGTGGTTCTTCAGCTTTTGTTAGAGAATTGTCCTTCTAGTGAGGTTGTCTTCTGTACGCTGAGTTACCCAGCCCTCTGCCTTGCCGGGAGGCCAGGAATGGGAACTACAGGATCCCAGTGTTTTTTTTCCAGGCAGTGATCCCATTTCTCTCTCTTATGGTCGCTGAAATCCTTTCCAGAAAGACAACTAGTGCAGTGTGGTGGGGAGGGGAGTCAGCTGCCAGCGCTGACACAGTATTTACTTTGAGATTATTTCTGCTTTCTAGACAAAGTCACTCAGGAGAGGGACTAGAAAAGGTGTGAAACCCCCCGTGTTGCTGCTGAGGACATGGTGCAGAGACAGAGCAGACCCGAGGTGGATTCCAGTCACCAAACTAGTTTTGCTGCTCTCGGGTCTGGGGCAACCACTGTCTCCTCCCTCCGGTCGTTGAGGCAAAGACTCTCCAGTGCTCACCAGTCCTAGCGTTTGCCTTGTGTCTGAGCAGGCTGTGCCAGGACGGGGTTAGGCAGGAGTCCGGGAGGAGGCTGCCGGGCACTGTGTTAGCACAGCGGGAACCATGAACCCAAAAAGTACCTTTACTTCTCCCAGTTGCTCGGGTTTTGTGTGGCAGGAAAGCTGCTCCTGGTGGTGGCTCATAACTGGGCTCCACTGGAGGGTAACCTCAGTCCCAGGGAGGTCTCTCGTGACCCTGTGGGTCTCCCCGAATTACTCGGGTGGTGTTACAGTTCAGTGAAAGGGCCCAGCTCCGTGTTGCTGCCGTGTTCCCCCCGTTGTGTGAGCCCATAACCGTCTGACGAGGGGTTTGCTGGGGTGTTTCTCAGACAGAAGTAACTGGTTCCTCTTATCCAAGCTCGTAGTCGTTCCAGTAATTGTCCTGCCAGTTCCCAGATCTGTGTCCTGCCGGCAGCGACTCTTAATACATGAAAATAGTCTAAATTAAAAACCTTAATAAAGCAGACTCAGTGCTGTTACGGAGCGAGGGGGACCTGGAGCCCCAACTGGCTCCTTAATCAGCGGCTCCTCTTGTGGTGCAGGATCTTTCCTGGTGTTGAAACGGATGGGTACTGCTCGGTGTGGGGAGGTGGGTGGGTTATAGCCCGATCCCTGCGCGCTCCCGGCTGGGAGGAGAGAGGCAGCCTGTGGTTAATGTGGCTGGAGCAGCGCTGCTGGGGCAGAGGAATCCTCCTGGGCTCCGGGGTGAAGCTGGGAGAGGGGGAGCTGCGGGATGGGGCAGGGAGGGGACGGGGCAGATGGTCACCAAAAGGCCCCCGAGAAGAAGCTGGGGGAGATAATCGCGCTTGTGACTGGTGTTTGTGTTCTGCAGGGTGTTGTCCCCACAGCTCAGAGAGCGGCCATCGTGGTCGGGGTGGAACTGCCAGTCTACGACATCACCAAGAAGCACTTAATTGTGTCAGGCCTGATGGGGGACACCATCTTCGCCCACTTCGTGTGAGTATTGGCTGCAGCTGCTGCGCCCTCTGGGTGAGGCAGGGGTGTGCGACGCAGAGGAGCGAGGTGGGATTTGGGGCGAGACCTCTTTATGGAGCAGGTGCCCTGGAGCTGCAGAGAATGGGCTCAGAGCTCGTGAGGGGTCTGCTGCGACGACTGGAGCAGCTCGGAATGACCAGAAAGTATCCCCAGAGAGAAACTATCCCCAGAAAGACCAGAAAGTGTCCTCCCTGGAGAAGGAACCTGGCAGAAATCCCTTGATGATGGGAAGTGTCAGCTTGATTTGGGCTGGCTGATGTCCAGAAGCACTGTTGTTCTGTGTCTGTGCCCCGGTATGAACGCAGCAGGAGTTCCAGGTGTGTGACTCCCTGTGGCAATCGGCTCAAAGGTCCTTATCTGTGGCCACTGTCAGCTCAAGCCATTGCCATCAGAGCTTTGTGAGATGAACAGAGACTTGTGAGGCTGCCAGGACTTGAGCGGTCTGACCGGGTTCTGAAGTCAGCCCACTCTGAGCAGGGGGAGGGGTAGGGACCTCCCAAAGTCTTTTTTTCACCTCCATTTTCCTGTTCTTCTGGCAGACACTTCAGCCGGAGGTGCTGCGGTGCTTCTGTTGGGTTTGCCTGCTGAGGGCTGAAGGTGACCAGCACCAGACCATACGTGGAGGGAGGAGACTGGCAGCTGCATGTTCCCTCTCGCTGCCTTTGGTCTTCCTCCCTCCTTCCCCGCCCCGAAGAGATGTTTGCTCTGGTGAGAAGGATGTGCGCTTCCGAGAGGCTGCCTCCAGGTCTGTGTCACCTCGACAGCACCCCTTGCTGGGCTGCAGGATGCCCCGGGGGAGACCCCGCAGTGGGCTCTGAAGAGGGTCTTGATCAGAAAAGAACTGAGATTTCCCTTCCCCGTAGCTCTGTGGGGTCCTGAGGCGGCGTGTTCCTGCCTCGGCCTCTTTTCCGGGTGGGAGCAGGTAGTGCAGCTTGTGATTATCGCTAAACGCCATTCATAAAATCCAGTGAAAGATCTCATGCTTGTGTCAGGACCTGTCTGACCGGCCCGGCCGCGCTCAGAGCTGTTCCCCTCTCCTCTTTCGGTGCGTCTCTAGCTCCAGTTTCACCTGCGGGCTGGCTGGGGCCATTGCCTCCAACCCTGTGGACGTGGTGCGGACGCGGATGATGAACCAGCGGGCAATAGTGGGGAGCACGGAGCTCTACAAGGGCACCCTGGATGGCCTGGTGAAGGTACGGAGCGGGGGGAGGTGGGCAAATCCCTGGCTTTGGGCTGGGTTCCAGCACCAGGAGCAGATGGGTTCCACAGCGACAGAACGTGCTTGTGGTGGGTGTTCCAGACAAACCGGAGAAGGGCCGGGAGTCACTTCCCTGAGGTCACCATCAGCTTGAGCATCCTCCCAACCTTAGGGGACAAAACCTTGTCAGCGATGCAGTTTGATTAGGTTTATGTACTTTAAGTGATGCTTCACGCATCTTAATTGCTTCTCCACTGGCCTCTCTGCTTCTGCGGCGGCTGGAAAGGGCTGTTATCTCAGGTGGCATTCGGGAGATGGGCAGAGCATGGGCCCGGTGTGTCTCCTCATGGATCTGTCTTCTCTCCTCCCAGACGTGGAAGAGCGAGGGCTTCTTTGCACTCTATAAAGGTTTCTGGCCCAACTGGCTCCGGCTCGGTCCCTGGAACATCATTGTATCCTTCATTGTGCTGCTGGGGGGTGGTGGGTGTGGATGTGGGGGAGAACCAAGCTGTGAAGGGAAGTGTGGAGCAGACACCTTGATGGGACACCTCTTTGTCAGCCCAAAGCAGATTCCATGTCCTACTGGGACAGACATAAGCTGTGCTGGTTCTGTGACTAGTGGCTGCTGCTGGTTCAAGTGCCAAAAAATGCCACTTCCAGGGCTTCCAGTGCAGCAGCACGGGGTGGTTTGCTGGAGAGTGAGTCCTTGGCCGGAGACTTTCCCTTTGGCCTCAGCTCCTGGAGGTGCCACAGTTTCTGAATCAGCTCCTGTTCTGTGGGGGGAGCTCGGGGAACGTCCTGCTGCTCCAACACAGGGACTGACCCGCTCCGCAGAGCTGCTGTGACGCTGCAGCCGCCTTGCCCTCCGAAATCGTGTGTGTAATTTATTTTAAAGAAGTCCCAGTCTGTGGTTAGAGCCTCCTCCCTCTCTCTGTGCTCTGGGCAAGCCCTGACCGGTTGGTTTCTGGGTCAGTCCCTCCCCTCTCCCAGCAGCTCTTGCCCCACTCTCTCTCCTCCCCGTGCACATCGGTTTGTGCTGCCTGGGAGAGGGGCTTCCCCTGCTGCTCCGCAGCTGAGCTGATGCTCTCCCTGCCTTGCCGGGAGGGCCTGGGGCTGCCTGACGTGTTTTGCCCAATTCCTTGACCTTTCCCTTCAGTTTTTTATCACATATGAGCAGCTGAAGCGCCTTCCGTTCTGAGCGCTGCCTTCGTTCCACCGGAGCCAGGGGCTGTCGCTGCAGCCTTCGGACTCCATCTCACCGTCCCCATCTCTCCATGTTTTGGAACCCGTGGGTCTGGGCCGTCCCCCCTCCCCAAACGCATGGTCCCTGGAGCATGATCTGCCCGAGGCGGAGCCGGGAGGCTGCTGGCGGGTGCTGCATGTTTGATTTTCCCCTCGGAGGCGAGTATGAAGGGTGTGTCTGGGCCTGAAGCAGTATCTTCTGTGAAGATGGGTGCATTCCAGTGGCCTTTGGCTACAGCCGCCGTTGGCTGTTGGGCTGGTGAGCGTTTTCCTGCTGTGCCCGGGAGCCAGGCTGGGGGCTGGGAAGGGACACAATCATGTTTTCTTGCGGAATCGTAACCTCATTAAATTATTTATTGACTGGATGCCTTGAGTTTTGTGTTTGTGCAGATTTACTGCAGGTTTATTCCAGAGCAGAGGGTGTGGCTGCCCATGGAGAGAACAGCAGCTAGGTTTTCAGCACTCTATCTATCTATTTATCTATCTTTCTTTTTTCCTCAAATATATATATATATAAAAGCAATCTTCAGGTTTCGTTACAATTGAAATGTTTCCAAAACAAAGTTTAACAGTTAGCATCAGAAAATTAAGCTGTTACAAAAATGCATGTGAAAACAAGGAGCACTCTCAGCTCAGTTGTGCAAAGCCTCGGTCTCTTCACCTCATTGCTTATATTATTCTTGCTTATATCACTTTTAAAGCACGGTAACATGAGATAAAGCTGACCTCGGGTGTCCCGCTGCTTTAAAAGGGTGGCTCTAACATTGCTAGTGCCAAGCAGAACATCAGGCAAGACGTTTTCGTCAGCCTCTTCTGTGGTTTTTTGGTTTTATGTACATATGGCCACGAAAGCAAACAGCTCTCACCTCCCTGCTGCCTTTCTGCTTTAGGGGGTGTACGAGGGTTGTACAGAGGGAACCGCTTGCTGCGGTTCTGTGGGGGCAGAGCTGACGCCTACCAGCCGGGGGCAGGAGGAGGGGACTCCAAAAAGCCTCCAGCGGGGGGTTGCTCCGGGGGCTGCGAGGGTTGTTTTCAGAGTCAAACCGTACTCACGAGCTCCCAGAGACGGGGAGCAGGGGGTGGAAGTGGACGAGGTTCAGGTGCCTCACCTGGCTTGAAGAGGATTTCTAAATAAAGACTTGTGTGGTGGATGAACACGAGTTTATGGTCTATTTGAGGGATGTATTTTACTGCTGGTCTCCATCAGTGTCTGTAGCTTGAGTTCTGGAGCCACTTCTGCGTGGCTCGACGGGGTGTTGCTGCCGCTGTTAATTTATGGAGGGCTCCTCTGACGGTCGGTGTTTGCTCTCCTGCCCATCTTCTGCGGGAGGCGAGGAGCCCCTCGGCAGCGCTGGGAGAGTGTCCCCACGGCCACTTTGCTGTTTGCCTTTCCCAGCTGCAAGGTGCTGGTGAGAGGCTCTTCTTTCCCCTCTTCTTCCTCCCTGTGGACTAGCTCCCCCGGCTGGCTTTAGAGATTTTCCTTTTGCTTGCCAGAGTGGTCCCCAGCCCCTGGAGATGTCCCTTACCTGCGCTGGGATCACCCTGGCCGTCATAAACATTGCCACGTGTCCCTCTGCCTCGCTTTGTCAATAGTAACCGTGGCTCCACGTGCAGTCGTGATGGTCTCTGGGGAGGTGATGGTGAGGGGCGGCTGGTTGTCCCCGCACCTCAGCTCCGTGCCAGATAATTAACATTAATAACAGTAAAGAGCCAGCATTGATCCCGATGCCAATATAAAGCACCCCAGGACCATCCCCAGCCCCTTCCCCAGCAGAAGCCGTGCCCTCCCCGCAGGGACAGCCCCTGTGGGACCCTGCCAGCGCTGCGGCTCCGGGAGGGAGGGAAGGGCTCGGGGCTGGCACCGGGGCAAGGACTTCTCCGGATCCCAGCCGTCGAGGGAGGAGGAGAGAGAGGGGGAACTCCTCAGCAAACTTCCTAATTTATATCGAATGTGCCGTTCACGGTATGAAATAACCCCCTTGGCAGCTTGGGTCAGGGGCCCGGGTCTCGCTCCTCCTCGTCCCCGCTCCTGGGGAGCTGGAAAACACCGAGACCTTGAAACCCGCACCCCAGAGCTGGCTGTAAAGTAAATATTGTCACCGATTCAGACACCAGAGTCTTCTAAGAGCGTAGTTTTCCCAGGCTTTAGGGAGACCTTACTGACAAGTACAATTACTGAAAGAGAAATGAATCCTGTGTCACTCAAAGCAGGACAGCCCGAGTGTCGGGTAAATGTACATCCCATCGGATTTAACACTGGAAGGGACCTTCCCCTCAGAAAGGTCCTGCTGGATTAGCGCTGCCGGGGGGGGTGCTATTATTCAAGGCACCCTGGAAAACACGGTCCCCCCCGGCCCGTGCTCCTGCAGTTACTGTTTGACAGAGGAAGGCAGGGACCTGCCCTGTTTCCTGGCAGCTCGTCTTTTTCCGGCTGAGGAGGCAGGAGAGGTGGCACTTGGTGTGACGGGATGGAGCAGTCGCCGTTGTCACCCACCCCCCCCAGAGCGTAAGGGATGCAGCGGTGGGGGCGTAGGATTCTGTGATACACAAGGATGCGGAGGCTTCCTCTCCATGAATTTCATAGAATCATAGAATGGT
>JAOXNO010000063.1:627811-638346 GCA_028565335.1 Limnodromus scolopaceus
GGCGCGGCTGCGGCTGGGCCTGGGCCTGGGCCGGGCGGTGAGTGAGTGAATGAATGAATGTGGGGCCGGGGGACCGGGGGACCGGGGGCGGTCGTCGGGCCTCGCCGGGCCCGGGAGAGCGGCTGAAGGGTGGCTCGGAGCTGGCCTGCTGCGGCCGCCCGCCGGGGGAGGCTGTGGGCGGCGGGGCGGCGGTTTGGGCCTGGAACGCCTCAGCGGGCCGAGGCGGCCGGGCTCTACCGGAGGGTTCGTGGGGCGACGGGGCGGCAGCGGGGGCTGGCTCCAGCCCTCCGCCGCCCGGGGGTTTTCCTTCCGCCTCTCACGCCTCCGCAGGGCTCGGTCCCAGGTCCCCCGGCGGGGGTGTTGGTATCCCGGTCGGTACCGGCCTTCGTCAGCGGCGCCTCTTTGAGTAGCAACATCTACCAACACCATCACGGAGTCCTCAGAGCCCCCGGGGACCTGCTGGCGGTGATGGCATCTGCAGTGCTCCGCACCGTGGGGGCCCGTTGGGTGCTGGGGAAGCTGCTGTGAAAGGTTTATTCTGGGGTGGGAGTCCCCAGGCAGGGTTTGGGGTCCAGTGGCAGTTAGAGCATCACAAGGTGGTACAAGAGGGAGGGAGAAATGAGTCGCATCTAAAGAAACTATTGAACTGACTCTTACGCAGGCTGCTTCTGATGCTCCGAGAGTGGTTGGTTTGCAAAGGGTGGGGATGAGGTGGCAGCAGCTTCTCCCCCGCTGGGTGTAACTGGTTGGGTGTAATTGGCTGTGTTCTTTCCTGAACAGTGTGCAGGCTCAGCCGTGCCCAGCCCCGTACCTCAGCTTGTGCTGGATCCCTTCTGTGGCACGTCAGGAGCACTGTTACCTTCAGGCGCGCTAATACCAGTAGCCACAGCTGCCGGTGGGCTGTAACTCACCCACAGCCCCACTCTATAAAGATCCTTTGACTATGATTCATACACGTGTGCATGCACGCCTGTGTTTGGCTCCATAAGCATTATACTCGAGCTTCTCGATATTTATCGGTTTCTCAATGTCTTCATTATTTTGTTGATATTTTGGTCGTGTGTGTGGGGTCCAGCTGTTGACAGCAACGTACCTGCAGATTGTGCCGCAGAGAAGTGCTTTTGTTCTTTAGTGCCATATGTTTGTCACACAGATGTGTTGGTCCTGGGCTGGATTACTCATCACTCTGCACACTTTCTGGCTCCCCCATCCTTCACTTGTGCAGCTACAATAATTAGACACCCTATTTTCCAGCCTGCAGGACGCTGCAGCAGAGCTGTGAGACGATGGGTAAAATGCAGCCTGGGGTAGGAGTTTGTCCAGCAAACTTGCATTCCTTCCTGCTCCAGCCTTTCGTCTCCTCCCTGTTCTGGAAGCTGGCTGGGTTTTCTGTTTCCTAATGTTTTGTTTGAGGGATTTTGTAACATCTCATTAAAATGCCCCCTGCGTTAAGCTGTTGAAAGCTCTCACTGAAAGGTCAGGTTTCTTGGTTTAAGGTCATGTTTTTGGTATGGGTGACTTGAGCTACTGGAAGGGGTGAAGTTCAATCTCTGAGTAATTTTGAAGATAAGGTGTTGCTAGAGAGGCATTCTCTGCACCTTCCGAAGATGGTGTGAGATTTCTCCCCTAATCCCCAACTTTTCGGCTGACATTTTTCCAGTGCCAACGTGTCCATCCCACAGCGACACTTTCCCACCATGTCCAGCTGCCCTGCGCTCGGCCGGGACAGAGCCGCAGCCACCAGTCCTGGTGCTGCCCCTCTGTGAGGCACTCGCCCCTCGATCCAGGTTTTTGCACTGGGATTTTCCAATGAACCTGGTTGCTGGCTCTGCTGGGGTTTTCTTTGGGACTTCCCTCTTTTCTTCTTCTTCCCTTTTTTTCCCCCATCAGTTAGTCCTTTGTCCCTTTGCCTGACAGGTTTCTTCCTCTAGCCTTTCAAAAATATGTTTCTGAAAATGTGAGTGTTTGAGCATTTGTTCTGAAGCGTCAGGAGTTGCTCTCTGTCGTGCTGTGAGTGGGACTGCTGGGATGGGAGGGATGTGACTGATGAGCTACCAGGGGTCAGGAACATTCCCCCCTGAGCCTGGAGCCCCCTGCTCTGCACCCAGACCATGGAAGACAAGCTATTCACCCCCTGCAAATCCTACTGTTAGCGCAAAATGATTTCTAGACGTTGTGTGGAGAGGGAAGGTGGTTTGACAGAGCCATGTGAGGATCCTAAAACCACTCTGCGGAATATTTAGTATTTGTGCGATTGCTGGGGGCTGCCCCTGGGGAGGCAACGAGGGCTGGGTGTCTGGGTCTGTGCCGGTGTACACACTTGTGTGCATGCACACACTGGGAAAGAACATCATCCTTTGGTTTGGGTTATAACGGTAAGGAAACGGCACAGCTCATACAGGCTTGATCAAGTCACTGGTTTTGCTGCTGTGGATGTAGACTTGTGGAAATACGCCATTTGCTTGAAAACACTGCACATAGCAGTTACTGAATGCGGTGTTTTCAGGGTCAAAGAAGAAAGGGACTCTTTGTGTCCCTTTTTTTTTTTTTCTTTTAGCAGTGCCCTGCTAGAATAATTAGATTGTGTGAAGTTAATATTTCTTTTGAGTACGAGCTCCCAGAATGAAGGACAGAGAGCAGGGTGCTCCTTACCATCACCAGAACATAATCTTTCAGTGCAAAGGCAGCTAATCTCAGGCATGCAAACAGGGTTTATTTAACTGCGTGCCAGCGCTTTAAAGCATTGATGTATGAAATCCCTTGCAAATTCAGATGTACTTGCTGCTAATCGCTTCTCCACCTGCTTGTCCACCTCCACCCCCCACACCCCGGAATCTGCCTATCGGCGTCGGTCACTGGAGACTGATGGGGACACGTGCAGCCGCCGTTTGCCAGCTCCAGTCCCAACCTGTGCTCTCCATGCCTGGCTTGGGAGTTTCACCGTCATTAGGACCCAACTTCCCTGTTGTGCTCAGAGCTGGAGCTCGGGGGCTCGTGTGGAGCTGCGCCGAGTGTGGGAGCTCAACCCCAGGCTCCATCTTTTAAACAACCAAACAAGCTGGGAGCGGCAGAACTGGCTGAAATACTGAAATATGATCAACATCTTGCCATGTTTCTCCTGCAGTACGCAGGTATGGTGTGTGCTTTCCTTCAAAGTGCCTTTCTCCGATAGTGTCTTGTTAGTGTTGTCGGCATGAAGGGGTGTATGGAGTTGACAGAAGTCAGTCGAAAGTCTGCTGGTCTCCAGCTCCTGGGTCAGACTGGTGAATATGAAGCTCTAACCATGATACTTAATCCAGAAGCACAGCAGAAAAGTGTGCATGAGCCCAACAGTAGTTTGTGAACCTGGGAATAAGTCTCAGAAAACAAATTGTTGGTATCGAAATATAATTTCAAAGCCTCAGTGTCTTCTCTCCTTTCCCTTCCTTGCTGTTTTCTCTGTGTTTTCTAAGTGATTTCAGCAGATGACACGTACTTTGGTTTCTTCTGAATTGTGTTTCTTTAGAGCTGAAAACAAGCAGTGTGAAATCAGATGGCAGATTGTATCCTGGAATCCAGTTTATTTCTAAATTGCATTTCTAAATGTGCAGAAAAGAAAAGGGACCCCTGTTCATGCTGAGCAATACTTATTTCATATATTTGCCAATGTTGGCAAAAGGTAAATCCGTATTTATAGCAAAGCCTGTGTCAGCCCATTTCTTAAGTTCCTCTTGATGTTGGGTAAGAGAGAAGTTTGATGAGCGGGCATAATCTGCGTGGGCTTTTCCAGTGTGTCAGGAAAAAGCTTTTAGGTATGTCAAAGTCTCAGAGTACCTGTTGCTTTTTCCTTTGAGTTACCGTTGAGAGATTCGTGTACCTGCTTTTGATTAATTAGTTGGATGTCAAGAAACCCATGGAGCGACCGGCCGGCAGCAGTGCGAGGTTGCTGTCGGCGTGGGGTTGCCCCGGTTGAGCTGGTTTGGTGTCTCTAAAGCAGCGCTAGGCTTGTGGTGTTGTCTGGGCGAACATGAGGCAACCCAGCAGGGAAGATGTTGCAAAACTGGTGAAGCAGAAGCTCCGTTGGGCTGCTCGTCCCCTGTGCAGTCCCGGTGAGCAGCGTACACCCGCCTTTGGGCAGAAGCGGTGTCAGCGTGCTCTGCTCTCCGTAAGAGGAACGACCTGTATAAACGGTGCTTTTCAGTTCACATTGTTGACTATTTCTGATTTCTCTTTTTCACTGGTCATTAAGGCAAATGCAGATTGGAAAACGAAGTCCCACAGGGTCTGGCACAGGACCGAGGAGGATTGGTCCTTCCCTTGATTTATGCCTGGAACATTGAGACCTTTCCTGTCTCCCCAGGCCCTTTCTCAACGTGTGCTGTGAAAGCCACAGCCATATATAGCACCAGCACAGACCCGGATCGATACCTGCCCCAGAGCCTGGCGGGGCGGGCATTGTTCAGGGTATTTAGGACAGCGGGAGGCTGCTGTAAGACATGGCTCAGTGCCTATTCCCAGAGGTGAAGCCCACCTGCAGCACCCTGCGTGGTGCTGGGTGAGAGGACTCGCTGGTTGTCATTCCCTCTTCAGCTTTAAGCGTCTCTGCTGTTTTTCCCTGACCCATTTTTCTAGTGAAGAATCTTCTAGTCCAAGTTGCTTTTTAAAAAAAAATTTAGGCACTGCATTATGGCGGCTCCTGATACGAAACCCCTCATTTTTCTCCTCCTCCCCCCTCAGCTCCTCCATAGCGCTTCACTGCAAGTGCAGAAATGTGCTGATCTCTGCCTTTCCTGGCTGGTTCTCCCCAGAGCCTCAGTAAATCTGCGTAAAACCCTGAGCCTTGCTCCTGTGCCAGTGGTCCCTCCCTCCCCGAGCAGAGCAGAGACCTCAAAATAGCTGAGGATGCTTCCGTAAGGTGGGCGTGAAGGAGAAGTGCTGGTGCCTCGCAGTCCTGCTGGCTGATCTGCCAGCTTTTGTCCTGCTCTGTGCCCGGGAGAGGAGCTTTTCTGCAGCTTCAGCTTTCTCCTGCGCGGGTTCCTGGTATCCAGAGGGATGTGGCTGAGCTCAAGCTGAACGGCAGCTCTCTGAAATGGCAGAAGACAGTTCTGAGGGTGGCTGTTGTCTGGGGCATTTACCCATTGTAGGGTGGAAAACCTGACCTAATGAGGAGTTTCTTGCTCTTGGGACAGGCAGCTGTGCATAGGGACTTTCTCTGCCCACCATAACCAACCTGGCAGAGGTCTGGACGTGTGTCATGAAGTAAATGACAGTTTCTATAGATGAAGGCAACTCAGCGACCATCAGCAGAAGCTCCTGGCTTTCTCTGCTCACAGAGCCTGTGGAGGAGGTCTTGGGATCCTGGAAGCTCTTCTTGGAGGAGATACCAGGACCTTTAAACCTTCCATGGTAGTGCAGGGGTTCACAGGAAGGAATTCTTGCTGCCTCAAAATGCGTTGTTGGCCTGTGAGGTATAAGTTATAGGAAAGTCAATCATTTATTCTGGAAATCTGAGGGCAATATAATAATTTTTGGCTTTGTTCATACTCTCATTATACTGGTGTGTCTGTTTCGGGTTTGCTTGGTAAGACAGGACCCTTGTGGATATGGCTTGAGGTTGAAAACAACACCGAGTCCTCCAGTGGGAACAGAAATGAGGGTTTTATCTCCAACCTCTTTGCTGATATTGGTGTGGTCTCTCAAGGAGAATGACCTAAGCCATGACTCGATGAGACAGAGCCTGGATCTGGATTCCTGGTACTGGTGCCTTAATCACGCCCTGCGTCGTCACCTTTGAGCATTAATCTGACACCGTGAATTTGTCCCAGAGCAAGAAATGTTGCTGCATTCATGTCTGGGGATCATGTGTTGCATCTGTCAGGGAGCATATCTGATTACGTTTAATGGAGAGCCCATAAATAATAAATTTTTTGGAAGTGGGCTGTTTGTGAAGAGGCTGGAGCCAGTCCTCAGTGTGTTCTCCCAGGGGTGTCTCTGCTTGTCTTTGTGATGCTTCTGCTGGGGTCTGCCCAGCAAAGGGTGGTGCATGCCCCTTGGTGGGTAGACACGTGTTTGTCGAGGCAGAGCTCCATCACTGCTTGTCCCCATCCTTCCCTGCCCCCCTGCGTGGGAAAACACACTTTCAAGTTCAATGTTGCCTTTTCCATCAGCTGGGTGATAATAGAGGTGAATCTTCCAATTGCTCCTTTTCTCCCCGCTCCTTTGCTGTGCACGACCTCTCTCTATTTATAACCTGCTGCATTCGGGAGTTGTTTCCCTGAGCTCTCATGACCTCGGTGGTATTTTGACTTTGGGGTATTTAAGAAGCAGCATTGTAGGCATCTTGCATGGTCGGGCGTGACTATTGTTGTTGCCAGCCGAATAGTACTTATATTTTGGCTGGTTCTTGCGGTCTCACCTTTCAGTAGCTGAGGGAAGAGCCCCTTTGGGCTCTCTGTAGCCGCTCTCCTGTCTATTTACAGCTGTACACAGCAACCTTGTTTATTAACAAGTTCATGGAAGTGGAATCCTCTGGAATAGAAATCACCATGCTGCGGGCTGTGTCTAGAGAGAGGTTTGGTACAAATGCCTTGGCCCATCAGTTGCATTGAGATGGCATAATTGTCATCTTTGGTACTCCCCTAGTTCTGCTCCAAACAGCATTTTCTCAAATGTGTCTTTTTTTTTTTTTATAACCCAAACTGTCCATTTTTTTAAAGCTGTCTCATTCAAATGCCTCTTGGGTCAAAAAAACCTTATTCCTTTCCCCACTTCCACTGTATTAACTACCACATCAGCACCTTCCTCTGCAATTTTTATTTCTTGCAGAACTGAGTTTTCCTATAAAACTTTTAATTTTCATTACAAGGTGACCAGGATCATCTAGGTGGATCCTGTAGCTGTTTAAACAACTAGTTGGCCATTGTAGGGTGGTGCTGGAAAAGAACATTGGGCTTCAAAACTCTTACAGACACCTGAAACTGTGCTCAGGGGGCTCGCAGGAGAGAAGATGGGAGTAGGGCCCAAAATCCATATTTTTGAGCAATATTCAAACTATCGGTTATTGATGTTTCAGAGTGTACTTTATAGTTAGTGAATATATTAGAAGTTGCACTGTTTTTGAAACCTAATTCTGGTCTTCCTGGGTCTGTGTGGGCTGTGGTGTCTCCTTCACCAGGATCCTTCCTGGAGTACATGTGCTATGTTGGTGTTCCCCCAAGATTGTGAGGTGTCTTGACTCATCAGGGGGATGGTGGCTGTTGAAATATGGACATCTGTGTCTAAACCCAACATACAGTGTGCTTTGGGCATCTCGGTGGTACGTACCATCTTAGATGTCCTGGGTTTAGATCTTTACTGTAGTTTTACTTACTTTATCCGGATCAATTGATTCTTAAGTAAACCTGGATCACTGGTAGGCCTGCTCTATTATCAATGACAGACTCTGAACAGCAGCACTCAAGGCTCTGTCTTTGCTGTGGTTCCTAAAACGAGTGTCTGGAGGCACTGCCAGCATCTCTGTGCCATCCTCAGGCTGGGCATGGCAGGAGGTGATGGGGTGGGAATCATGGACAAGTCGGTGCCCACAAAGGAGACTTGAGCCCTGAGGTTGAAGAACTTTGTCTGGACTCTGACAGTGGCTCCATCACTTGACTGAGGAGGAGTTTGGTCCAGCCTGGGAGCTCCCCTCTTTGGGGTGTGTGCTGCAGAGCGCCCTTCCTTGGCTACGAAGGGGGGCAACTGCTTGCCAGACTCCTCAGATAAAAATTGTGATAGCACCTTATGTTTTTAAAGATCATCTAAGACGTGCCTTGCTTCTTGCTAGTAAATAATTCCAGGTGGATTCACAGCTGGTGACAAATCGGGTGAAACTCAAGTGACTGTTGAAAATTATATTCCTGGTTTGGAAGAAATAGAAAAAAAAATCTGGCCTGTGAGTTTCCAAACACAAAATACTGTACAACAGGGGGAAATGCACCCCTGCTTCACAGTCTCAAACAGTTTGATTCATGTGGGCATTGGGATTAATGTTTGTGAGTGCTATTTTATACTGGTATCGTTGTATATTGAGATGAGGCATAGCTGGGGACAGTAAGCAGGTATGGTTCCTCCAGGGGCCTGAAGGACTGGGCATTTCTCTTCTTACTGTCATCCTGAGGCATCGCAAACAGATTTAAAGAAAGTCCCTGAGTGTATTTTTCTCTTTTTAGGTTTAAACCATCTGTCCTTTGATCCCACCAGCAGCAGCAAGTCTCTGCAGCTGGGCAGCGCTGCTGGCCCACGGGTGACGGAAAGCCCAGCCGAGAATGGAAGCGATTTGGGCAAGAAGAGGAAGAGAACGAGCGTCCCTCCAGGTGAGCCCTGGAGCAGCTCGGTGGCTGGCAAGAGAGCAGGCACAGGAATACAGACCAAAATGCTGCTGTGCTCTGCAGAGAAAAAGAACAAGCATGTGGCCTGGTGGGACATGGAAGTAGGCAGCTAAAGGCCTAGCTGAATCACTGAAGGAGATTTGGATGCTTAATGAAGCTCTGTGTGTGTGTGATGTTAATAGTTCCTCCTGGGTTGGCAGATAACCCTGCTAGACCTCAGGCAGCATCACTGGTACCTCTGCTGTCAGCAATGACATTGTTCTGTGCTGTGTGTCCCCTTTTGGTGTGAAGAGAAGTGTCTTTGGCAGTGGAAGTGACCTCTGCTGGAACAGACTGGCCACCTCTGCTAAACCCAGTGCTGTTATGGCAATTTATACCCGTTGAGTGTTTGTCCTTTGTTCCTAAATCTCTTGGGAGGATTCACAGTGTCCCCTTTACCTTTAATTGTGTTCCTTTAAGGTCCCTTAGAGCTGTTGATTGTAGTGGATGAACCATAATTTATTCAGCTGCTCTTGGAAGGCAGTGTTTTCACAGACCTGTAAAATGTTGTCTGCTCGAGAGGGACACAGCTGGGGCGGGTGTTTTTCATTTGGCTCTTGCCTATCTGTTAGGTTCACACCTGGGTTTGGATGCTGATACCGCAGAGCCTTGTGGGCAGCGTGTGCCCTGGGGAGCAGTTCAGACAGGCACTAAGCTCTTGGTCTCTTTTTTCCCCTCCCGGCAGATGGTGGCCGAAATCTAAGCCTGGAGTCAGTTCCGATGGGCCTGCCGATGTCCGACCCGAGCGCCTGGAGCACCGCCATGAACAACCTGGGGATGGCCCCCATGGGGATGACGGGACAGCCCCTCCTGCCCGGTACGTCTGCTCCGCCGGGCCCTGCCACCTCCGCCTGCAAATACATCTTTGGGAAAAACCTCTTCACTTGAGTTAGATAAATGCCTACCGCCTACAAAAAGCTGTGTTTGAAATGCATTAATGCCTGCAAGTGACTCATTTGGAGGCCAGTGCTTTAAAACTGTTTCCAGAGGAAGAGAGAATAGATGGGTTTTGATGCAAACAATAGTTACTGAGAGGAGCTCTTGATACAGGCATTAGGAGGCTCCCACACAGAGCTCAGGAAACCAGTGACACCAAGTAAATAATTATTCCAAGCTGAACTGGAGCTGCTTAAAAGAAAGAGTGGGAGGGAGATGAAGAGGAGAGCAGTAGGGCAGTGAAATGGGTATGTCAGGAATGAGTAGAGGTTTCTGCTCCAGAAATGAACACCTTGTGGTCCCAAGCACATGTGCATGGGCGAGTCCTCCTCTCCAGGAGTTGTTACAGAGCTCCTGAGGAGCAGAGCTGTGCTGTACCTGGTTTCTCAGCAGTGCAGGAGGCCTGCACATCAAAATCCTGCAATGAAATGACTGTTTTAGTGTTCTACTGCATTAAGCGCATGAGGAGGATGCTGTCTCCTGCCTGAATAAATGTGGGCTCACCCGGGGAGGGAGTGTCTGTGTTGGCAGTGCTCTGCGATCCTATTTCTGCTCTTTTGGCACAGAGCAGGCAGTTTGCTGTGCAGCTGGTATTATATTTAACTGAGAGCATCACTTAACTTGCCGCAAGTTTTGCCTGCAGTCTGTACTCCTCTGTCCTCGAGGCCTTGTTTCACGTTTGCCTTGCTGTAGGGGTGGTGTCTACATGACATTCTCTTGCTCACATGCTTCGGACAAGTAAAAGTCAATACAAATCTGTCCTAGATACAAACACGAGTTTGAATCCAGTCTCCCATTCCCTGCTGTAAG
Source organism: Limnodromus scolopaceus (assembly GCA_028565335.1). Lineage (NCBI taxonomy): Eukaryota > Metazoa > Chordata > Aves > Charadriiformes > Scolopacidae > Limnodromus > Limnodromus scolopaceus. Next base: position 637,942 of record JAOXNO010000063.1, read on the forward strand.
GGTAGGGGAAGGCTTCTGCGTGGTGTTGGTTTTGATCCTTTTGAGATCAGGAGATCTGCACCCGACACAAATCGGAGGGTTTTGGAAGGAGCAAAATGATTTCTTTTTGATCTGGCTGCGAGAGAGCAGGGAAGGTTTGGACACTAGGTGGAGGTGGTGTCTACAGAGTGGAAAAGGAAGTAGTTTCTTTGAACAGAGAAAACCTATTTGGCTGAGGCAATTGGCAATTAAACAGTTTCTAAAAAGTTGTTCTCTGGTGTGTTCCATTACATATGAAGAGAAAGATCTGGGGGTCCTGGTAGACAGCAAAATGACAATGAGCAAGCAATGTGCTCTTGTGGCCAGGAAGGCCAACGGAATCCTGGGCTGCATAGGGAAGAGTGTGGCCAGTAGGTCGAGGGAAGT
>JAOXNO010000063.1:641669-652614 GCA_028565335.1 Limnodromus scolopaceus
CAATCCTGCTTCAGCAGGGGAGTTGGACTAGATGATCTCTATGGTCCCTTCCAACTCTAAAAATTCAGTGAAAAAAATTCTACACCCTAGGCTATAGCCGTTTCCTTCATCTCTTCCTTCCGTAATATCTTTTTAGTCAAAATTTGGTTCATGACCTTCCCTTAATGTTAATACTTTTGTACCCCTTACAGACTGCTGTGTAGTTTTTTGCCCTTTAGGATCCTCTGCATATTTTTTCTATATATACTTTACATTAGAACAGCCCTTTAAGCTGTGCTTGTGTAGCACCTCCCATGCTCAAGTTTGGAGGTGCTGGTGCCGCTCGTGTTCTGCGGCAGGAGCTCAACAAGCCTTTGCTTGTGCTGGGAGAGCGTTGGGAGGGCTCCAGGCTCCTGAGATCCTCTGTGTGCAAACAGCCTGGAAAATGTGCTTATTCTCCTATCGCACCTCAGCAGTGCTAGAGATCACTGCTCCGTGTCGTCAAATACCGAGTGTATGTTGGAAGGAGCCAGGAAGACACGGTCGTCTCTCAGGAGAGGTGGGCAGAGGAGAGGAATGTGTGCTGACGAAGCAAAAACTAACCCGGTCTGCTGTCTCTCTCCTGCTCTCTCCAGATCTGCCCCCTCCAGCCACAAGGGAGAGGCCCCCCGGGTGTAAGACGGTGTTTGTGGGGGGGCTGCCGGAGAACGGAACCGAGCAGATCATCATGGAAGTGTTTGAGCAGTGCGGGGAGGTCATAGCTATTCGGAAGAGCAAGAAGAACTTCTGTCACATCCGCTTTGCTGAGGAGTTCATGGTGGACAAGGCCCTTTATCTTTCTGGTAGGTGTGTTCCTGTCTCGGGTGGCAGCTTCAGCTCTGGGAAAGAGATGTAATGACTTGTTTGTGGTTACAGTGATAGGCTTTGCAATTGGGAGATTTGTCTGATGTTGTGTCACTTCCCCTTTTTTCTGCTGCTATTGCATTTCTGCTTAAATACATGAAAGCAGCTCCTGAGAGGAAAGCCAGTAGTGCTTTGTGACCTTGGGTACTGCAAACCACTGCGAAATACTGGCATGAGGTACGATAAGAGTCTGTCCCCGTCTTACCTGGATAAATGTCCAGCTGATTCTGTAGATAATGCTTAAGGATCCTATAAAAACTGGCAGTTGCTCTCAGTTAATTGGATGGCATGCTTCACTTTCATCAATATTTTTTTCCCTGTTAATCATCAGAACTGAAGCACCCGGGCTCCCCTTGCCTCGGGAGCCCCTGCTCTGTGCCTGTGGGGCTTTAAAAGGTTTGTTTGGTGGAGGACAGAGACCTCATGGTTGGTGTTTGCAGACTCTGTGACTGGCAGATTGTGTTTTTCCAGCCGAGCCCGTGTTTGCTGTGCTGGTTACATCTGCCCCAAGCAACCTGGGCTCTCCACCTGATTCTTTACCGTTCTAGAAAACACAGTAATACTCTCTATTTCCGTGCTAAAATCCCTTCCAAATCCATTCTGTCAGTGTAGTAACAGAGCAGGGTACTGCCTCCAGAGGCCATGCCATCTCCGGAGAGATGAGATGGCCAAGATAAGCGAGGGTCATGCTCTTTGCTGTTTAAAATAATGGAAAACTTTCTGTAGTGTGTTCTGACTGACTGTAAGCATGGTGTCTCGCTCCAGAGACTGGTGAATTGAGTGAGACTTGCAATGCCCCCTTGGTAAGAGCTGTGTCTCTTTGTGGTTACCCCTTCTCTGCAGCCAACAACCTCTTCAGCTGTGGGCATTCTCCTCTTACAGCTTCTCCTGCCCAAACCCGTGGTCATGTGCAGCGTCCTCCGCACATGAGTGGTGTTTCTGGGTTTGTTCTTTGCACAAAGTCTCTCCATAGTTCAGATTTTCTTCCCTGCATCCCACCTGTGCTTTTCTCAGCCGCAGAGAAGATCCATTAGCATGTTTGTGCATCCAGAACAGGAGTCCTGCAGACGATGCTGATGGGGAGAAGAGTTCCCACATGGTGGATGAGCACCTTTGCTGACCTTATCCCTGCTCTCACTGGGTGATGGGGGCTGTTCCAAAGGTTACCACCATCCATCTGCTGTCCTCTTTGCTGTGTCTCACCTCTCACTCCCCTCTGCCCATCCCCAACTGCTGGAGTTTGTGAAAGTGTGGAAGAACCCAAGGCACTTCTTGCCTTCCACATGAGAGCTGGGCTTAGTCCCACCGACTGAGAGGTTACGTGCAATTAAATGGTTGATATTCGAGACCCAGGACCTGTTCAGGGGAGGAACAGCCCATGTAAGATCTTATCTGGGATGTGCAAAGCACAGGCAGAGAGCAGCAACCCCCCCTAATGATGTTTCCTTTTCCAGCATCGCTTTCTGTGCACTGAACTCTTCTCTCCAGGGCCTTTCTGGCTCTGCAGGAACGAGGGATGGGTGCTGGTGGGTGGTTGGAACTTGAGGTGTGTCACCTGTCCCCTCTGAACGCTGCTGTCACCACCGCCAGGCTATCGCATCAGGCTGGGCTCCAGCACGGACAAGAAGGATACGGGGCGCCTGCACGTGGATTTTGCTCAGGCTCGGGACGATCTGTACGAGTGGGAGTGCAAGCAGCGGATGCTGGCCAGGGAGGAACGGCACCGCAGGCGGCTGGAGGAGGAGCGCTTCCGCCCGCCCTCCCCGCCTCCCGTCGTCCACTACTCCGACCACGAGTGCAGCGTTGTCGCCGAGAAGCTGAAAGGTAAGAGGTTCTGTGGGCCACGGCCACCCTTCTGCCCAGGGGCTGGGATGGGGACTCGTGTTCTCCAGGGGTCGCCTTGAGCTGAAATGATGGTGCCATCTAGACCTTGCAGAGCCCGTTCAGGCTGAGCCCTCACCCTGCACATAGCAGCTCCTGGCCATCTCGCTTCAGAATTGTTTGTCTTTTCGTAAAAACAAACCCGAACTTGAGTACAACAGTTTCTTCCAAACCATTTGTGTTCATGTTAAAAGACACTAAGTCCTAAGACCTCCTTTGAAGCTTAAGACCGATGCGCAGCCTGATTATTTTGGAGCTGAAGGGTATTTTCTTTATGAAAGAGCACTTCATGAAGTTTTCCGGTAGGTTTCTAACAGTTGGTCCTCCTCTTGTTGCACCTCAACAGCTCGTTTGCTGCATCAGCTCGATGTTAGACGTGCCTGCCTTTCTGTAGCCTTGTACTCGGATAATACCGTGCTTTCAAGAGTTGTGGTGAGCTGCCCGAAGTGAGAGCAGTTCAGTGGTGCCAGATGAGGGGTCTGGAAGCTGCACAGGTGACCCTGGATTTCTGGGGTGTAAAGGTGTCCTTTCCTGCTGCAGATGACACAAAGTTCTTGGAAGCCATCCAGACCTTGCTGACCTGGATCGAGCGGGGAGAAGTGAACAGGAGGACAGCCAACAACTTCTACTCCATGATCCAGTCGGCCAACAGCCACATTCGCCGGCTGGTGAACGAGAAGGCGGCTCACGAGAAGGAGATGGAAGAAGCTAAAGAGAAGTTCAAACTGGCTCTCTCAGGGATTCTGGTTCAGTGTGAGTAGTGTTTCTGTGCTGAGTGTCAGTTGTCTCCTGTTGTAGGGAAGACACTTAATTCCTAGAGTCTGGAGGGACCACACTAAAAGGGCTCCAGGAAGAGAAGTAGCAATCGCTTCTGTGCAGCTACGGTTAATTTATGAGCACGCAAAAGTCTTGAGTGGTACTTTTTATTAGAGTAAGAGTCCACATCTGGGGGGAGGAGAGAATATATTCTTAAGTTTTTTTCCTCTTTTAATTATAGTCTTATTAGTAGTTCTGTCATCTTTTCACCTCCACTTCTGTGCACAGACAAGGTAAGTCCCTGGGAATCTGGTGCCTCAGCGGAGTGTACAGGATTTATTCGCCAAAGGTAGGACGCAGCAGAGTGTTCCCAGCGCCCTCTTCTCAGTCCTGAAAACCTGTGGCAAACCAGCATTTGGAACCTGGGCCTTTCAAATCCTAGTTCTTTATTAAACCATGAAATGAAGGAAAAGAGGCATGGGCTATATTACTTCCGAGATGTGATTTGTAACAGTTCCCCAAACCATTCATTGCCTCTTACACATCCTTTCTTTAGTAAGTCTGAATTACTTACTTTTTTTTTTTTACTTCTCCACAATTGTACTGTCTCTTGAGCCCCTTCGCTGGGTTGTGAGCATTCTTAACTTCTGGTTTTATATTCAATAATTTTGGCTGTTACTTGTTTGATACTTTTTTTTTTTTTAAAATTCTGTTCACGGTAAAAAACCAAACCTCTGGGCAGACAGTCCAGAGGGAAATACAGTAAGTGCTGCAGAGCAAGTAGTCATAGGCAGCAGCACACAGCTCTGCTCTGTAAAACACCCACTGGTATCTCAGCCACCCTTAGGTTAATCGAAGTAGCAGAGAGCTGAGTTCATTTTGTAAGAATTATGCCCACTACAACATGGCAAGTGTTAAAAAAAAAAAATAAAAAAATAAAAAAATCAGGTAGATGTGTGTCCTGCTGTTGGGCGAGCTCTCATGCAGGAGAGGCACTTTGTATTTCTAAAAACCTCTATTTTTTCCAAAACCCTCAAATTTTCTAGAGAACTAGAAGGAATAAATCCCAGGAACCAAAAAAGCTGTTGGCTGATGGCAGAGTGCGTTGCCTGGGGTCAGCCCAGGCGGGATGTGGCTGTGCTTGGGCTGTGGCACCGCCCTTTGGGTGCCATCCCCGAGTGCCAGCTCTCCCAGTTGTACCTAATCAGCCTGTTTTTGAGAGCGAGCTGCCCGGCTCTACTCGTGACACAGGCCGTGTTGCACAGCAGATTTGGGTATTTTTGAGTGCAGCCCGTGCCTGCCGTTTCTCCAGCGGAACGCAGGTGCCATGTCCCCGGTGACAGTGACCCTGTGAGCTTTTGACACTGGCCTGGCCAAGTCCCTGCTTCTCTTTCCAGGCCCCGCGTCCCCTTCCTGAGCGTAGCTGCAGCACAGTACAGTGTTATAAGAAAAAGTTAGCCAAACCACCTGCCTGATTCCACTTTTTTACTCCTTTACTCCTCTTGTTCGCCCTCTCTGGATGATATTCTGGCCTGATTTGACTCCTGATTTGACACTACAGTCGAGCAGATAGTGGCCGTGTACCATTCTGCCTCCAAACAAAAGGCTTGGGACCATTTCACGAAAGCTCAGCGTAAGAACATCAGCGTGTGGTGCAAACAAGCAGAGGTTGGTAATTTTTTATTGTGTTAGATCCTCCAGCGCAGTCTCTTTCTTGTCAGGATATTGATGTTAAGTTTGCACGATGGTTGCGTGGATAACACCACCTTAATTCACAGTGTCAGATGGGAATTACTCAGTCGGCTCTTGTGTCACAGGTAATCAGTTACAGGTAATTACCATGTTACAGGTAATCAGTTTTCTCTTGGTATTTATGTTACCAGTAGCAATACATTGAGATCTGATGGAAGTTGTGCACAATAATAATAATTACAGGTCTATTTCCTGCTGGTTTTAATGTTAAATCAAGAGGGATTTCTAGAGAGATGTTAAAAAAACCCCAACACACCCTAAGTGCCACCAGAGATCTCTTTTGTCACATACTTATTGACAGAGTTGAGAGGTGGGAATTATTGCAGCTGGGCAGTCTGAAAAACCTGAGGATGTTCTCATATTTGTGTATTTATGCTGTGCAGTGGAATTGCTAGTGAAATACAGGGTTTAAAGGTGGTGCCGAGGATGGGGATGATGGAAGAAGGCATGTCACTCGTGTGATGGGTCTCCTGGGCAGAGCTCATCTCAGTTCTGTGTCCCTTCCCTAGAAAGGGGAACAGGAGTATTGTCACGCTGGGGTATGAATAGTCTTGGAGGAAAGAGCAAGAAATTGTATTTTTCTTGCTCATTAAGCTTTTAGAGTAGGGTGGAGCTTGAATCAATTTTTACCACTGGCAGTAAAAACTTCTTCCAGGTAGTAGGACCCAGGTGTGACGTATAGAAAAGAGCTGCTATGAAAAATACCTGCCCTTTAGCCTAATCCACAGAGACGCTGCTGCATTTGGAAACATTCCTTATTCACTGCAGAAACGCTAGCAGCTTGAAGCTGAACTTGTCATTTGTGTGTCAGAAGTAAGGCAAAGCAGATGCTTTCTCATCTCAGCATCACCTTCGAAGGTTCCCAGCCCGGTGGGTTCAGCAAAGCTGTGCTGGGAATATCGACCTGGCCGTGGGAGGTGGCAGCTGTGGTGAGGGATGGAAAGGAGCCGGTGTCTGGCACCATTGTCTCTGTGTTCCCGTTGCAGACATTAACAGCCAAGAGGGTCTTGTCTGCACGTGCTGCCGATGGGTCAGGTTTGGGTGACAAATCCTGCTCTGCCTGATAGTTTGGGATTTTCATTTTCCTTTGTTTCCATTCCTGTGCTGGGAAAGCAAAAGGTATTGACAGCTGGAGCTCGTTGCGTGGATTTCCAGAGCACTGTGTGGCCAGGAGAAAAGGAACCTTCTTGAGATGGAGAAGGGGGAGGTACTGAGTGAAGAAGTGTTTCCCTAATGTTTCCCAGTAGTTCTCTGGAAGAGCAGTTTTCTGGCTCCCAGTTGTGGATCCTGGCACACGGCCGTCCCACGGGAGCCTGGGTCTATCCATGTGGATTAGGTACAGCTGGAAGTCTGGAGATGCTTCATGACACCCCCCAGGCGAAGGCACTGCTAATAGACACATGTGTTCTGACGTGCTTGGTTATTCCTCGGAACAAGGGCTCTCATATGCAAGCTGCAGAGTAGCAAATAAAGAGCGAGGTTGGATTTGAATGACAGCCTCTTGTTGAGTTCCTCGTCCGTACGATGCTGAAATGCTGTTCAGCTGCTCCTTCTCACATCTCTCCTGTGACATTCAGGGCTCTGTCTCAGAAGCAGAGCCTTCAGCTGGAGAGGTTCTACCTGTCATCTGTTCTACCCAAACCCCCATCCCTCAGACGTATGCACTGATTTCTGGTAGGGATCCACAGCTTCTCTGGGCAACCTGGGCCAGGCTCTCACCACCCTCACACCAAAGAACTTCTTCCCCAGATCTCATCTCAATCTCCCCTCTTTCAGTGTCAAACCATTCCCCCTCCTCCTATGGCTCCTCTCCCTGATCCAGAGTCCCTCCCCAGCTTTCCTGGAGCCCCTTTAGGGACTAGAAGGGGCTTTAAGGTCCCCCTGGAGCCTTCTCTTCTTCAAGCTGAACCCCCCCAACTCTCTCAGCCTGTCCTCACAGCAGAGGGGCTCCAGCCCTCCCAGCCTCTCCGTGGCCTCCTCTGGCCCTGCTCCAACAGGTCCATGTCCTTCTGATGCTGGTGGCCCCAGAGCTGGAGGCAGCACTCGGGGGGGGTGTCTCTGCAGTTGGTAAAGAAGCAGATGATTGATCCTCCACAGCGTTGGAAAACTAAGTGACTGTGTCTTCCTAGGAAGTTTCCAGCTATGATCTCCCCATGAGACTGCACTTCTGGGACTTTCTTCCCAAATCCCACTGAGTCAGACTTTACACAGTAGCTAAAGGAGGAGCCGATGTTTCCTCTCATACCTGGTGAGCCAGGTGGAGAGGCTGATTCCTGTTATGCCTCCACTTAGAGCCCTAGTGCTCCTCTTCTTTCCCGCTTACTGAGATTGCCTTCTGTGCCTGGGGTGGGAGTGCTCTCTCCATTTGGAGCTGTCTTTGGTTCCAAGGTAAGTTCTCCCGGTGAGAAGAGGCAGCGAGACCACCGGTGAGGCCTCTTCCAGGAGTGCTTGCTGCTGGGCTCCCCCAGCTTAGGGCCTTCTCTTGAAGGAAGGTGGACCCACAAGATGCATCTTCTTGGTACGGCTTTTGGCAGAATTTAATCCTGTGGGTCATGGCATCAGAGGACAGCCTGGTGGGCAGCTCAGGGAACGGGGATGTGGTGGTGGAGTTGTTAGAATAGGCTAAGGGTTTATTTTATCAGTGGTGACTTAGGCGGTTTTCCCAGGTGGTGTTGGCAGGTCCTGTATTAGCAGGCAGCTCATTGAGAAGCCATGGAAGCTTGGGAGCTGGTGAGCCACCATGCTATGGGAGCTAGCAGCCAGCATGTTCCCTTGCTTAGGAAGGACCTCACTCAAGTGTTTGGCTTCTGATGCTTTTTCCTGTCTCATCCAGGGCTGCCCTTGGGCGCAGTCAGGGCTCTGGTGAGCCATGGCATGGGCAAGCCTGGCCCCGTGCTCTGCTCTGCACAGCCATCCCCAGCTTTGAGGTCACTTTAGCTGTTGAGCAGAGTCAGTTAAAGATGATGGGAAGATGTTCCTCTGATCTCCCACCCAATTGCCACGTTGGGTGGTCTCCAGAGTGGGCAGGAATTGCTTTAGAAGTGTAGCCAGCGCTGCCCATCGCGCTCAGGTTGGCCTTGTTCTTGCAGTTTCCCCATTGCTATGCCCAAGGTCCATCCCAGCTGAAACGTGGTCGTTATCCCTGTTGCCTGCTCTTGGTGGACACATGCCGGGTGCTGGCGAGCAGAGCTTTTGAAAGCTTCAGGCCGTGACAGTAAAATCTACAAAGAGCTGGAGGTTAACTTTATTTCATAAACAGATCTTCTGTATCTTTTCTCCTGTGACTGTTGCTGGGGTGTGTGATCCCGGTGAAGCTGTGGTCAGTGGTCACTGGGTAGGGACGCTTGGCCGCCTGTGCCAGCCTCTAGTAAGTATTTCTGGTATCTCCATCTCTGTGGGTAACTGACTCTTGTTTTCCAAATGTTGCTTGTCCTGCTCCGCAGAGGGGCTGGAGAGGCTGGGCAAGGTGTCTCCTTGCCTTGTAGACAGGGTGGTGCGTGTCCATCCAGAGCTCTGCCTCCAGAGCAGAGGATGAAGCACGGGAGGATTTGGGGGGGCTTGGCCAGCTCTGCTTGGCCCAGGTGAATGGGGCAGAAGGGGCACATGCAGGCAGGAGCTGGGGTCGCTCAGGGACCAGCGTAGGAGGTATCATTTCTGCTCCTTTCTCATCCCTGAGGTGGACCAAGGCTGGGACAGTGGAGAGGATCCCAATGGCCAGTGGGAGAGTCACTGGTGGAGGTTGAGCACAGGGGGAGAGAACCTTTGGGTGCACCAGCATTGATGAGGGTCAGGAGGTGCCTGGGCCATCTCTGGCCTCATCTGTGCTTGCAATTCCTGTTTCCAACTGGTGTGACCTGGCGCAGGTAGGTTTTGGGGGTGCAGGAGGCAGGGAGGAACGCGGTGGACAGCTCTGTGGGTCATGGACATGCTGCAGTGGGGCAGAGGGGTCCATGGCGAGGTGGTACCGGGCAGCGTGTAGGCCAGTGCTTGGAAGGTGTGGGAGAAGGAAACACCAGGGAGATGGGTCATGAGCCACCGGGCTACGTGTGACAGGGGGCACATCACTGGTGGAGGTGCTGTCACAGGTGAATTAAGAGACGTCATTGTTGTGGGGTTAACAAAAAGGTTTTTACTGATGTTTAAGCAATGATCCAATGATAATTAATCGATGACTGAATAATAATTAAATGGTAATCAAATGGTGGTTAAGCAGTAACTGAATAGTAATTAAAAGGTGACTTGACAGTGATTGGGCAGTGGTCAAACACTCTGCTACTTACTATGCTTCTAGTAATTAAGCTATAGCTGGAGATACATATATATAAATATTACTAGAATAAAACAGACTTTTAGGCCTAATATAAAATGTCGCTTACCTCGTTACAGATATCAGATGGGGGTAAGGGGTCTCTCAGCCTTTAGAGGTGTCCCTGGTTGGGGGGAAAGCGCCGTGGGCCCGGGAGGCTCCAGGGATTTGTGGTGCCCAGTGATGGACCCGTAGCCAGAGCCCAGCAGGGAAGGGGCAGTGCCCGGGGGAGGCTCCGAGGTTGGGCAGCGCTGGGCGCAGGAGAGGCGTGTGGACACCGAGCGGGGCAGATGCGGGGAGGGAGATCACCGAGAAACTGTGCTGCAGGAAAGGGGACGTGCCTGCCCTGGGCAAAGAGCAGAAGGGAGATGGACGAGTCTGTAATACCAGCAGCACTGATGGATTGACTTATGGTAGATCTTGTCCCTGATCTAATAGTCTGTGCCAGTTTCTTTATATCGTTTCCCCTTTCTTGTGTCATAGAGTTGGATTTTGCAGACTTAGATTTCATCATCTTTTTATCCAACCAGTCTGTTCCTCGTAATCTGTATTTACAAAACCCACTCTAATTTCTGAACCTTAGGAAATTCGTAACATTCATAATGATGAACTAATGGGTATTCGAAGAGAGGAGGAAATGGAAATGTCTGATGAAGAAATCGAAGATCCATCAGAGATGAAAGAAACAGAAGAATCAGGTAAAAAAATCTGTGTTTGCTACTGAGAGGTGCTCTTTGTCCAGAGGAGCTTGTTTTCTAAAGAGACATCACAAACAGTGGTTGGGAGAAATTCATTTTGGTACTCTTAGTTTGTAACAGGGTGCTGGGGCGAGCCCTTGGGGACTTCTTGCCCCCAGTTCTTCATCTTTTGACTCCTGCCCGCCCTGTTCTCCAGTGCTGGTGTCACAGGTGGAAGCCCTGAAGGAAGAAAACGACAGTCTGCGCTGGCAGCTGGATGCCTACCGCAACGAGGTGGAGCTGCTCAAGCAGGAGCAAGGCAAAGCCAGCAGGGACGAGGACACCACCAAGGAGCAGCAGATGAAGCTTCTCCAGCAGGCTCTGCAGGGCATGCAGAAGGTGGGCCTGGGCTTTTCTATAGCCATGGCCTTGCTGTGAGGGCCAAGGGGCTGTGATGTGGAGCTGAAACACAAGCAGAAGCATCTGGCTTTCAGTGGCATCAAAACTGGCAAATGGGAGCAGCTTTCTCTCATTTCCAGTTGCCAAAAAAAACCCCAAACAAGCAAACATTCAAACCAGTGACTGTGTATGAACTGATAAGTGACATGGAAACATGTGTTGGTTTTTTTCCCATTGGTTGGACTAGATGATCTTAAAAGGTCCCTTCCAACCTAGGTGATTCTGTGAGAGT
>JAOXNO010000063.1:694614-717115 GCA_028565335.1 Limnodromus scolopaceus
GCTGTGGGTGAGGAGCTGCTGTGGGTGAGGAGCTGCTGTGGCTCAACTCCTGAAGGTGCTTCCCGAGAACCTGTCTGGAAGTTCAGTAGAGGGTCAGGCCGCTTATTTCAGCGGCTGTAGCTGCTTTAATCTCCAGCCAAATTTCACTTTTCCCGAGGGGAATGAAGAAACCTCTCTGTGTTTTGTGGGTGCTGGTGTCCTGGGTAGCTGCAGAGCATTTGGACACTGGAACGCTGCAGGTTCTGCTGGAGGGTGGGAGGTGAGCTGCTGAATGGGCGTCCTGGTTTTGTAGGAGGCTGAACCATCTGCAGAAATTCAATGAGCCCCGGGAGCTGCTTCAGTATTGCAGTCAGCGAGTCAGCCCTGTTGTTTGTGTGCCAGCTTGTTCGGGTTCAATGCAGTGGGTTTTGGACCTGTCGGGCTGCAGTTCAGTACTTCCAAAATGCCATTTTTATCCCCCCTCCCTCTTCAGGAACTTCTGTTTTTTTCAAACATTTAGTGACTGTACAAGGAAAGAGCGTGTATACTTTGGATTGAATAGCCTGGGGAGGTGTCTGCGAGCAGGATGAAATCCACTGCTTTGACAAAAAATGTGTAAAATCAGGTACATCTCGTGTGCTGAGCAGCTCAGGTGGGTTTCATGGAGAGGGAGATGCTGGAAAGGTGACTTGTGTGCGCAGCGCTCGGGGCCCGGCTGCTTTGTAGTGTTTGGGGCGTCCCAGCTGTAATTCTCCCGCAGTTTGGCAGCGTCTCTGTGGCTCATTAAGGCCAGGTCCCCGGGGGCTTCTCAGCAGCTCTTGCCAGGGCTCCGTTCTCCTCCCGTAACCCCCTTCCCATTGTGACAGGGAGGCTCTCAGGAGGCTTTTCTCACCAAGGATTTTGTGCTTTATGTTCTCTTTGTGCCTTGGAAAATCCCCTTCTAAGTCTGTTGTAGCCTGTATTTCAGTAATTTGGGCATTTTCTACTTTGTTGAGCAAGAAGCAGAACTGCAGTGTCCCCAAAATAAGCCTTAACCTGATACCACACGGTGCTTTTTTGAATTTCAGGCTGTGCTGTGATGTGTGGCTGTGCAGTGATATATTTTTGGGAATAAGGGAGAGAATATGAGCCTCTTGCTAGACTAGTTCTTGGATCTGCCCGTTACGGTATCAGGAATCTCATTTGAGAAACGTTACTGAGCCTTGAAGCATGTCTGGGTTTAAATGAGGCGAGTGCATATGCTCCGTGTGCTTCCCTACCATGAAGTGGAAAACGAGTGCTTTATATAAAGCCCACATTTGGCTGGTACTGTTGGTTTTCATGCTGCCTTGAAGACTTTTCTGTATTAGGATCTTCTTAGCTTGCATCCAAGTCATTTTTCCCCTTGGTTTTGGGGCAGATAATGGCTGGTGGGATCTGGAGATGCTGCTGTGAGCTGCTACGTGGTGGACCATGCCAGACTGAAGCTGTGGGGGTGGTCCCTCTGGACCCCGACATGGGGCGAGGATGGAGAGAGGTCCTGGAGCACCTTCGCTGCTGTGTCTCCATAAGCCCCTGACTTTACTCTGCTTCTCGTCAGCACGGACTTGGGCTGTAGCTCCTTGAGCACGGTCTGTGGCCACCTCACCTTGGAAACTCATCCAAGAAGTCTACCTCCTTGCCTGTAGGGATGGTCTGCTTCCTGGAGCTTTCCTCGGGAAGGAGCAGGCCATGAGGACAGCTTGGGTTGGGATCCAGTTGAAGACCAGAGATTTAGACAGGAGGTGGCCTTAGAGTCTCCATCCAAGATCGTGATGTTCTCAGGATGAGAGCGATGTCAGATCCATTCCTCATGCGGGAGCGGTCTCCGGGATGAAAGCCACCTGCAGTTATTCTGGCTGGTTCACGTCGGGTCCTGTGTTAATCACCCTCTTCCCGTTTGCGCCGGGAAGGCCGGATGAAGGGAGTGACATCTGGCTGAGTGTCGGTGCAGATTTGCTGACCTGAGGGTGGCCTGTGGACACTTTGGAGTCATCGCTGACCAGCCGCACAGGTATGTTTTCAAAACAAGGCTCTAGCTCAGCTGATTCTCCCCCGCAGAGCCGGGCTGGGCAGCTGGTGTCACCATCCTGCGTTTCCAACAAGGGTGGAAATGGCAGAGAAGCAGCATGGAAACTGCTGCAAAGAACTGAATTTAGTCTGGAAAATACAGAAAACTTAAAAACCAGCAGCAAAACCCCCTCAGCTGTCTGTTGTGTGGTACAATCACAAACTGCTGGTAAATCTGGTCTTCTGCATTGTCGAGTTGGGCTGCTTTTTGTCAAAACATGAACCTGAAAAGGAGCTGGGAATGTTTGTGAAGAAACTCTGGGCTGTTAGAGACTCCTGTGGTGGTTTTATGCTTCAGGACCAGGGAGGAGGTTGCTGAGCTAAGATTTTGGCATTTAACTAAAAGTTAAAATAGAAATTACAAAAGGTTTAGGAGGAAGAGCAATAACCCAGCAAAAGAAAGCCGCCTGACTTGTGCTTGGCACTCACTGTGTTCCTGTACGATGAAACTTCTTCGAAATAGCAGGGATTTCTGGGGAAAAGCACTGAGATGTCCGGGATCCCAGTAAACGCACTGGTGTGTGGCTGGGAGGAGAGCTAAGCAGCACCTAACTTTGGAGACAGGAGCGGGCATTGGGAAATGCAAGGTGTAGTCTTGGGTTTCTGGGAGCCTGTCTCTCTGAACAGGCCGGTTACTTGGGGCGTCACAGGCGTCACTTGCCCCAGAGGAACAGGGAAAAAATCAAACCTCCCTTTTCTGTAAAGTGTTTGCAGCAGCAAACCATTGCTGTAATCAGCGGTGGATGATTGGGGGGGATTTTTAATCTAATAAATAAAATACTGGAACACCTTGCTTCTGGAGATACGCTTTTCGGGCAAGTACATGTGATTCTGTGAAGAACACGTTTATTCAGAAGCCAAGAGTGGTTTCTCTTGAGCTGAGGATGGAACCAGCTGGGGTTGATGTTTTCCTCTGGGCTGAGCGGCGTGAGGTGGAATGATGAATTATTCCAGAGGAGGTGGTAGGAGTGTGGACCTGGGACATCAGCTGTGACTGTCCGTGTGCCTGGCAGTGACCCCAGTAACACGCTGTATCAGCCCCATCTGCAGAAGTGCCCGGGAAACCCAAAATATCCCAGGATCTGTTTGGTGGGATGTTCCCTGGTGGAAGGTGCCTGGTGCCCGGCTGGGAGGGTGTCACACGCATGGAATATCATCTCCCTGAGGCCCTGCGAGTACGTGTCAGAAAGCAACAAAAAAAAACCCCAACAAGCCCTAAAACAATCCAAGTCTTTGTGTTGGTCTTGTATTGGGAGATTTCCCAGTTTCTCTAAGCCCATCCATTGTTCCCGACCAGCCCAACGCAAACAGCTCACCCCGTGTTTGTTTGCCTTCCCTCCAGCCCAGGAGGAGATGCTGCCTGGAGCCATGGGATGGTGACAGCCTTGTCCTGGGGCTCCATCCCACCTGCTCCAGCCTGAGGGGACAATTCTCCAGTCCTCTGCTAGCCCTGAACCCCTCTTGGTCACCAAAGAAGGGAGCTTTCATCTCCTATGGGAGAGGGAGAAGCGGGTGATGCTCGAGGATGAAGCAGTTGTTTGCTTTTCAGAGGAGAATCAGGCCGGTGGGCAGCGGGGAGTGAAGGTAGGTAAATTAATGCTTTTGGGACCATACACTTAAAACGCAATGACAAAAGGCACATTGATGATATTAATCGAGCTGCTAAACCCTTCTGTGAAGTGATTTGTGTGCTGTTGGGGGAGCCCAGCCATTGCTGATCGCAATGTGTTTTAGGAAATTTCATTTTTCCCTGAAGATACTGTATGTCACGTCCTGCACCTGAAGGTGAAAAATGGTGATGGTGTGAAAACTGCTCGGTTATGGGCTCACCGGGGGGTATAATTCTGCCTGTACAGGAGGGGAGACGGGCTGGGGTCACTTCAGACAGCACGGAGGATTGGAGCAGGGAATGACTTGGAAAAATAATATCTTCTCTTTTGTAAAGCTACAGAATGGTACTTCCAATGGCTCCACTGGTGGCTGGACCCTGGTTTGTTTTCAGCTGAGAGATGAAAACCTCAGAGCTCTTCTGTGAACGCAGCCTCCGGTGTTGTACATACTCTGGTTTGATTTCTTTTAGCACTTACAGAGGAAATGACAATTGTTTTGTTTGGGGTTTGGTTTGTTTTTTTCTTTTGTTTGTTTCATTTGGGTTGGTTGTTTGGTTTTGGTTTGTTTGTTGTTTTTTTTTAAGATGCCTTCCCAGCCCTCTTGTAATTCACCCAGAGGCTGCACATGGGGCCGGGCCTGACAGGGTTCCATGTTCCATGGACTGGGAGACCACGAAATCCAAACCGACTCACTTAGGTCTGCACTGAAGTTTGTCTCTCATGGAGTAACATCCTCTGCTCTGGAAGAGAAATGTTCCAGAGAAATGGAAGAGAAATAAAAAATGTTATTTTTTAAGGGCAAGGTGAGCCCCTGGAGTGATGAAGTTGCAGGAAAGCCCTGCTCTGCTGGCTCCAGGCCAGGTACCTGGTTACTGACATAACGGTTAAATGATCTTTTCCTCTCCTTCCCTTTGTTTGCTTTTCAGTTACAGTTCCCTCATTCTACTTTTTTTTTTTCCTTGTTTGTGTCCCGTTGGATCTGGTGACTGTGGGAAAGGATCTCTGCCCCTGTGATGAGATGCTGTGGGGCTGGGCAGGAGGAGGAAGCGCCCTGAGCTGTCAGAGCTCAGCTGAGGTTTGCTGATCTCTGGAAGAAAGAGGCTGGTCTTGTGATGCGGGCTGTGGTTTTTCACATCCCGTAGCCGCTGGGTGGGAAGCTGGCTCCGGCCCCCGCAGCACCGGTGGCTCCCGAAGGCAGGATCCTTCCCTGCCCCTTTTTAAGTTGTGTTCTCCTGGTCTTGGTGGAGCCAGGAAAAAGTGCTGCAGGAATTTCTACCAGGCTCTGGCTTGGGAAGTGACAGACCTGTGAGCTGGAAAGGCTGCTCCGAGCCCCCACATCGCTGGCCGGGGGCTTGGTGGTGGCAGTGCCAGCACTCACCGATGCCATGGCTTGCCGGTGCCACTGATCCCACTCCTCCGGCTGCAGAGAGGAAGGGACAACCGTGGTGGCACCAGGACAGGTGCTGTGTCCAGGCTGGGGGAGCAGATTCGCTGGGTGCACCGGTGATGTCGAAGCGTGAAATGGGGAGAAAAGCCTGGAATGCCTGGTGTTGATGGAAGAGCACTGCGAGGGCTGAAGCGTTGCTGCTGGGGCTGGCTCTGCTCGGCGGTGGGGTGCTCCGGCTTCCTCCTTGCGGCTGCTGGCATCTGAGTCACTTCCAGGCGTTGCGGGGCTGGACCCCATCAGGTTTTCCTTCCCTTTGCTCGAAAAGTGAGGGCTGAAGGAGGCAGAGGAGGAAGACGGGAGCGCTGGAGGAGGATGGCTTTTCACTCACACAAGCGCTGGGGGCAGCAGGAGCCCTGCGGTACGTACCCTGCTGCCGGGGCGTCCCGGGGAGTGCCCCGACCCGGTAGGAAAGAAGCAGCCATTGCCTAATGAAGTCTTTTGGTAAATGAACAACATAGATAAGCAGGAGAACAGTCTTTTTTTGATGCGCGGGGTTTAGCCTGGAAAGGCATCGCTCGCCCGTAGAGGGAGCAAAGAGTAAGAAAAGTGACTTAAACCTGTGTCTCAGGGGCTGCGTTAGGACTCGGAGCTGAATTATCATCTTCTCTATCCTTTCTGTGCTACATCCTGGGTGTTACCCGGGCTCTGTCGCGACTGAGGGCGGTGTGCTTCTTGGCCTGGTTTTGGGTTTTAAAATTCTAAATGAGAACAAACTTTGGGATGGACTGGGGGGAGCAGGAGGGGACATTGCTCCAGTTCCTGCTTTTCAAATGGGGACTTGTGGCTGCCCGTGCTGGCAGTGCCTCTGCCTTCTGTGGGCTGGGGGACAGCCTCTGGCAGGGCTACGAATCTATGCTTCTTGTGCAAGCAAACCCGTGAATACAGACCTATGTTAAACCTACGCACACATGCAGGCTTACTGGAACATACCTACAAAACCGTGTTCTGGTGCAGACAAGCCCTGTGACACAGGAGCACAGAGTTTCTTTAGTTCTCTGGGAGCTGGTGTGCACCCTGGGAGCAGCTTTCCAGAGGAACTCTGCAGCACTCGAACAAACTTTAATGATTTTTATTGTTAGCTGGCAAATAGCAG
This sequence comes from Limnodromus scolopaceus, assembly GCA_028565335.1. Taxonomy (NCBI): domain Eukaryota; kingdom Metazoa; phylum Chordata; class Aves; order Charadriiformes; family Scolopacidae; genus Limnodromus; species Limnodromus scolopaceus. The sequence continues at coordinate 700,832 of JAOXNO010000063.1, forward strand.
CTTTGAATTCCCCAGTGTCTCCTGCCTCCGGTTCTCCCTGGGGGCTGAGGGAAGGCTGCACTCACCCCCCGTCCTGGTGCTTTCGGTGTTGTTGCGGCAGCGCTGGTGCCTTCCCCAACACCCAGTTCCCCTCGGCCGGAGCTCAGCGCTTTTACTGGTGTGTTCTGCACCAGTTTAATGAATAAACAGGGCTTAGAAGTTAAGTCACATCGTGTTCCACGGAGCAAGGCTCAGCGAAGAGCCCAGTGCGTCACTTCGGACAATGCCAAGACTTTTTTGTGTGGTGGCTTTTTTTTGTGTGTGTGTAATAGGAAGTGCTTTCTGCAGAGTGTGTAACTCATACCCTGCAAGCGCTGGCTGCTGTTTTCCCTTCCTGAAATAAGGCTGAGCTGCATATTTGGTTCCTCTGTAATTCTCTTGAAAAATGTTTGCAAGAGAAAAGCGAACATGGGCTGGCTTCTCGTGAAGATGAAAAGATTCCCACTTTCAGGTGACAAGAGCTATTTTTGAGGCTGAGACCTGATTTTTTTTTTTTTTCAATTTAGTTTATTATTATGTTTTCAGAGCTTGTGCTTTCGTCATTTCTCTGCCATCCTAGAGAAGAGGGGGGGAAAGATGACAGGTCTTGGGTGACAGGACACAGGGCAGCTGCGAGAGGGGCTGTCTCTAGCGTTTTGGGGTGGATGCTCACAGTTTGTTGGTCTTATTGCCTTGGTTAAGCCTGTGGCTGGCAGCTGGTTAGTCAAAAAAACAGTTTGAGCCCTTTTCCAGCAGGCAGGGACTGAGGGGTAGAGTGTATGTGTGCAGGAGCCCTTACGGAAGGATTTTCCCCGCCTGGGCCTGGCTGTGCAAAGTTTTCTAAACTTCTCTTTTAAGAACCTGCCACTGTAATGCTGTCCCATTTGAACGTCTTTCCAGTTGAGTTCCGATGCCATGCTGGGAATTGGTGTTCATTTCTGGTGTGTGGCAATATGAAGTCTAGTGCCAGAGCTTTGCCTGAAGTTGTGAACGTCCAGCTTTGTCCTGTTCTAGCCCCATCTCCGGTGGATTCACTGCATTTCTCCTTCCTGCAGGAAGAGCAGGGCGGGCTCCTGGCCTTCAGGACAAAGTGCTGAGTCTTTGTGCTTGTGCCCTGAAACCTTTCCCTTTGCTCGCAGGTTTGGAAGCTCTGGCCATGGATCAGAAAGGCTATCGACGGGGGAGTTTCCAGAGCAGCACCAGTGATGAAGACATGCTGGAAATAGCGGGAGCATCTCTGGACTTCTCCATGGCAGATGACGACCCGCCGCTTGACAGGGAGATGGGAGGTAAAACCCGTGCATCTCTTCCCTTGCTGTTCTTTGTAGTGGCTTTTGGTGGATTTCATACCTTCTGTGTGGGTCCTGCTGGCCTCTGCCTGGGACAGGTCTTGCATTTCACGGCACCGATGGGAATCATTTGCAGGATTCTGTGCATTGCATCTGCAAACAGATTTCTGCACAACAGCCCAGTGCCTGCTGACGTGCCCCCTTTGGCTCTCAGCCTTGCTTTGTAACTGGGGCTGGTGGGAGGCGCCTCTTCTGTGCAAAGCAGAAAATATTCAAATAAATGGCAATGGCAAGAAGCGTGTGAATGATTTTGTGGTGGCGGGGAGACACTGCTCGTCTGCCTCCAGCCACCGAGCGGCCGGGTCTCGGGCTGTGTGTGTCCTGTCAGAGGGAAAAGCTGCTCTCCGAGCCCTCTGTGTGGTTACTTTGCGTATCCTCTCCCATTGCTTTGCTTTTAGGGCTTCTGGATAGTTCTTTCTGGAGTTTTCCAAAAGAGCTGCTGTAGGAAAGAGCTGGCGGTGCTACGAGGGAGGTGTCGTGATGGGAAGGGATGTCCATGCAGAGCAATTCCTGATACGAGCAGAGACTCTCCCTTCCCCTTCCCTCCTTCTTTACCTACAATTTTAAAGGTTGTCCATTGTGGAGAGACTCTTGAAATCTATCAGCCCCAAGGGGTTTGGTGCTGAGGTTGCACAAAGCCTGAGGTGCTGGGCGTCCCCTCCCACCACCTGTCTGTCCAGAGAGGGTCTGATGCTGCCTCCTCTGGTCTGAGCCTGGGTTGTGCAATCAGTGGGGCAGAGCAGTCTGCCTGGGTTTGCTGAGCTTTGGCACTAGACAAGAAGATCTGCCTGTTTTTTGTTTTCTGTGAATTATCGTAAGGTAGTTTAAAAGCAAAAATACTTGATTTGAACAGCAAGACCACAAGTGTCCGTGACTTCCCATAAACCTTCTCCTCTTCTTCCCCCACCCCTGTTTACTGTAGGGCAAAAATTAAAAAGGAATCCTTCTGGTTTTGCTTCTCAAGTCCATGGTCTGCCTCCAGGTAGCGCAGATGAGGACAGGCTTCCTCAAATGTCGCCTGTCGGTACCCGAAAGGACCAGTCCTTCTGCTGCTGGAGACCCTGTAGGGAGCGTGTCCTTGGCCTGGTCCCTCCCACCGCTTCCAGGCCGGAGCGGAGGAAGGATCACGGTGGTTTTGTGGTGGTTGCGTTCACTCCCAGTGATAAGTGCTGGTTTGTGGTTTACAAAACCTCTGTCTGTGCACAAAGGGACGTGCAAGATTTGCATCCCAAGTGTGTTGTATCCTCAGCTGGTGGTGGAAGTGACTTTTAGAACTGGGCAGCTCCAAGAGCCCACTTCAAATCTCCTTGCACAGAGCTTGAAATAATGACTTGTGACTGCATTTGCTTCCGAAGAGTTATTAATTACTAGTAGGTGCAGAATTAATACACAGAAATAATCACATTGTGCATGTTGGTAATGTAATTGTAAATCCACGTGCTCTCTCCTGGCGAGAGCCATCGGGATATCAGCTGTCTGAAGTTAAAGGTGTGCTCATGTTTAGTATTTAGAGAGAAGGAGCTGAATTCTGTAACTTTTTGTAAGGAAATTGCTATTCTGTAGAGCTTAGAAGTGGCGGCGGGCGATGGAGCTGAGCTTTGCTGCTGGCCTGAAGCAGCACTCGATTGTCTCCCTCCTGGTGTAAATAGCTCTTCCCGTCTTGGCTCAGGGGGTTTGGAGCCCTGTGGCTACTGCTATGAAAAAAGTGGGGGTCCTGCCTGCTGGCACGTGAGTGATGGTGCAGGGGCTGCCCTAAAGCCGGTGGCCGAGAGGAGCGGTTCCCCTGACAGAGGTTCTCCTGTCACAGGATGCTTCAGTCCTCAGGTGGAGTTGACACAAGTGAAAGAGGAAATTTAGAAGGTTAGAGGCTCGCTTGCCAAAGTACTGGTTTCAGTTCACTCTACAAATGTCCCCCACTGTCTTCAGGAACCGTTTGCTGGCAAATGCTTGGGTGCTGGGCACATGGCCTGAAGATGTGGTGGCACGGGCCTGACTGGAGCTGGGGAGGTGGGGACTGAGGTTCTCCCGTGATGGAGCTGGCTGCAGACCTCTGCCCTTGGCTGGACACGCTCCAGCCCCTCGATGGCCCTCCTGTCGTGAGGGGTCCAGAACTGGACACAGCCCTTGAGGTGGGGCCTCACCAGTGCCTGGCACAGGGGGGCTGTCACTGCCCCAGTCCTGCTGGCCACACTGTTCCTGACACAGACCGGGATGCTGTTGGCCGCCTTGGCCACCTGGGCACACTGCTGGCTCATGTTCAGCCGGCTGCGACCAACCCCTCAGGTCCCACGCTCCCGTGCTCTCACTCTTTATCTTTTCTGCTTTGGACTTCAGCATTTGGTCAATAAAAAGGAACAGATAAGACTTTCCTTGACGTTTTTTCCCCGGGCTGTTAAGTTGTGCTTGGGAATGAAACTTGGCTTTTGAATAAAATCCTCTGCTCTGTGGTCTCGGCGCTGTGCTAATGCTGTTAGAGCGGGCAGCAAGGGAACCCCAGCAGGGCTTTCTCAAAAGCCTTGTCAAAGCCCAGGTTTTACTCTTGGCAGAGGGCTGACGGGGTGGCACCGTGTTTTTTAAGGATACAGTTGTGCTTCCCTGAAGTTGTTTCATCTTACTGGCATCGCCTCCTTTCTGTGCCGTCGCGAAGGTGCCCAGAGCTGCACGTGATGGTCAAGGGGCATTTCTACAGCAGTAAATCTTTTCTGCTTCTTAGTTTAAGGATTATTTTTTTTAAGAAGCTATTTCCTTGTTGACTGCTCTCAAGTATTGAGCAATGACTTGCAGAGCGTTATCCACAGACGGTCCGGTCAGACATGCTGACATCGACACTGTTTGCATTTGTCTCTCCCCCCTCCCCTGAGCCCCGCTTTGGGGGCGAGTGTCTTCTGCTCACTGGTGGCCCAGCTGTGGTCCTCTAAAGCCAGCCTGGGACACGCCGGTTGCCCAGCACGAGTTACAGTGAACGTAGGCACCACTTTTCCAGACCACTTACAGCTACACTGAATAGTCCAGTGAGCAGAAGTGAGTGGGATCCCCGTTCCCTTCCTCCTGCTTCCAGAACGTAGGAATTTACGCCTTTAACGCCCTGTGTCTTCAGCCGCTCGCTTTGCTGTGAGAAAGCTTTCCCTGCTGCTCCCCAAGAGCTTAGTGTGCTTAAGACCTTCTAAAGAAAACCCTGTCCACAGCTTCACGGGTACCCAAGGACATGGTCGGTGAGATTGTATCTGCAGTCCTGTTGATTTATATTTTTTTCATTTGAAGAAATACAAGATTTCTGAGGCCTGATTCCTTTAGCAAAGTTTGTTGGAGCTGCCTCACCAGGTAGTACCTCCTGGATGAGGGGCTGATGCTGTCAAGTGGCTTGTTATGGGGGCAAGTTGAACTGATTTCTAATTCCTTCATGTCCTTTTCCAAAACTATTGGTTTTGGAAATACAAAATACAAAATGGTATTGTATTCCGAATACATTTTGTATTTGGAAAACCAAAATACAAATGGTTTCCTCTGAACGGGTTTCTGGCTGGGTGGATAAGTTAAGCAGTGATGCTGGCTTATTTTGTGCTTTTCTTTCTCCACTCGTTGCTGCCATGAGGCAGACTCTGGGCTGGGGAGGAAGAAGATGTCACGCCTGGGCGTCACGGTACTCTCTGGCTGTGCTGGAAAGCGCAGGGAGCGAAGGCAGGAGCGTGGTCCCCGCTTCTTTCGGAGGAAGAGTTAAAAAATATTTCAGTGGCTGGAAGGTTTCCTTTTTCACTGTTGGATTTAAGAAGGTTTTTTCTCTTTGGGCTCCAAGGGCAAGAATTGAGAATTGCAATAGCAACGAATAACACCCCAAAAGTGCAGGGGGGTCAGTGGGGCTTGGCTTCATTGGGATTTCTGGTTCCATCCACTCACCCTCTCCTTGCCTGTGCTCTCCACACCGGGGAAGCGGAGGTGGGTGGCGTTTCTCGCTGCAATATTGGGGGTGGCCAGCTGGCCCTGGGAAGGATTAATTACCTAATTTGCTGGCCAGGGGATTTCACCCAACTGCTGCAGGCTGGCCTGATGCACCCACCCATCAGAAGTGCTAAAGGACCACCCTCTGGGATGCATCCCCGAGCTGGAGACATCTCCCCAGGCTTTTTTCTTCACCCGCCTTCCTCCTTGACCTCCAGACAGAGCCCGGGGTTGTCGGAGCAGGCCGTGGCCAGCGGCCAGCATATCGGGTGAGCCCAAAGCCAACGTTTGCCGGGTGTAGTGTTTCAGACCCGCCAGACAATGCCTAAATGACAAGCTGTCGCTGGCTAATTGGAGCCAGGAGAACTTAATCACCAGCCCCTTTGAGCTCCCGTGGACGTTGAGTGGGGGAGATAAAGAGCGCTCCTGGGGCCCCGAGGGGTTGGGGCCGGCTCCGAGGGAGGACAAAGGGACAATTCAGTCCCTGCCGCCTCCCGGGAGGACGGGGAGGGAGAGCATGGCTCCCGGCAGGCGACATGGCAGCAAGGTGGGGAAAAAAGGGGGGATTTTTTTTCGGTACATCTGAGACTGACCCGCCGGCGTGAGGGCAGGCCCTTGGGAAATGCGTATTTTCCTGTGCTGATGCTCGGCTTGGTCCCGAGCGGGGTCTGTCCCAGTCCCTTGCACTGGGAGAACTGGGTGCTCGTCTCCGGGGTGTCATCCCCCCGCCCCGGACAGACCTTGGGCGAGGTGGCCGAGTGCCGGGTTTGCCCGGTTTTCGGGGCTGGAGCCTGGGGGTGAGGGGGGTCTGAGGGCACGGCTTTAACCCGCCGGGCTTCTGGTGCCCGGGAGAGCCCGGGGCCGCTCTCCATCTTCCAGCCCCTCGGCTCCTGCGCCCCCGGCTCTGCCCCGCCGCCAGCGGGCGCCTCTCGGTCCCGGGGGGCTCCGCTAGCAGCGGCGGGGCGTCTCGCCCCCCCCGTCCCCCCGGTGCATCCTCGCTCCCCTCCCTCCGGCGAGCCCGACGCCTCTCCCCGGTGCGGCGGGAGCGCGGCCGCTGCCAGCCAGGGGTGGAAGGGGCAGCTCGTGTGACGGTGACGGTGACGCCGAGCGTGCGGGGAGGGCCCGGCGGCGCTGCCGGCTCGGCTCCCGCCAGGTCCGGAGAAGAGGATGCAGCAAGTGCCGCCGTGAGACGAAGGAGCAGCCGCCGTCCCTCCGCCCGCACCGCCATGGGACGGACGGGCTCCCCGGGGGGCTCCGGAGCGGCTGAGGCAGCGTGAGGAGGGAGGAAGAGGAGGAGGAAGAGGGGAGGGAGCGTGGCTGGGGGGCTGCGGGGCAGCAAACTGATGGGGGCGGCTCCCGACCCGCTCCTGCGCGGGGATGGAGAGGTGGGGGGGCCGGGAGCAGCCGGGCGGGCTGCGGGATTGCTGCTGCGGGATTTCTGCTGTGTAATGGTTGGTCGGTCGCTGCCCGGCTCCCTTTTGTCTGCAAAACCCTTCCTTTTTTTTCCGCGTTGGCCGGAGCGAGGGGAGCGGTGGCACAGACCTCTCCCAGGTGTCAGGGCTGTCACCTTGCTGTGCGGGCAGGACAGTTAAGGAGCCCTGGGTGGCTGTGCTGCAATGACAGACGTCTGTAACTTTAACAGGCACTGCCTTTTGGGGTTTTTTTAAGGCAGGCAGACTCTCTAAAGTGGAACATTAACCCATTTGGGGGAGAAGAGGTGATCAAAATGCTGACAAATCTGTGTTTAAAAAATGAGCTGTGCTGCTCTCAACGTTCTGGCGTTTGACCGCGGGCTCTAGGCGTTCAGTACTGCTTCCGAGAGCTGTGCGTAGGAACTGCCCCGACCGGTACCATCAGCTTCTGACCAGGCATTACCGAGCTCATTTTCTTCCTTTATTCCTACCTGGGTATCCTAGCATCCTTGATTTGCAACCAGCTGAGGCAAGAAATATGATCTTGATAAATATTTATGCCTGTCAGCCATTTTACAGTTCGGTATTACTCCTGGAAAAAAATATAAGGACATTTTCTGGGTATCTTCTGTGGGATAGGATCGCTTACCCAGCTGGGAAATTGCCATCAGAACCTGGGGGTTCTGACTTTGTGATGTACCCCCTGGTGCTGCAGGGGGGGACAGGCTGGGCTGGACGGGGCCAGAATGGGGAGAGGAGCAGGGTCCAGGCTGGTCCCCAGTGTGTGGGTCCCCTCACACCGTCCCTTCGGCCCCGTCGTGAGACCCCACGAGCAGCTGCTGGTTGTGGTCTGGATGGGACATGTGGGACTTTGGGGGAGCGATGTCCTGCAGCCCATGTTGGGGCAGCGGTGGGTGCTGAGTTTGTCCCTCTGGGGTCTTGTTCCTGTGGCAGCTCTGAGCTGGGGGAGTGTTCCCAGGACGGCTGAAAGTCACTCCTCCGGGCAGTTGTTCCAGAGGAGCGAGCAGGGAATGACCACCATCTCTTCTTCTTCCCTGGAGGGGTTCAAGGCCAGGTTGAACGGGGCTTTGAGCAACCTGGGCTGGTGGGAGGTGTCCCTGGAAGTGGGAACCGGACTGAGGTGAGTGAGCTGGAGAACATCTGGTTGCCACAGAGTGGCCCAGGTGGGCGTTGGGATGTTGGGTGGTCTGGGAGGCAGTGGCCTCCTCACAGCCCGGTGCCACCATCGAGGTGACACGCTGGGTCTCCATGTCGTGGCCTTTGCTGTGAGGCTCTGCAGCTCTGAACCGTAGGTGTGACTTGTTTGGGCTGTGGTTGAGTGGGACAATGCCCTGTCTTGTCCCCTGAGTCACACAACCGCTCCAGAGGGGGTTGGTTGCCCTGAGGGGCTTTGGGGAAGCCCTCCCCCAGCCGGCTTTACATGGGGGGATCTGAGCCCTGTACGTGTAGAACCTGGTTGTTGGTTTTGGGATGATTTATTCAAGGAGGTTTTGGTCCATCAGATTTGTAGAACAGCGTTTGGGATCCCCAGAGGGAGGTCTGACTGGGAAGGTCTCTGAAAGCGCTGATGCCAGTTTGTATTTCCAAGATCTTGGCTTTGCAAGTGACAAATGTTGTTAAAACCAAAGAAATTCCTCTTGGCTTTCAGCAAATGTGCCCCATTTTCTTTCCCGTGCACGGCGGGCTCTCTCTGTGGATCTCTGGAGAACTTCAGTTAACCTTTTTTTTTTGGTCCCGAATGAAGCAGGGAGCCTTTAAGTGGGTTATTTGGTGGTAGTTGTCAGTTGTGCTACGTGACTCATCTTGTTTTCTGGCGGCTTTTCCTCTGTGAAGAGGCTGCTGTGCCAGTCTGGGATGGCGTGGGAAGGCACTGGGGGACTTTATTCCCTTCTCTTGCCTTTGGACGGTGGGGTAGAGAGAGATCGTTTGAATCCTTCTCATCCAAAGACATCTTTGCCCTGGTGGTATCCACAACCTGAATGAGCTAAATGAAATATTAAACATTATCCTTCCGGATGGGAGTTTTAATACTCCTCTTCCCCACCACCTTTCAATTTTGATCGGATTTGGGGTTTTGCATCTTTCTTTTTTTTTTCCTTCTGGGTGACTGTAAACACTCAGTGTCTGACAGAACCCTGCTTAGGTCTGCTCTCCTGCCCGGGTCTGAAGTCACAGCCTCCCGGGCAGCATCGGGGCAGGGGTAGGGCCCGGGAGGTCTCTGGCTGTCAGAGCCTTCGGGAGCGAGAGCAGCGTCAACGGCTTCCTCGGGGAGCCCCAGAGCCCGTGGCCAGGGTGGAAACCGGCATCACCTCGATTTTCTGGGGACGCTTTTGCCTAATGGACAATGGACTGCGGGGCACCCTTCACCTCCGCTGAAACGTAACAGGGTGTTTCTTGGAGTAATCCATTGAATTTTTGCCCTTCCAGCGTTCGGTGGCTTTAGAAAAGTATCTGGAGTAATTTCTGAGGGATTCTGTTGGTGTCGAGTCGGAGCAGGGGCCCCGGTGCTTGCACAAGCAAAGGAATGAAGCTCGGGCTGAATTGCACAGAAAAACTTGTTCCATGACAGTTACTGTCGGTGAAACTGCTTGATTTCCTCGGATAAGGTTTAAAAGACCTTTGTTTTGTTTTTCCCTTGGTGAGTTTCAACACCTTCCTCAAGCTACTTCCAAGAGGCTTTCAGAAACCCTTTTTTAAAGGAGCAAGTGTTACATTAATGGGGATTTTAAAGGTTCTTTTCAAATCAGAGATGCTCAGTGTTTTGTTGTAGGAGCCAGGGAAAGCAGGAATAGATTCATGGTGGTTTTCCAGGTGGAATTTTCCCAGGGCAGGTAAAATCTGTGTGGATCCAAGGCTTCTGCCCTGAGTGCCCCAAGAGCAGGTTCCGCTCTGCCGCCTCCTGCTCAGCAGGGGACAAATGCCACCTTGGCTGGGGACTGGCCGTAAACTGAGCACCTGCGGACCTGGAGGCAGCATTAATCCATTTTCTACGCTGAGGTCCAGGACTAGGTGGTTGGATGATCTTTCAAGGTTCCTTCCAACCTCAGCAGTTCACCGATTCTATGATGAATGGGTTTATTTTCTCAGCAGAGGTCAGTGGAACCGGGGGATGCTGCTCCAGAGGCTTTTCTCGTGAGCACGGCTTGTACCGTCCAGAGCCCTTGTGTGTTGTCTTCAGATGGACCCAGCCAGCCCTCGTCACGCTCTAGATTAATAGTCTTCTGTAGGCCCTGCCCCACAGCCTTGTTCTCTGCTCCGAACCGTGAAGAGATTGTCTTGTGACCAAAATTCTGGGAACGTACGTCCCCACCAAGTATCGTTTCCCATGGGCTGGAGGTTAGGCAGAAGGGCGAGTGGCTTGGCTGAGGTTGTTTCACCTGAAGGGCGGCTGTGAGCCCTGATTTGGTCTCTTCCCGAGTCCCCATTTGGTACCTCCTTCTGCTTTTCAGGTCCTCCTGGCTCTCCCCAACAATGGGGGGTCGGATGCTTTCTTTCTTCTGTCTCCCATCTCCCATCCACAGCCCTCTTGCCTTCACTGCATCCACCCGGGACTCCCTTCAGCTCTGCCTGGGGTCTCAAATATTCCCCCTCTCCTCTCCCTCTGCTCTCCTCAAATGGCAATAGTTCTAGATTTAGGGAAGAGTTAACATCTGGATGCTGGCGTTGATTTACTTTGCTGGTTCTTGAACAGTCATTTCCAGGAACGATGCTGTCCCTACGTGAACTGCTGGAGCTGGGGAGGGACATACCCCTGGTCACCGCAGGAGCCTTGCTTGGCGTGTTTAACGCGAGGAACAGCTCATTAGCTCTTCGCTTCCACTGAATCTGTGGGTTTTCCACTAAGTTAGTGTTCTGGTGAATGTTTTGGTGGGTTTTTTTTTCCTGTAAAAGGGGAAATCTAAGAAATACCCAATTTCTCCCCCCAGGATTTTCCTCATATAACGGAGGAGGGATGAACGGCACAAGCACAATGATGGATTTCCTGGAGGAACCGCTTCCTGGTGTGGGCACCTACGAAGATTTTAACACTATAGATTGGGTGCGAGAGAAATCCAGGGACCGGGACAGGCACAGAGAGGTAAAATATCTTACTGCTCCTTGCTGGCACTGAAGGCAGAGTAATTAACTTGCTGGAGCTAATCCCAGTTTGATAGCCAGACTGGGAAGGAGATATGTGCTGGAGATACACCTGGGATGGAGGGATTGCCCTTGGGATGGGAACCAGGAGCCTCCCCACAGGATCATTACTTTGAGGGAAAGGAAGGCTAAATTGACTGTGCTGCAGCTTATCAATTGCTGCTTCTCTTCTGAAGGCTTTTACTCATTTAAAAGCTTTCATGGATTTCTGACCCACATCTTAGATGCCTTAATGGAGTGTTTTCTTGTGCCCTGTTAAACTTGCTCGGCTGAAGCACAGCAAGACCCTCACTGCTGCTCCTGGAACCTGTTTTTCTGCTCACGCAATTGCACTTGTGAACGATGCTCCTTCTGTTGGAATTGCTCTGTGCTGTGCGTTTGAGAAAACTAAGTGCAGTTCTTCCACGATTCGTTCCCGGGACGTCACCGCTCTCTGCTATTAAATAAATCTGCTTAGAAAGCAGAGGATGCTTTAAATAAATTCTGATGTCCTCAGCATGCTCCTGGTTCACGAGAAGCCCTTGCTGGTGAACTCTTGTGGGGCGATGACCGAACTCAACTTGTCTGTTTGCTTGCCAAAATAGTCTTTAATTATTATTTTTTTTTTTTCTGAGCCTCACAAAACAACTCGTGTCTTAACAGTAGTGCGCAAACTGACCGCGGTCCCTGCTCAGTGTGTGAGCACCTACAATAAATACAATATAGTGCCTAAACCTGAGCACGTACAGACCCAGTTCAGGGGCTCCATCCCCCCAGTACCTCCTGTCCCCAAACCTGCCCCCATCTATAAATGAAGAGTACAGACCCGAGGGCTGCTCACACGTACGCCCCGGGCAGATGCATGTGTATAAAGGTGATGCCCCTCGGTGTGGAACAGGACCAGCTATTCCCTGTCTGTGAAGGCACTTGTATGAAAATACTGCTTCTGGCTTTACCGAAAGAAGCTGAAATGGTGTCAGGGCAGAAGTTCCTGCTGGCCAGAGAGGTGTAGGCCTGGTCCAGTGAGAAGAAATATAAAGGAAATAGTTTTGGCCCCAGCCCCTGCCTTGGTTCAGCAGCAGTTCCCCTCCTGGGCAGCGCGGCATCTGAAAGGCAAAAATCCAGAGGAAGAAACCACCCAAGGCTTGTTCAGGCAGAAAGGATTCTGCCTGTATTTATTCCTCATTTAGCGGGTTAGTTGTTTGCATCAATGTGCCTTTTTATCTGGGAATAATGGTGGTGTCCTGGAATGTGTCCCTGCGTGGAGGCAGCCGGAGGAATGGGGACACACAGTAGCTCTTCTGTCACGCTTTTGTCTGCCTGTCCAGAGCAGTGACACTGCCAGGCGTCACCCCTCGGATGGGACCAGAGCCCCCGAGGAGCTCACCCTCCTGGGGCATCTCGGTCCCACTTCCCAGTGCCACCAGCACCAGGTCCAGCCTGACCGTTCCTCCGTGTTGGTGTTAAACTGGTGAACCCCTCCCGTCTCCTCTGCTCGGAGCAGTGTCCGGGTGGTGTGGCACACGTCGGGCAGTAGCTGGGGACTGCAGAGGGTTGGTGACAGCTCTGCTTTGCTGTCACAGCTGGTAACATCAGTACCTGCCGGGCGGGATCCATGAATTCCTGGAGGCAAAGCGAATGAACGGTTTCTTCAGTCTCCAGACTTGCTTGTGCCATGGGGATGTCGGTAACTTGCTGTCACCAACAAGTGATGGCAGTAAAAGACTGAGGGATGAGTTCTGTCTCGGTTTTGTGCAGAAGACACCGAGGAGGAGAGCGTTACTTGAATACTTTCTGTTTTGCTGGGACAAATTGCAGTCTCCTTGATCCATTCTTGTCCATCTCCTGCCCAGAGCTGCATTTCTGTGCCAGCTGCAGAAGCAGCCGCTCCTGATACCATTTTCCTCGCCCCTCCGAGCAGAGTGTGCCCTGAGAGCTGTTGTTTCCAGTCTTAGGGGCTCATCTTCCACTAAGCACCTCACCGGGTAGTTTTTAGAACGTTTACACTGAAGTAGATCAGTGTCTGTAACAGATCGTCGTTTCTTTTTGAAAAACCCTTTTCCAGATCACCAGTAGAAGTAAAGAGTCTACCTGGGCACTGATCCACAGCGTGAGCGATGCCTTCTCGGGCTGGTTGTTGATGCTCCTCATCGGGTTGTTGGCAGGTAAGAGCAAAAACCATCTAAAACTCCATCCTGGTTCCGCTCTGCAGCGTCGGGATCAGTTCCTCCCACAAACCCGGGCAGATCCCTGGAGAGGGAGACTTTGTCCCTGGAGCAAGGGCTGTGCGAGGGGCTGCACCGGTGTTTATGGCTCTGCTTTGCAATTCACAGAGAATTGTTTTTTACGTGCTTTGAGGCCGTGGGTTTGTAAACAGCCAGATACAAAGCTGAGACTGAGCGCTGGCCTGGCCACTGCTCTGGGTCTGCTGCTACAGAGCTCTGAAATATAAATAAATAAAATAAAAAATAAAAATTCAGCAGAACAGAGCTGATGGAAGTGTGGGCCAGAGGAGAGTCTTGTGCATCTTTGCTGAGCGCTCTTTGTTGACAAAGGAGAGGTTAATCCCAAGGGCTGCTGGAAAGATGGTCTTTTTCTGTACTATGCTGGGATACAGAAGGTGGGAGGTGTCTCCTGAGCCAGGCTTCCTGCCGAGGTTGGCTGAGACCTTTTGGATGATTTCAGAAGGAAACTTTGGACCCGGGGCTGCAGAAGTGCATGGTCTGGGTAGAGCTCTTCCCGATGGAGAGCAGCTGAGCGTTCATCACGAGGGATGAAATGCAGTCTCCTGTTAATATTTACAGAGGAGGGCTGCGAGCCGGTTTCTCATTAACTGGCAGATTTGCTAAATGTTTATTGCTGCCTCTGGAGCCTGTGCTGGCACCTGCTCCTGCGGATCAGAGGTCTCTGCTCCTGGCCCCTGTTGATGTGGTGTTTTCGCTGGGAGCGGAGCTGATGGCAGCATTTATCCGTGGGGATTGTAGGAGCTGTTCTTCGTAGAAAACTAAGGAATTGCTCAAAGATTCCTCTTCTAAAAGCGGAATTACTCCCCGTGCTGGCTCTCTGCTGGCTTTCTTTCACTGGCCACAGTTATAACTTTACCCTCCTTTTTTAATTTTTTATTTCATATTGGGGTTGGAAATATTTCCTCCATGTTCAGAGTTATTCCTGTCACAGTCTTAGTGTCCTTAGTGTAACTCCTGGACGCCGTCTCTCGCGCTGGAGAGTGGTGACACGTTTTGTCTGCATCCTCCAGAAACACAGTATGTCCCTCTCTGCCTCCCAGCCTGCTTGCTCCGCTACATTTAATAGGTGCTTCTCCAGTATAATTGAGAAAAAATAATTTCTAGTCACATAGGGTGAGTTTGAACACAGCTTGTGATGTTCAACCTTTGAAATACTGTTAGGCATGTTTTGTTTCCTGACTTGCTCTTTTTGATATATATACACTTAAGCAAATCTTCCCATGTAGCTCTCTCTGGAATAACAGTGAATTGTAGGCAAAACTGTCAGCCCTGCTCTATTTGTTGGTAGGTGAAGCAAGAATGAGTAGGGCAGACCGTAACCTTCAGGTATTTGAGCCTGCATAAGGCGATTATTTAATTGTGGGCTTTTTCCCCCTTTAAACCAGGTTCCCTAGCGGGTCTGATAGACATCTCTGCCCACTGGATGACGGATCTGAAGGAGGGCGTGTGTTTAGCAGGCTTCTGGTTTAACCACGAGCACTGCTGCTGGAAATCCAACACCACCTTCACCGACAGAGACAAGTGTCCCGAGTGGAAGAGCTGGTCCCAGCTGATCCTGGGCCACGGAGAGGTGACGTGTACCCACAATTGGTTTTGCGGCTGAAATGTTCCATTTCCCAGCCCGTACCATCCCTTGGTAGCCATCTGGATTTATACACCAGATCTGTGAGCTCTGGGGGGGTTGGTGGCTTAACATTCATCGTTGGGGTCTTCCGAGGACGTAAATATATGATATATTTGATTGCTTCCTATCCCCATAACCCAGCAAATGGAACTTGCCCTTGAAAGCTCAGATTCAGTGTAGTTCTCCTCATTTTTGGCCGATAGCCGTGTGTGATCACCTGCTGTTCTGCGCACTGCCCTCAGTGTGCAGCTTTGATTGATCTCAGTAGAAATCATCTAATTTGGGTAACTTTTTCTTTGTTTCAGGGGGCTTTTGCATATATTCTCAACTACTTCATGTACGTTATCTGGGCCTTGCTGTTCTCCCTGCTGGCTGTGCTGCTCGTGAAGGGGTTTGCTCCTTACGCCTGTGGCTCAGGGATCCCGGAGGTGAGTGAGGATGGAAGCGGGTTGGGATTTTCTGAGGTGGGGTAGGGACCCACCATCCAAAGATCATGTGTGTCTGCTATGGAGTTATAATTTCTTGCACTTCAGATGGTGGTTTAATGTATGCTTTTTTCCAAACTGTTACCGAAACATGTCTGGTACTTAAGCCTCAATGCAATCCCATTAAAAAAGTGGAATATTTTGGCATTTACTGCCGGGGGTACAAACAAAAGTGCCCCAGTGGTGTAAGACAGGCTCCACGAGCTTGGACTTCTCTTCAGCAGGGAGAGGAGTCCCGAGGGAAGGACTCAATGGCTGTTTCTGCCTTTGCATGGAGAGATATATTTACGTCTCTGTGCTACTTTTGGTACCTGGGAGGGAGTGTTGAGGGCAGGATTGGGAGCACCTGGTAAAAGAGGAGCTCTGCTCAGGGCTTGACTGAAAGCCTGTAGAGCTTTGTGTGCTTGACTTCCAGATCAAAACTATCTTAAGTGGTTTCATCATTAGAGGCTACCTGGGCAAGTGGACGCTGGTCATCAAAACCATCACCTTAGTGCTGGCCGTGTCCTCTGGGCTGAGCCTGGGCAAAGAGGGTCCCCTGGTGCATGTCGCCTGCTGCTGCGGCAACATCTTGTGTCATCTCTTCACCAAGTACCGGAAGAACGAAGCCAAGCGCAGAGAGGTATGGAGAGACCTGAGAGCCGTGGGGAGAGCCGTGGGTCTGGCTCTCTGTGCTGGGTGTAGGTTGTTCTGCGTTGGCGTGTTCTCGGTGTTCAGCACAACGCCTGGTTGGAGCAAAAGCCATCTTAGTTGGGAAGTGACACCACAGCGTGTCCCCAGCAAAGGGTGTCATCTCGTTTGTGATGGGGACTAACCCAATTCTGCGATGCTTGTGTTTGTCACGCAGCTCCACAAATGATATTGGGGCTGTTTGAGGGACCTGGACTGGGCCATAGGAGTAGAATGAAGGGCTTTGATTTTGGGGCCACAGCGATGGAGGTGTTGTAAGAACCAAGGCAATGTCCAGCATGAATCACAGAATGGTTAGAGTTGGAAAGAACTTAAAGCCCCCCCAGTGCCACCCCCTGCCCTGGGCAGGGACACCTCCCACCACACCAGGTTGCTCCAAGCCCCCTC
>JAOXNO010000063.1:717215-727843 GCA_028565335.1 Limnodromus scolopaceus
CAACCTGCCCTTGAACCCCTCCAGGGATGGGGCAGCCACAGCTTCTCTGGCCAACCTGGGCCAGGCTCTCACCACCCATGAGTGTTTCCTGACAGTGCTGTCAGGCTTTTTTCTGGACAACTCCCTGGAGAAGGGTTAATAGGAGATGTGTGGTGTCACAGTGGCCACTTTACCTTCTGCTAAACCAAATCCCACAGGATCCACCCCGTGGGCTGGCAGGGCTTGGGTGGCCCCACAGCACCTCCTGTGACACCGTTCTGAGAAATGGTATGACTGGGAGACAGGCAAAGCCAGGACAGTCAGTGTGTTCTGGGAGGCGAAATTACTGCTATTCTGTATTTATTCCACCTTTCTCTGAGGTGAAAGCACAGCGTGAAATCAGCTGAAACAGGAAAAGGTAATTGGCAGTGATGCTACTTCTGCTAATTTGGGGAAGAGACTGCTTAATTGCAAACCCCGATGTCCTTGTAGCTCCCTGCAAGGAGGGAATTGGCTCACTCCATCTTTTCCCTGCTGGCAGACCCTGGTTTACTGTGTGCTCACTGGAGAGAAAAATTGTACAAATTTAAGTAAAGACAAAGAAAAATAAGGGGAAGGTTGGGAAGGAGGGACTGGAAATGTCTGACTGTCCTTGGTTTCTCTCTTAGGTTTTATCGGCAGCCGCGGCTGCTGGTGTGTCTGTAGCTTTCGGTGCACCGATCGGAGGAGTGCTCTTTAGTCTGGAAGAGGTAACATCAGCATTTTCTGTTAGCCCTTGGCGAGCTGTTTTATTGCAAGAACTGACCCTGCTGGTTTAAAAATGCAGCCCGCTCCTAACTGCTTGGGTGTGGAAAGGAGACCCTCTTGAATACTCATTGGTGGTGTATTTACAAGGCCAAGCAACCTAAAAGCTTATTGGGGTTTCAGGTAATTCTTCCAAATACCGGAGAATTTATTTTTGGATGATGTCTGTCCCCAGCTTTGCAATAAAACCCCTTGGTTTCCCCCGGTCTGTCCGTGCTCAGCAAACACTGACTGCTCACAGCCACTGCCTCCGTCACGGCCACTCTCCTGCCACCTCTGTCCCGGGGGGCCTGGGATCAAACTTCCCTGGCTTATCAAACCCCTTTTCCTTCCCAAGGAACCTGTAATTCTCGTTCTTTTGGTCCAGGCACGCGATGGGTCACCGCTGCTTGCTTCAGGGCTCAGCTCAGAGGAAGCCGGGATGGTTTCGCCTCGCTGAGCAGTGGTCGTGGTGGCAACTGAGGCAGCCACTGCTCTCCGGCACTTCTGAGCTGAGCAGAGCACACGAGGCAAATAGTTTTCTCCAAATTCAGCTCATGGCTGATTTGTGACGGCTTTTATTGCCCGAGTCAGTCACCTCCGCTTGAGGGATTGTGGAGGGCACTTGCTGCACTGGAGGGACAGGGGCCAGGACCCATCCTGTCCCTGCTGTCCCATCCCATGGATCGGGAGCTCAAACGGAGCCCGGGCGCTTGGCTGGAGAGGAGGGTGTGAGCCAGCACACATCCGTCTCCCTCCCTGCTCTTCACGTGCTGGTGGTTTTGTTACTGGGCAGCGATGGTGTAGCGACACGCGTTAAAGTGACTGAATCCGCTTTATTTGTCCTTTTTTAGGTCAGTTACTACTTTCCTCTCAAGACGCTGTGGCGTTCCTTCTTCGCTGCCCTGGTGGCTGCCTTTACCCTGCGCTCCATCAACCCTTTCGGCAACAGCCGCCTGGTTCTCTTCTACGTGGAGTTCCACATGCCATGGCACCTCCTGGAGCTCGTGCCCTTCATTCTTTTGGGAATATTTGGTGGGCTTTGGGGAGCTTTCTTCATTCGCAGCAACATCGCCTGGTGCAGGCGACGCAAGACGACCAAGCTGGGGAAGTACCCCGTGCTGGAGGTGTTCGTGGTGACCGCCATCACGGCCGTTCTGGCCTTCCCCAACGAGTACACCAGAATGAGCACCAGCGAGCTCATTTCTGAGCTCTTCAACGACTGTGGCATTTTGGACTCTTCCAAGCTCTGTGAGTACGTCAACGACTTCAACAGCACCAAAGGGGACGACCTGCCAGACCGAGCCGCTGGCCCAGGAGTTTACACCGCCATGTGGCAGCTGGCTTTGGCCCTCATAATGAAAGTCTTCATCACCATCTTCACCTTCGGCATGAAGGTGAGAATTGCCCTTAAAAGAGCTCACGTTCTTCTCATCCTCTGTAGGAACCCCAGGTGTTAGAGTTTTATTTGCTCAATAAATAGACTTGTTTTCCTCCCCGAGCTCTGTTAAGAAGGGGGCAAGGTGATAGACTGCGATTATTGGTTCTCTTGCTTTTAGCCTGAGTGTGGGCGCCAGATGCAGTCACTAAAGCTGGTGTCTCAGGGCTTTGTGTCCTCTTTTCCAAACACAGAGTGCTTCTAAATTGTCCTGCCTTAAGCCTTTTTGATATATATGCAGTAGATCACAGAACGGGTTGAGTTGGAAGGGACCTTAAAGCCCGTCCAGTGCCACCCTGTGTCCAGGGGCAGGGACACCTCTCACCACGCCAGGTTGCTGCAAGCCCCCTCCAACCTGGCCTTGAACCCCTCCAGGGATGGGGCAGCCACAGCTTCCCTGGGCTACTATTAGATATGCAAAAGCTAATTGCAAAACAATCAATATCGTAATTTGTAAATGCCTGGTTATCACAGAATGATTTGGGTTGGAAGGGACCTTAAAGACCATCCAGTTCCAACCCCTTGCTCTGGGCAGGGACACCTCTCACCAGAGCAGGTCATTGCTGTTCCGTGGTCGGAGAGTTGTCAGCTCCTTTGGTGGCACCTCCCGAGCTATGGACATCCTGCCTGGGGCTGGGCTGTCCTGCGGTGAGGCTCAGCAGATAGGACTCAGCATCTCTCACTGCCCCTCAGATCCTCCAGTGGCCTGTCCAGAAAGGTGACCCCACCACAGAGGTCTGGACATCATGGTTGCTGGGAGGTGGTCACTGACATTCAAGGGCATTCATCAAGTCTGTGAGAAGGAGGTACAGCGTGTGAGAAAGCTGCGTGAGAGATGTGTACAGGAGAGTGGGGAGATCCTCTGACAAAGGAACAGGAGCTTTGGGAGTCCTGGCAGAGGAGAAACCTGCTGGCAGCAGCTCTGCGGGGTGGCACTTGTGCCACGTGTGTCAATTCCCGTGCTCTCACGGTGGCGTTTGACTTTCTGCCAGGGGAGAGGGACGGCTCCACTCCCAGTAGGTGAGGGCAGCAGAGAGGGAAGATGCCCTGCCTGCAGCAGTCACGTAGGCGTGAGGTTGGGCAGCCCCGGGGGAGCGATAGCCGTGTGTGCAGGCGGAGCTTTGCCTCATTCTCTTGGGAGATAAAGCTTGTGAAAAAAGCTTGTGTTCCACACCAGCCTCCTGTTACCTCTCAGAGAGGAGGGGAGGGAAGCTCCTGCAGAGACTGTAGAGCAGGAGGGGCAGGGGTGGCAGGTGAAGGCAGCTTTGCCAGGTTTAACTTCAGCGTAACCCTAACTCAGTCCTGTTTCCAGCTCCCAGCGCTGCTCTTGGAAACGCCTGAGAAACTTCATGTTTCCTGATGTGTGTTTTCCAGGTGCCCTCGGGTCTCTTCATCCCCAGCATGGCGGTGGGGGCCATAGCGGGCCGGCTGCTCGGCGTGGCCGTGGAGCAACTGGCCTTTTACCACCACGACTGGGCCATCTTCAGCGGCTGGTGCAGCCCAGGAGCCGACTGCATCACTCCCGGCCTCTACGCCATGGTGGGGGCCGCAGCCTGTCTGGGTGAGCCGAGGAGGTGGATTTTGGGGCTCGAGCTGTGCATTTTGGTCCTGGTTGCCCGTGTAAAGACGTGTGAAATGCCGCCGCTGTTCTCACGGTCCACAGAGACCAGCCTCACCTCAAGAGTAGGGACCTCTGTAGTAAAATACGGAATGTGTCTCTCATCCTGTTTGCATTCCAGCCCCAGCCCGTCGCTGGCAGGTTTTGGTGGGGAGGCTCCTGAACAGGCAGCTGGAGCCAATGGGACTGGCCAGGGACTTCACTCTGGGGGGTTAATTCACTTCGCTTCCTCTTCTGGCCTGAGATCTTACAGCACAGCTCTTCTTTCAAGTGCTCTTTTGGTAACGCTTTTTCCGCTTGGCTGGATTTAAAAAATAGAGTGCACGTGACTGAACTTCATTTTTACTGCAATTCCCAGTCCTCTCCTCCACAGAATAGTACCTTTAACTCTTAAGGGATGACTTGACTATATCAGGAGAAACTCTCATTTCAGGAACAATAAAAATGTGCTACCAAGCCCCATCTTTGGGCTTTTTAAAGGGGATAAACCTTCTTGTTTGCATGTAATTGATAAATACAGTTCCACTTCATTAGCTGCTCTGTTTGCCACTGGGCGGTGCTAAGGGGTACGTGCCCCTTTAGGAGGTGGTTATTGGAGCAAAGCTCCTCTGAAATATTTGGGAGTAGCTTTGGGACTTGAATCTCAAAAGAATAAGTAAAATATGCCGAGGCAAAATGCTGTTATGTAAAAATGATGCCCATATTTAAGAGGAACTCATAACAATATTTAAGAAGGCTCGCTCCTGAAACCCCTCAACTCTTTTAGTGCGGAAAACCTCCAAAAGCATAAGGAGCAGTAGCCAAAGTGGCTGGAAGGTGGTAAACTTGGAAAGTGCTAAGCCCTTGCTGTCAGGGGAGGTGATGCTCACAGCCAGAGGATGTCAGGGTGACATTTGCCCTTTGTGTATGGCCCATCAGAGGTCACGTTTCATGAATCCACCTATGGAGGTGTGTACAGGGCCCTTCTGTGGCATGGCTGGGCTGTTTTGGAGCTAAGTAACATAAGAGATAGTTGGTCTTTTAGGGTCGCCTCAGACTTCAAGGAAAGACCCTCAAAACTGCGTAGCAAACCCTTGTAAGCTCGTGGCACCATGTTCTGGAAGGGACGGGTGGTTTCAGTACCATGTTCTGCTCGTGGTGGCTTCTACTGCGATGCTGAATGTGATGGAGGCACAACCCCTTGCTGATACCAGACCTTCTCTGGAAGCGTTGGAGGAGACAGCTGAGACAAAGCTCAGAACAGCTCTCCTGCCAGGAGACCCCCAACACTCCTGTGTTCACGTCCTCTCTGTTCTCTCTGCAGGTGGGGTGACCCGAATGACTGTGTCGCTGGTGGTCATCATGTTTGAGCTCACCGGTGGGCTGGAATACATCGTTCCTCTGATGGCAGCAGCCATGACCAGCAAGTGGGTGGCCGACGCCATCGGGCGGGAGGGCATTTACGATGCCCATATTCGCCTCAACGGATACCCTTTCTTGGAAGCCAAGGAGGAGTTCTCACACAAGACACTCGCCATGGACGTCATGAGGCCACGGAGGAACGATCCTCCTCTGACTGTCATCACACAGGACAGCATGACCGTAGAAGACGTCGAGACCATCATCAATGAAACCACCTACAGTGGCTACCCAGTGGTGGTGTCGCGGGAGTCCCAGAGGCTTGTTGGGTTTGTCCTCAGGAGAGACCTCATCATTTCAATCGGTAAGAGGCGAGATGTAGCACAGATAAATGACACCATCAGAGGCCTTAAATAGCACCGGCGGTACTTTACTTGAGGAGTTCAAACACCCAGTAGCGATGGTGGCTGTGCTTTCTGGTGCCTGCATCTCCATCCCTGAGCAGCAGGGGGGCCGCACACATGGAGTGCGAAGGCCGGGATGGCTCTCCCGGTGCAATTAGTGTGGTTTTATGAATTCATAAACCTTAGGGCACAGCTGTGAAGCAGGAGACTTCTTACCAGCAAGGACAAGGCTTCCTGACTTTATGGATGACTGGCTGTGGAAATCTTTTGTAACTGTTCATGTCCCAAACCATATTTTATTAAGGAAAAAGACTGGTTGGTCTGAGTACTGAATATGGGGTGACTTCTGGGGTGGTGCTGTCAAACCTATAAATATTGATGCTGACGTTAAAGTCTTCCATCTCTTCACCACTGAAAACCAGCCTGGTCTTTCACTGGCTGGTTGGAGGCAGGTGGGGTTGGTGCTGGTGGGAGGTGGTAGAGGCTGACCCGAGGCAATTTCTGTGGGATGAGCTGAGCTCCTTGGGGAACAGGCTGCTTAGAAACCTGCAAGTGCTGCTTCCCAGCACGAGACCTGAGTGGAAATGACTCCCCATTCCTGTGGATCAGTCCTCCTGATGGAGGGTCAGTCCCCGCTCCTGGCTCTTGGGGGGCACACGGGTGCTGGTGTGAGGTGATAACACGCTGAGCGGGGGGGACAGTTATCTTGGATGGAAGGAGACAGTGATGGTGGGAACGGTGTGATGGTGGAGGCCGGCAGACGCCTGAGCTCTGTGCTGTGCTCTCCAGCGCATGGTTGAATGCACGGCCTCAGCTCGAGCTTGACGACTTTCCGTAGGGGTGGTGTGAGGGCTTGGTCCTGAGCCAGCTCTGTCCCCTGGCAGAACTAGGGCAGTTTGTATCATTAAGTTGCCTGCGGCTGTGGATTGACCCCGTGTGTTCCCTCTCCCTTGTAGGGTGAGTTTTCAGTGTCAGTTTGAGGAGGTGCAGTACGGTCTTTCTGAGCATGTGGATGACATGGATATTGCTCTTGCTCTTCCGATGAGCCTCTGGCCAAAAGCTTGTGACAACATGGAATGACATACAGAAAAAGGGCACTATCCCATGATGTGCGTTGCCTTCCCTCTGTGAGGCTGCTTCGTGGTGTGACCACAGATTCTTGCCTTGGTGTTATTCTGAGTGTCCAGGGACTCGTTAAGGGTAATCCTGTCCCTGAGATAAGAGCCGTGCTGGGCTGGGGAGTGCCACAGGACGGGGTTTAGCTTTTCATCACCAGCTCCCAACGTCCAGGCTGGCGGTTGGGCTCCAGGGAAGCCCCTTCCCAGTGAGGCTGGGAGTGCAGATATCAAACGGGAGCTGCAGAGTGGCAGAGACCCCGTTGCCCTGGGTCGGGGTGTAACGCACCCGGGTAAATGTCTGAGGGATGGCAGGTACTTCACTTCTTTCTATTCTTGACCCTCGTCATGGATGCGGAGCCTGAGCCAGTAGGTTGAGCACTTAAAAATACCTCTTGAGCTTCTCTGTGTGGGACCTGCATCGGTGACTGATAAAAGTACGAAGCATTTCGTCTACCTCCTCTTAAAACTGGGAAGTTAAAGGTCTCCAGAACCTGCATTCCCGTGGCCAGAGCCATGGGAATGGGATGTGGGGCAGCCTTGGCACGAGGCAGAGCGTGTCCTGCTCCCACCCCTGGGGTGAAACTTCGGAGTCCTTGGGGCTTACGATGCAGTTATTAGGAATTAGGATGGAAACAACACACCCTCTCTGGGGCATCGGTTCCCTTGAGAAACAGCGCTGGTGAAGGGAAGATGGACCTTTAGAGCCATCCCGGTGTGGGCAGAGAGAAGAGAGTGTGCTCGGCAAAGGAAAGGAGGGATGATATTTAATCAACTGTTTTTTCTTCCAGAGAATGCCCGGAAGAAGCAGGACGGGATTGTGAGCACTTCAATTATTTATTTCACTGACCACTCTCCTCCACTGCCTCCGAGCTCCCCCTCTATGCTGAAACTCAGGAGCATCCTGGACCTCAGTCCTTTCACGGTGACGGACCAAACGCCCATGGAAATCGTGGTGGACATATTCCGCAAGCTGGGATTGCGTCAGTGCCTGGTCACTCACAACGGGTAAGGACACTGCAGGTAGAGCCCAGGGCCTGTAGACCGGGGTCGAAACCTCCTCTCCTTTGAGCGTAGAGCACTGAGGGTCACCTGGAGCAATCCTTAGCTGGGAAAAAGCAGTTGTGATGCCCCTGAGCCTCTTTCAGTTGAAGCCTGTAAGAGAAGACACAGCTCCCTAGGGTGATGGGTCTAAAGCTGATGGAAAGGGTGCACGATCCTCTTGGATCTGCCCATGTGTGTCCTGTAACTGCTTGAATTCACTCTGGTGTGGAGCAGAAGCCGTGTGTTTGGTGAGCTGGAAAGGAATGAGGGCAAAGATGGAAACAGAGCGGTCTGTTCCCTGAGGTGTGGCACCAGCAGGAGTTCTCTCCCTGGCCCCTGCCGTGGTGTGTTGGGACCAGCTGAGCTTCCAGTTCCCAACCGAGCCACACTCGGTGTCCCTCCCCGACCCATGCTCTGCCCAGTTCCCAGCTCCTGAGGGTACTAGGATTTAAAATGCAGCACTAGACATTCAGGTTGATCTTTTTGGAGAAGGTGGGCATTAAAGATTATTGATATTTATCTTTTGGTTATAACCTCCTTACCTCCTGTAGTGTAAAACACTGGTGGAGTTTCTGTTGGGGCTTGTGAGCGCCATGCTGTGTGTGGAGCGTCAGCTCTGTTATCCAGAAGGACACCTCAACTAAAATCTCCCCCTGTGAAGCTGTGTGAGAGCCTGGAGACACCTTCTGGGGGGGTGGCCATGCACTAAAAACATGTTTTTGCTTTTCAGGAAGCTGCTGGGGATCATCACCAAAAAGGATGTACTGAAGCACATTGCACAGTTGGCCAACCAGGACCCCGACTCCATCCTCTTCAACTAAAGGCAGAGGCGTAGGTTTCGTGTGTCCCACACGACAAACTTTATAGAAGATCCTGGATTTACTTCCCTATTTTTATTGAGACCATGGAACTGTTCTCAGCCTTTCCTTCCGTGGAGCTGAAGAAGATAATGTTTTTTTCTACCAGATAACCAATTGCACTACATAATCTGTGGAACATAATCTTCTTTTTAGAAGAAAAAACAAAACAAAGACTTTATTTACGTTGCTTTTGTGAAGTTGCATTGGAAAGATTCCATGAAGGAGTAAAAGCAAAATGCTATAGAATTGTATCTCCTTATTTTATTTGAACTCTGGTTACTACCGTGGGGAGGAAAAGACAAGGTCTGTGCCTTCAGGCGTTCGGAAGGACAGGAGGATTTTGCACACAGCGTTCAGGTGGTGGCGGAGAGACGCGGTTGTGACTCAGGGGCTGGGTATTCCCCATGAGCCACTCAGTAAAAATAAGAACCTTGTAAAGCCTAAATAGGGGAAAAAAAGAAAAAAGGAAAAAAAAAAAAAATAAAAGGCTAGCTGAGGGTGTTCTGCTGAAAGAAGGAAAAAAACCCACAAAACCAACCCCCCCCCCAGAAGACCAGATCTCTTTAAAGTTGGCCCCAGTGATCCTGATTGGGAAGAAGCTTATTTTGATTAATCTTTGGTGAATGTATTTAATTACTCAGACGCTGCCTTGCCAGGAGAGCCCCGGGGAGGAGGTAGCAGCCGTGTTCTCGTCGCAGCCCTGTTTCACACACGTCCTGAGGATTTCTGCTCCTTGGTTTCCCTTGAGCATGTCATTAAAACCACAAAGGTCCTAAGTTATTGCCCGCCTTCACCGCCCTCCCCAGGGAGCTCCCGTCATGTTGGATGTTGCACAAGTGACCTCTTCTCCATCAGGGGTGTCCTGCTGGAGAGCCCTGCGCCGGGAGGTTTCTGTGGATGTGGGTGCCATTCCCTGCTCCTCTCCTCGGGCCCGGATCCCGGCTCTGGGCCTGACAACGCTGCCACTTGGCCTCCCTGTCCCCCCTCTCCTCTCACCAACAACTATGCAATAAAGCCCTTCCTGACCACTGGTGGCCAACGAACTCCTTCCACGTCTGTGCTCCTCAGGTCCCTCTCCCACATCTGATCAAATTATTTTCCTGTTAATAAAATTGTGAGCATTTACTGGAATTTGGAAGGTATGCGAATGCTTTCGGAGGTTGATGGTGTTCCTCATGGCTTCGGTTGTGTTATGGTCCGTGGCTCGTTGGTGGCAGCAGAGCTTCCTATTGCCTCTGGCTCTTCACTGAGGCTGCAGGAGGAGCCAAGCTGTTGAGTTAATGGCCAAGAGTGATGGAGTGAGGGCTCTGACCCTGCTTCCCGATGGACAAACCTCCGGCTCTTGAGCAGGTATTGCCCTTGGCACAGCCTCACAGGCCGAGGAGCGGTGGTGGGTTGTCCACATGGGGAGTGGTGGCAGGAGGTGGTGGGCTGTCCTGCAAGGAGTGGTGGCAGGAGGTGGTGGGCTGTCCTGTGAGGAGTGGTGGCAGGAGGTGGTGGGTTGTCCCCACGAGGAGACCACAGGATGCCTGTAAGTCCCTCAGAGCCTGGAACGCTTCCCATTCTGCCTTGGCCATGCTTGGCAGCAGGAGCTTTGCCTGGCAGCAGCATAATCTTTGCCTTTAAATGCTTCTTTTTTTGTCCTTTTTGGAGAGGGTTGTCCCCTTCTCACCGGATGGATGCTCAGTAAGTCTGGGTCTGAGTCCAGCCACCAAGTCCAAGCCACCTTCTGCATCCCTGGGGTCCCTGCAGGGGAGGTGACACTGGCAGAGGCCAGGGATGCCCATGCGGGCTTGGGACACCAGGAGGACAAAGCTTTGCTCTTCTACTTTTCTGCTTTCCTTGCAGCGTGCGGGAGGGCTCTGGCTTGGAAAACATGGTCCAGCTTGTGGGAAAGCCGGTGGGAGAGGCTCCGTCCTCGGGGCTGGTAGGATCGTGTGTCCTCATGATGTCAAACCAAACGCGGTGGCGATGGGCAAGTAAGAGAGAAACGTGGCAATGGCACAGGAGCTTTCTCTGCCTCTGGCTTGAGCCGGTCTCTCCACTCCT
>JAOXNO010000063.1:759902-770168 GCA_028565335.1 Limnodromus scolopaceus
TGCCCAGAGAAGCTGTGGCTGCCCCATCCCTGGAGGGGTTCAAGGCCAGGTTGGAGGGGGCTTGGAGCAACCTGATCAAGTTGAAGATGTCCCTGCTTATGGCAGGGGGTTGGAACTGGATGACATTTAAAGGTCCCTTCCAACCCAAACTGTTCTATGGGACTGAGCTGAACCACGGCACCAGCCACCAGCGGCTCATTGTGCCTCCACCAGGGTGGGGTCAAAGCCCACAGGCTTCTGCAGGATGGCAGGCAGATGCTTCCTTGTTATTACTAATTAAATATTCATAAATATCCATTAAGAATTTAATATTCATCATTAAATAATAAGGATTTGCGATAGCGGGGCACCAGCGAATGGCAGTGAGTTACCAAGGTGGCTGTGGTCTGTATGTCCTGGGTGGTGTCCTGTTTTTTTGTCATCTTCCCCTTCTGCTTACTCCTGCAACCTGGAAATAAAAGGAAAAGTTGAGTAACCCTCGGGTTTCCAACATCGCCCCGGCAGTTTGGGCTGCACCCTGCACTTCATGGGGCGGGTGAAGAAAAGCCGGAGGCAGAGAGGAATGAAGGTGGGAGCTTTTCACCCCTCTGGGTCCAAATCCTTTGGCTCTATGGACTCGGCGCAATATTTCCCATATTTCAGACTTGGAAATGCTCTCTCCGCTCTGGGGAAGCCCAAGAGTCCCCTTTCAATCCTCTCCTTGAGGGCATCCTCCCCCCAACACGCTGTTGACCCTCCTTCTTGCCAGTTCCCTGAGATGCTACTTGTGATCCCGAAGGCTGAACCAGCGTTCTCAGGAAGCCCACTGGGATGGCCAGCCGGTCCTCAAGACTGGGCCACCACAGAGCCTGTGCAGGGGGAGGCCAGATGCAATTTCTAATTGTGGCTACGAGGGGATTCACATGGCGAGACAACAAAAACCAGGAACTTTAAAAAGAAGAAGTTAGACACGTGGAAATCACCGCCCTGATCTCTGCCCTCCCACCCAGAGCTCACTCTGGAAGCCCCACTTCACCGGGATGATGGATCAGCTGCTCTCCTGGGTCATAAGATGTTCCCAGATCTATTTTTACCTGTCTATCAGATAGTTTTCTCCTCCCAAAGCTTGCTGTAGCTAAGGGTTTTTTGACCAGGGTATGGCTATCGCTAGGGAAGACCATGGTAGGACGTTCTGGAGGAGAAACTCGCTCTCCTTGAGCATCCATGGACAAAGCAGAGGTGCTGGCAAGGACCACAGGCAGGGACCAGTGCCTACGGTGGCTTTTCTAAAAGGATGGACACCAGAGCTGGGTCCTCAGCTGACTTGAACAGTCCTGTTCTTCAAAAGTCCGGCTTTTATCCGACTCAAAAAGCGCCTTTCCTTGTTCCTGCTGCTAGGGGAGGGTGTGAGAGCTGAGCCTGCGGGGGTGTCCCTGGCTGAGCAGCTTGTGACAGTTGCTGGAAGGAAGCCACGGGGGTACTTACAGCACAGACGGATGTGGGCCAGCAGCGTTAGGAGGATGACTACCGCAGCCAACACACAGCTGAGGGTCAGATCGACGGCCTCCGAGCAGCCTCGCTCTGCCAAGGAGAAAGGGAGAACTCATCAGAAGTTGCTTCTCTGGCCAACAACCCCCTTTGAACATTTAGTGAATTTAATTCAGGGGCTTCCTATGCGATGATGAAGGGGGATCCCTGTGTTTCAAATCATGGAGCCACCAGGGAGAGCCTTGCTTTTCTACGTAAGAGCTACGACCTTCCCTCTCAGCGCAGAGCTGCCACCACTGCCTCAACATCAACAAGGTTTCTCGAAGAACCAGCCATGCAAATCCACCTAAGGACTCTCTCTGCCCTGAGTGAAGCCAAGCCCGCCCCCTCAGACACCCCACAGCTCCCCAGAAGAAAGGCCAGCAAGTGCATGGGTGGTCCAAACCCCAGGCCACCCCTTACCATGGAGCTTCTGGGTCTTGTGGAGTAAGAAGGTGGAGAA
Organism: Limnodromus scolopaceus; assembly: GCA_028565335.1. Taxonomy (NCBI): domain Eukaryota; kingdom Metazoa; phylum Chordata; class Aves; order Charadriiformes; family Scolopacidae; genus Limnodromus; species Limnodromus scolopaceus. The sequence continues at coordinate 761,872 of JAOXNO010000063.1, forward strand.
CAACAAGTTGACGATCAGTGTTGTGGGGGCTATGGAGTTCCGGATAACTTGGTGCCCTGGGAGAGGGAAAAATTGTTGTGGGATGAGAAGAAAATGCATAAGGAATGCCAGCTGGCATGGGGAGGAGCTGGGCTTTGGTGGGAGGGTGGGCAAGGCGTGGAGAATGTCTGTGGACCTGTGCCACAGCAGCGTGCCGAGCCGCCGCTCCCTCCCAGCAGTGAAAACCTGAGGAGTTTACTCCTGAGGTCGTATCAGGCCTTTCCCACCAGAGATTTAGACCATAAACAGCAACTTACACATTGTGTTTTTGAAGTGGCTGAGAGCTGCTGGTCTCCACACCACTGCCACTGCTGCCTGGGCCGTTCCTATCGCCGCAAGGAAGAAGAACAACCCAAACAAGAAGAAGGCAGCAGAAAGACCTGTGGGAGCAGAAGTAAACCAGAAGGTGAGACAGAAACTGGGGGAGGTCTGAGAACAAGGCAAGGCAAGTTGGCTTGTGGTGGCCCCGCACCCAACTGCTGCGTCTGGGAGTGCAGGGTCCACCACCCCGTGCAAAGGGGCTGTGCAGTGGCAGCAGGACTGCAGACAAGAAGGTTCCCCATGGCCTGGGGACGGGTCTGGAAGTAGGACTGGCTCAGTGCTGCTGGCCAGGGGACCACATCCTACAGCTGAGAATGGTTTTTATCCATCAAAGATGCTACTGTAAAGACCTGGAGGGAAAAAAAAAGATGAGACACTGAAGCAATCAAGAACAAAAGAGGTTAAATGCCTCCTACCTTCTTCCTGCATCCAGATGATGGAGGCGGCAAACAGGAGGAGAGAGGAGATACACAGCATTTCATGGGTGAACAGACTTACATGTTTCAATTCTTCCTTTCCTGGGAAAAAAAGCAAACGTACTCAGTACTGCACAAACAGGATGGGTGCAGCCTGCAAAGGGGAGATGATAAACAACAAGCACGGGTTCTCGTTGTAAAGAACTGAAGCCCTGAGATTTAGAAACCCTGAAGAACTGGTGAACTTTTAAGGGCTTGCTTTGGCTTCAGGAGGAACCAGGAGAAACCAGCCAGATTTGGGGTCGTTCCACACTGAACCAGGCACCAATGCCACCCAGTGAGCCGCTTTACAACGTTTCTGCCCCAGTTTTTGCCTCCTATAATGACCTGACAAGTGCTGGATTTCCTCTGGAGACCCATTTCATGGGGGAAAGCCCATGTGGCACAAGCTCCTGCCCCAAGCACCAGGCATGAAGTGCTCCTCAGGGGGGATTACCCCCCCAGTGGCAAATCCTGACACCACAACCTGCCCGTGTCCCCCGAGTTCATGCTGAACACACAGGGTAGAATTTTCCTGCCAGCTGTAGGGCTTCACCTCTGCTTTCCAGACGGTCCCTGTTATGCTGGAGATCATTCCTGTGGGCAGAGGAAGGCACCAGCAGATTACAGAGGCTGTGTGGGAGGATTTGCTGTTGGCTCCATCTTTACGTGTGTTTCCCGTTAATATCTGTGCTGCTACAGAAGCCCCCACAGATCCAATTGTGCATGGATCCAATGCCATGACCCAAACACCAGAGTCCTCGGCCACTAAAACCCACAAGACAGGATCTTTGGCCAGCTCCAGGCAGGAAGGCTCTTCCCATGGCGCCTGCGTGACCTGCACTCTTCATTTCTTCCCCGGGAAGCCCAAGGAATGGGAGAGGAAAGACCCGTGCACTTGGTGCTGTGATATTTCTGGTTCCATCTCTCCAAAGCCATTTGGGATTAGCTGCTTCTGGGGAGTTTTTGTTTTCTGTGCGAGCTACGGAGGTGTAAGAAGAAACACAGGAGCCGAGCACATTTTCTCCCACTACCCAAGTGAATTAGAAGGAGAGGGGAGAAAGGGCTCAGCTGAGGCCTTCTGCTGCCTGCCCTACCCATGGTGAGGAGAGGAGGGTTTATTTTGGGGACGAGGGTGCAGTCCTGGCACTTACCCAAACTGCGTTGCCTCGGCTGACAGATCAGGACCACGAAGCCGATGGTGGAGGCAATGAGGAACATCAGCACGATGGTGGCCACCCTCTGCACGTGGCGTAGAGGAGGGGCGAGACCTGCAAGGCAGGGCAGAAGAGAAACCCCGCACTGGGGACAACCCCGAAACACACAGCAGTGATCCCAGGAAACCACAAAAACGCTGGAAAATCCAAGGGACGAGTCCTGGCGCCTTCCTTGCTCGGGAAAGTTGATGAGACACTATGGTCCACCCTGTGGGGCGGACCTGTGACAGCAGGACAAACCGCTGGACCTGCCAAGGCAGGGCAAGACTAACCTGTCACCACCAGGTTCAGTTCTGCCTCCTTCCAGCTTATCGCGTTGCTGACGTTGCAGGAGAAGGAGCCGCAGTCTGACTTCTCTCCCTTCCTTATCAGCAGCATGTCTCCAGAGAGCCTATAGCACTTTTCTGGGGAAAGGGGTTGTCCATCCTTCTTCCAGGACACGGAAGCCACGCTTCCCTCTGCCACCATGCAGACCAGCTGAATGGGAGAACCTGCCAGGTTCGAACTGTACTTGAGCTCAGGCTGGGGCACGGGCTCTGAAAAGCAGAGAGCAGCGTGGTAACACTCCCAGGAGCATGAGAACTGCCCTGCTTTGGACCTGAAAACTGGCCAACATGCAAGAATACCGAGGCCCCTGGGGACAAAGCAGGTCCTTCCCTTCTGATTTAGCCCCCAGGTCAGTTTGGAGGGAGAGAAGATACTGCAGGAGCAGGGCAACACCCACCAAGTTCAAAGAAGAAAGCAGATGTCTCCATCCCTGCCACCACACCATCCCTAGGATGGACACTACCAACCCCTGGAGATCAAGCTTGGCACCCAAAAGAGTTGTGAGTTGGGATTATGCTGGGAACTGATGACAGGGACTTTCCAGACACCATTTGCCATGGAGTGTCCCAGGAGGAGAAGGCTTTTCCCACACAGCAGTGGTTGTGGAAGTATGGGAGAGGTCAAAGAAGTCATGAAGTTCAACCAAAGAGCAAGAATGTAGGACTCTGCTGGTGCCTGCGTTTAAACTGGTCCAACTCCACGTGAGCCAAAGCATGCAGGAGCAAGCCTCACACGCTTGAGACCCCTGCCATGTGCAAAAGGAGGGCTGACTCCATCCCTCAGCTAACATCTAGGTACCTGCACCCATTGGGGCTGCTCTTAGCTACATCTGGACTTGATAGCAACCACATGCTCCTGAGGTCCTCCATCCCTGGATGTCCTACATGCCCATGTGGTGATGCTGAGCTCCAGGAAAGTGCAGCTCAAAGCAAGGTGAGGTCTCATTTCTGTTTATTTTTTCCAGGGGAAATTCTGAGACAGAGTAAGACAATGCTGGTGGGAAGGAAAAGAATCTGCAAGGCCTGGGGCTACGCAGGGAGAGCTCCTGTGGGGAGCCACTGGAGATCAGCCACATCTGCCCAGCAGACCCACCCCCTGGTGAAAAGCATCCATAAACCCAGCTGATCTCCGGATCTGACTCTGCAGGATTGAGTAGGACAACTGGTGAGGCAGCAGCTTGTTCTGGGATTGCTACCAGGGAGCTTCTGGCCCCAGCTCCAAGGGACTGGCCACAGCCTGCAGCTCCTGAGTTCCTCACATCATTACCATGGGAATTGTTTTGCTCATCAAATGTGAGCAGAAATCCCTTCTCTTGGGGGAATTTTGTGCCATACTCTTCTGCCTGTTCATGACAAAATGATTAGACAGAAGTTAAGGCAGAAGGTGTCCCCCGTTTCCATCACTCCAGGATGAAGGCACTGCTCAGCCCAATGTCCCAACCAGGAACTCAACCCACAGCCAGACTCAGTTGCAAAAAAACCCTTCGACATTTCCCTGCAGCTCCTTTAGGATTTCCAGTCTGTGTCCTTCAAGGTAGTGATGAAACCAGAAATCCTCCTCTGCTGATGACACTAAACTAGGAGGAGCTGTGGATTCCCTTGAGGGCAGAGAGACCTTACAGAGAGATCGGGACAGACCAGAGAGCTGGGCAGTCACCAACCCTATGAAATTCAACAAGAGCAAGTGCCAGATTCTCCACGTGGGATGGGATTGTCCCACCTCAAGTACTGGGTGCAATTTTGGGTACCTCAACATGTGAAGGACATCAGACTATTAGAGTGCGTCCAGGGGAGGGCAACCAAGGTGGTGAAAGGCCTCGAGGGCAGGAGTTAGGAGGAGTGGGTTGAGGTCACTTGGTTTGTTCAGCTTGGAGAAGAGAAGGCTAAAGGGTGACCTCATGGCAGTCTACAGCTTCCTCATGGAGGGCAGTGGAAGAGGAGGTGCCGATCTCCTCTGGTGACCTCCTCCACTGATGACACGAGGAAATGGAATGAAGCTGTGTAAGGGGAAGTTCAGACTGGACACTAGGAAAAGGTTCTTCACCAAAAGGGTGATTGGCCCCTGGACCAGGCTCCCAGGGAAGTGGTCACAGCACAAGCCTGTCAGAGGCCAAGGAGTGGCTGGAGGACACTCTTAGTGATATGGCTTAGCGTTAGGTAGTTCTGTGAGGAGCAGGGAGTTGGACTCAGTGATCCTTATGGGTCCCTTCCAACACAGGATATTCTGCAATTCTGTCCTGGTTTGAGGTAAAACAGAACTGATTATCTTTCCAGTAATTTTACATTTCAGCTAAGTCTCTTCCAGCTAACGCTTTGAAATTAGTGGTGCAGTCATCATCCTGGGAGGGACAGCTTGATAGGGTTTAGTATATATCGTATATATTTCATTATTTTCTTTTTACTATTTCTTTCTTTTTCTTCTTATTATTTTCTTCTTAATATTTCATTAAAGCAGTTGGGTTTCTTTTCAACTCATACGTCTCTCTCCCTCCCTCTCATCCTCTCTCCTCTCCTCCAGAGGGAGATGCCTTCTCTTCTCTGAAGGGGAGAGGGGTAAAATAGAAGCATCTACTGGTTGTTGTAGTGACCAACCCAGCCTAAGCCACAGCTGATTCTATGACTCTCTTCTGGTCTCCATCTTTTGTCTGAGGGAAACCACTCTCTCTCAGCACATTTGAACTTACGGATAACTTCAAGGAGGGTCGTCCGTGCTTTGTCCTGCATCAGGTCAACTGTTGCTTTATAGATGCCGCTGTCTGTCTCCCGCACCCTCTGCAGGAGAAGGGAGCCATTCTCTGGGTAGAAAACCACCCTGCCTTGGTAAGCCGAGTAGATGGTGGGAGACTGGTAATCCGCGTAGTACTGCAAGATGAACTCCGGGGTGGTGTTTCTGATGAACTCCCACTCCGTGAAGTTGACGTTCTGGATCTTGGGTGCGTGCAGCAGGATGGAGGACCCCGCAGCCACCGTTCTCCTCTCTGTGATTTCCACCACCGTGTGGGACCCCTGCAAAACCACCAACAGGTCTGGAAACAGGAGAGATGGCAGAGCAGGACGGGTTAGTTTTGAAGCAAAAGCCAAAGAGCAATTTAACCTGCTTGTACACCCTATTTATTTAATTATTTATTTAGGCACAAGTTACCAACTGACTTCCTGGAGTGCATCATGTCACATATCTGACTTCCTTCCTCTTAAAAAATGTAAAAAATGTTACGACTAAAAAAATAAGACGAAAATTGTGACATTTTTGTTGCTGTGCTATCTAAATGTTTCTTAGATGGGTAAGACAATTCCTTGCCCTTCGGAGTAAAAATGATGGGAATCTGGACTTTTGGGGGTTATTCTGCACATCAGGAGTTGCTAATGGGGAATGGAACCAGTGCAGCCTCTCCCCTGGACCTGGAGCTGCTCCCTTGGTGCCCGGAAGGGAGAGCATCGCTTGGGAAACAGGCTCTGAAATGCCTTTTTGTCGGGACTGTGTAGTCCTGGCTGCGAAACAACCGGTGTCTGAGAGCTGACCTTCCTGAACGCTGTGGTGACCCACAGGCGTCTTCAGCCTCGCCACCCTCTCAAGATGGGGTGCAACCCTGCAAAACGGATGCTCCCACTTAGGGACCCGCCCAGTGACCTTGTGTGTCTGGAAGGTGCTGATGTATCATGAATCATGGCACCTCTGAGTAATGCAGCAGCTGTAACTGCCCTGTAGATGAACCGCTTTTAACAGGAAAAGGCATCTCAACGGGCCTTTACACAAGGGCCTTTGCCTGGAGAATGCTTTATGGTTTCCCCAGGAGACAATGGAGTTCATGTTGGGGGAGGGGGGGTCAGTCTGCAAATGTGACCCTGAAACTCACCCTCAGCTGTACAAAACCCCAGGATGAGAATCCCATGGTAGCACTGCTGGCGTAAAGGGATTTGGCAAGCGGAAAGTCACCTCTGATATCTCCAGCCCCCAAAAATCTGACAGAACTGTCACCTTGGAGTGGCTTTTAGCAGGTGTAAAAAGTTATGCTGGTTGCTGATGATGGAACATGTTGAGGAGCAGGGATCTGAAGAGCTGGGCTGAGCAGAGAGGAAAGATGCTGGAGGGGAGGCTCAGAGCCTCGGGGAAGGGTGGGTGGTGAAGGGCACGCTGTGGTCAGAGAGGGAAGAGGCTCGGAGGGAAGCAGTCCTTAGGCATGCAGTGGAGGAGAGATGGTGCTGGTACCCAGGTGTGGTGGTGGTGGTACCCAGGTGTGGGGATGGTGGTACACAGGTGTGGTGGTGGTAGTACCCAGGTATGGGGATGGTGGTACCCAGGTGTGGTGATGGTGGTACCCAGGTGTGGGGATGGTGGTACCTAGATGTGGCGATGGAGGTACCCAGCTGTGGCAACAGTGATACACAGGCGTGATGATGGTGGTACCCAGGTGTGGTGGTGGTGGTACCCAGGTGTGGGGATGGTGGTACCCGGGTAGGGTGACAGTGGTACCCAGGTACGGTGGTGGCGGTACCCAGGTATGATGATGGTGGTACCCAGGCATGGGGATGTTGCAGCACTGGGGGGAAGGAGGCTCCCCAGCACACACACCTTCACCGACACCACCACAGCCTGGAGCAGAGGTGCAAAGAGAGCACAGACACACTGCGAGCACACGCTCTCTGAGGAGGTGCAAGCCCCACCCAAGCCCTTTTGCATACTCACAGCCTGCGATGGCCGCCTGCAACCAAGCTGACATGGTAAAGCCCTGCAGGCTCCTTCAGACCAGCAGGAGGGATGAGATCCTTCGGCAGCACCATGCTCTTGGGGCAGCTGCTCTAGGCAACATAGATGGGCCTGTGAAGGACACCGTGAAAAGAACCGTTGGCACCTGCCGCGCAGGGGTTGGGAAAGGTGAAAGGTGCTCAGTGAAGAGATGGTGGAGCCCCCCGACCTTCTCCATGTGTCCGCCCAGCGCTGGTGTCCCTGCAGGGGTGTTGCTGTAGGGCAGCTCCAGCCCACACCGCTCCTAACGGCGCAGCTGAGGGAAACCATCCCATCCAAACCAGCACCAGTCCACCACAGGGACTGAAAAAAGAAAGACCTCCAAGACACAAAGACAACTGATGCCTAACAGCATCAAGACCAGCACACGAGTTACTGGGGGGGGACAAGAGCACCCGACCGCTTTTTGCAGCCCCTCCCGTGTGCTGCAGCTTTCCGATGCCGGCGGGTACAGCCCTACCTTCTCCATTTAATATATATTTCTGCAGCTGCTGGCCATGAAACTGCTCATTTGCCTTTAGAAACCACCTCCACAGCCTCCCAGGGTGGCACACTGACACCCCGATACCTACACAGATACTTCCTCTTCTCAGGTTTAAGTCTCATCAGCCCTGACTCTTGTCCTACGCATCTGCCTTGTGCATCCCCTTCATGACTTTGGTAACCTCCATCCATCCCGTTCCCACCCCTTCCTCTGCACCCTGAAGGCTCCCAGACTTTTCAGTCTCTTCTTCCAAGCTCTCAATCCTTTTGGTTGCTGTTCTCTGGGTCTTCTCCAACTTTTTTTTAGAGAACTTTTGCCTTAGTTTCTTCACCACAGAGACTGCAACACCCCCCCCCACCCCAATGGGTGGGCACGGGAGAGCTCGAGAATCATAGAATCGTATGGGGTTGGAAGGGACCTTTTGAGATCATCTAGTCCAAGCCCCCCGCCGGAGCGGGTCTACCTAGAGCACGTCTACCTAGAGACCGTGTCTCCTTTCCCTTTGCAAAATGCCTGAGATCCTGGGGGAGGGCTTGAGACGGGAGGGCTGTGGTGCCAAAATGAGCCTCTTTTTTTGACCATTTTCACTGGCATCCTCTCGCTCCCTGAGCTTTGGGCAAGAACCGTCTGTGGCTTTTTCACTGAATTTCACTGAATTTTTTGGAGTTGGAAGGGACCATAGAGATCATCTAGTCCAACTCCCCTGCCAAG